>OZ018319.1:32436884-32887832 GCA_963969495.1 Ceratothoa steindachneri
AGGATATCTTGATCACAAAGGAGATAGTGACAAAGGAAATTGATAAAATCAAAAGTAGTAAAGCACCTGGGCCTGATGAGGCCTTTCCTAGAATTTTGAAAGAATGTAAGGATGTGTTAAGTGAGCCCCTAGCATGCATCTTTAGAAAATCATTGGAGAGTGGCATTGTGCCAGTGGCATGGAAGAAAGCCAATGTGATACCTATATTTAAGGGGATAAAACAAATATGTCTAATTACAGACCAGTAAGTTTGACATCAGTGGTAGGGAAAATGATGGAATCTATTATAGCAAGGAATATTAGAGATCACTTGGATAAGCATAAGTTAATAAAAGAATCGCAGCATGGCTTTAGTAAGGGTAAATCCTGTCTGACTAATTTGCTGTCTTTTTATAGTAAGGTGTATGAAGCAGCAGATAATGATGAAAACTATGATATTTTATACTTGGACTTTAGTAAGGCTTTTGATTGAGTGCCACACTTACGGCTTCTGAGCAAAGTTAAAGCACACAGGATTGATGGCAGTATATTTAGGTGGATTCAGTAACATAACATAATTACACGGATGACAAAAGCCACAAGGGCCTATCAAAGGTCATCCGCCTCCGTCAAAACCCACCCACAAAAAGCACCATCACCAGGGGAAGACAAAATCCAAGTCCCCCACAATATAATATAACGGATGACAAAAGCCACAAGGGCTCATCATAGGTCATCCGAGTCAAGCGGCCTCTTTTTCAAAGCACCCAAACTCCCAGGAAAACTACATCCAGAGGATTGCATCCAGAAACAAGGGTATCACCAATCAAGGCTTGTCAAGAACTAAATCATGCAGCTATAGATATATACAAACAATATTAATATATAAAAAACTTAGGAACCATCACAACCTTCCCTTCCCATAAACTCATCCAACCTACTCTTAAATACATTTAGATTTGGACTACCTACTACCCTCTGCGGTAATTTGTTCCAGAAGTCTACCACTCTATTGGTGAAAAAATATTTTCTTAAATCCAACCTACACCCTTGCTTTTTAATTTTCAAGTGGTGACCTCTAGTCCGATTTCCATCATCTAACTCAAAAAACTTGCTAACATCCAATTTATCTATCCCGGAAAAATTTTTAAAGAACTCAATCATATCCCCTCTCACACACCTCCTTTCGAACGAGAACATATTTAATACCCTCAGTCTATCTTCATATTCAAGGTGCCTCAGGGAAGGAATAATCTTTGTTGCCCTCCGTTGCACTGACTCAAGAAGGTTAATATCGTGTCTAAAATGTGGGGACCATGCCTGTATACAGTACTCTAGATGTGGCCTAACATAAGAGTTATAGAGTTTAAGAATAACCTCCTTACTTTTGTAACTGACATTTCTCTTAATAAAACCCAGCACTCTATTTGCCCTATTTCTTGCTTCAATACACTGCTTAGAAAACCTTAATGACTTATCTATTACTACTCCTAGATCTTTCTCATCCTCTACTGAGCTCAGCCAATGCCCATCCATTTCATAGTTAAATTCTCTATTATCTTTTCCCATGTGACAGACAGCAAAGAGTTAGTATAGATGGAGTTAAATCTGAGTAGGGGTGTGTTAGCAGTGGAGTTCCGCAAGGATCTGTTTTGGGTCCCTTGCTATTCTTAATTTATATTAATGATCTTGACATAGGTATAAGTAGTGACCTGAGTAAATTTGCTGATGATACTAAGCTAGGTAGGGCCATTAGGGCTGATTCTGATGCTGTTGTAATGCAGGAGGAATTGACCATTCTGTCCAATTGGGCTGAGAAATGGCAAATGAAGTTTAACATAGAAAAATGTAGTGTACTTAGTATAGGTAGAAATAATCCATTGAATAGTTATAAATTAAATGGGAGAATTTTAGGGAGGACCGATTGTGAGAGGGACTTGGGTATTTTGGTAAGTTCAGACCTTCGTCCTAGAAAGCAATGCCTAAATGCTAAAAATAAAGCTAATAGGATATTGTGATTCATTAGGAGGAGTGTAAGCAATAAGAGTGCTGAAGTCATTCTAAAACTGTATCTGGCGCTAGTTAGGCCTCATCTAGACTATGCAGTACAATTTTGGTCACCATATTATAGGAAGGATATTGATTTGCTTGAGTCTGTGCAGAGAAGGATGACAAAGATGATTGGTGGGCTAAGGAACTTACCTTATGGTGAAAGGCTCAGAAAACTAAATCTACATACATTGGAAAGGAGAAGAGTCAGAGGGGAATTGATTGAAGTCTTCAAATGGGTAAAAGGATATAATAAAGTGGATGTGGGTAAGGTTCTTATACTTAGTGAACATGACAGGACACGTAGCAATGGGTTTAAGCTTGATAGGTATAGGTTTAGGAAGGAGATTGAGAGGAATTGGTTTACAAATCGTGTGGTAGATGAATGGAATAGGCTCACTAGACATGTGATAGAAGCCTCCTCTCTGGGTAGTTTTAAGAATAGATTAGATAAATATATGGATGAAGCTGCTAGATGGGACTGACTTTTTTTATGTACATATGTATATATTTTTCTAAGGAGTGGGGAGATTATATTTTGCAGTTGCATGAATGGACATAATCCTCTGGATGCATTTTATGTATATTGTAGATTAGATCTGACAAACTCCTATAAAGGGTGACAATGTTGATGACTTTTCTCTGGTAAGAAATCTTTTGTGTGTTGACTGGAACAGGAGCTGCCAAGTGTAGGCCATGAATGGTCTTTTGCAGTCTCGTCTTTTCTTATATTCTTCTTATGAAGGTCAGTCTTCGACTGACCTTCGAACAGGTAGCATATGTTTCGTAGAGCTCTCAGAATATTTTGTTTTGGTGAGAAAGTGACTTTTGTTTACTTCAGTGGCCATCTTGATTAGCAGGTTTTAAACTTGCTCGCACAAATTCGGGTCAAATTCTTGTTTGTAAGTTTTTTCTATTATTGTTCTTGTTTAAGTATGGCTGACTGTTTGGATGTAGAGAGTATGACTTTTGAAAGTAGTGTGTATGTAGTGTGCGATGTCTGTGGTGTAGAGAGGAGAGTGAATGTGTCTGAGTGCCGTGTATGTACTTTGACTGAGGAGGTGAGTCGATTATGTACGGAATGCTTGAGACTGAATGATTTAGTGTCTGAAGTGAGAAGAGATGCAAGTGTACGTTTGAAGAGTCAGATTGGGACCAGGAGGGAGGAAGTTAGGCCTAGAACAGGGACTGAAGAGAAAGCAGTAAGTGATGATGAGTGGTGGGTGAAAGTGAACAGAATAGATAAGTTAGGACAGGTTAGGTGTGTGAATGAGAGGGACATGGAACCTGTTAGGCTAACAGATTTGATGCCCTGAGAGAGGAAGAATTTGAAAGAGATTTGTCTGGTGTGGCAGTGCCTGAAAGTAGAATAGGAGGTCGAGTGAGTGAGAGCAGGAGGGAGGGTAATACTAGGCCTAGAGAGAATAGGAGAATGACTGAGATGATTGTGATGGGTGACTCTCAGATTAGGTATTTAGATAGGAAGTTGAGTGAAAGTAAATGGAAGGGAGTGAGAGTTTGTTTGCCGGGTGTTGGTGTAAATGATATGTGTGAGAGGTATGATAGGTTGGTATCTGGGTGTGAGAGGGAAGCAGTTGTGATTACACATGTCGGAGTAAACGATGTAAAGAAGGTGGGTACTTGTGAGTTACGACAGTGGTATAAAAGGCTGATTGAAAGGATGTGTGAAAGTAGAGTAAAAGGCATTGTTTCAGGTGTGCTTCCGAGAATGGATGTGGGGATGGAATGGTTGTCTCGTGCAATGGGGTTGAATGAATATGTGAAAGGTTTGTGCCAGGAGTCAGGATTGGTGTTTGGAGATGTTTGGAGTGGGTTTTATGGGAATAAGGGTTTGTATGCGATGGATGGACTCCATCTGAGCCGAGATGGGGTTGAGGTTTTGTGGCGGGAATTAGATAGTGTTATTAGGTCTTTAGAGGTGGGAAACTAGGTTTTGATAGTGGTCAGGGAAATTTTATGGCTCAAAGTGAGGCAGGGATAGGAAGCAAACAAAGAATTGTAGAAGGTAGGCAGGCTAATGGAAGTGCTTTAGGGTTAAATTACTTGAGTAGTGATAGTGGTCAGGGAAATACAAGAGTACAGGGTCGGGGAAGGAGAGAAAGGAGATGCAGAGGAGATAGGCCCTCAGGTGCTTCAGGGATAGGTGGGCTGAGTTGTCTTTACACAAATGCTTGTAGTCTTAGAAATAAGAGGGATGAATTATTTAGTTATATCATTCATGAAGATATAGATATAATATGCATAGTTGAATCATGGGTTAATGAAAATATATTTAATGATAATGTCAGTGAATTTGAACTAGAACATAAGAACATAAGAAAAGAAGGAGACTGCAAAAGACCATTCATGGCCTACACTTGGCAGCTCCTGTTCCAGTCAACACACAAAAGATTTCTTACCAGAGAAAAGTCATCAACATTGTCACCCTTTACAGGAGTTCGTCAGATCTAATCTACAATATACATAAAATGCATCCAGAGGATTATGTCCATTCATGCAACCGCAAAATAATCTCCCCACTCCGCAGAAAAATATATACATATGTACATAAAAAAAGTCAGTCCCATCTAGCAGCTTCGTTCATATATTTATCTAATCTATTCTTAAAACTACCCAGAGAGGAGGCTTCTATCACATGTCTAGTGAGCCTATTCCATTCATCTACCACACGATTTGTAAACCAATTCCTCCCAATCTCCTTCCTAAACCTATACTTATCAAGCTTAAACCCATTGCTACGTGTCCTGTCATGTTCACTAAGTATAAGAACCTTACCCAGATCCCCTTTATTATATCCTTTTACCCATTTGAAGACTTCAATCAATTCCCCTCTGACTCTTCTCCTTTCCAATGTATGTAGATTTAGTTTTCTGAGCCTTTCACCATAAGGTAAGTTCCTTAGCCCACCAATCATCTTTGTCATCCTTCTCTGCACAGACTCAAGCAAATCAATATCCTTCCTATAATATGGTGACCAAAATTGTACTGCATAGTCTAGATGAGGCCTAACTAGCACCAGATACAGTTTTAGAATGACTTCAGCACTCTTATTGCTTACACTCCTCCTAATGAATCCCAATATCCTATTAGCTTTATTCTTAGCATTTAGGCATTGCTTTCTAGGACGAAGGTCTGAACCTACCAAAATACCCAAGTCCCTCTCACAATCGGTCCTCCCTAAATTTCTCCCATTTAATTTATAACTATTCAGTGGATTATTTCTACCTATACTAAGTACACTACATTTGTCTATGTTAAACTTCATTTGCCATTTCTCGGCCCAATTGGACAGAATGGTCAATTCCTCCTGCATTACAACAGCATCAGAATCAGCCCTAATGGCCCTACCTAGCTTAGTATCATCAGCAAATTTACTCAGGTCACTACTTATACCTATGTCAAGATCATTAATATAAATTAAGAATAGCAAGGGACCCAAAACAGATCCTTGCGGAACTCCACTGCTAACACACCCCCACTCAGATTTAACTCCATCTATACTAACTCTTTGCTGTCTGTCACCAAGCCATGACTGAATCCACCTAAATATACTGCCATCGATCCTGTGTGCTTTAACTTTGCTCAGAAGCCGTAAGTGTGGCACTCGATCAAAAGCCTTACTAAAGTCCAAGTATAAAATATCATAGTTTTCATCCTTATCTGCTGCTTCATACACCTTACTATAAAAAGACAGCAAATTAGTCAGGCAGGATTTACCCTTACTAAAGCCATGCTGTGATTCTTTTATCAACTTATGCTTATCCAAGTGATCCCTAATATTCCTTGCTATAATAGATTCCATCATTTTCCCTACCACTGATGTCAAACTTACTGGTCTGTAATTAGACATATTTGTTTTATCCCCTTTCTTAAATATAGGTATCACATTGGCTTTCTTCCATGCCACTGGCACAATGCCACTCTCCAATGATTTTCTAAAGATGCATGCTAGGGGCTCACTTAACACATCCTTACATTCTTTCAAAATTCTAGGAAAGACCTCATCAGGACCGGGTGCTTTACTACTTTTGATTTTATCAATTTCCTTTGTCACTATCTCCTTTGTGATCAAGATATCCTTTAATTTCTCTTCATCATTACCCCAAAAGATCATTGATACCTCGGGTATATTTAGAGTATCCTCCTGTGTAAATACTGAGAGAAAAAAGTCATTTAGCATTCCAGCCATTGAGTCCCTATCACTCACTAATTCTCCATTGGAATCTATAAGTGGGCCTATTTTATCTCTAACCTTAGTTTTGTATAATTGATAAAAACTTTTAGGATCTTCCTTTGCCCTATTTGCCACTTTAATTTCATAATTTCTCCTTGCTACTCTAACTAACTTTTTAACATCTCTTGCTAGTTCATTATATCTCTGCCTTAAGTGATCCTCTCCATTTTTTATTTTCCTATAAATGCCCTTTTTAATGCCAATATAATGCTTAATTTTATCTGTCATCCATTTTGGGTCATTATTTTTAGTCCTAATCTCCTTATAAGGAATGTTAATCATCTGACCTGTAATTAATTGCTCAATTATTCTTTCATACTCCTCTTCAATTGTAATCTCTTCCTCCTGGTGATTATTGTCTCCACTAACTGATATCATTGAATCTATTCCTGAATTGATTTCATTGCCTGGTTTCTGTACAACTGCCTCCAGGTAAGTCCTTAGCCCATTATAATTTGCTCTTCTAAAGTCAGGAATTTTAACATTGTTCATGCTACTATCAATACCATTCCATTTCATCTTGAATCTAATTTCACAATGGTCACTATTACCCAAATTTCCTCCAATCTCAGTATCCTTAATAACTTCTTCCCTATTTGTCAGAACTAAATCCAGTATATTATTACCTCTAGTGGGTTCGTTAATAATCTGCCTCAGAAAATTATCTTGGACAACATTCAAAAATTCCTCAGCCTCCTGATCACCCACAAGAGCTTCCCAGTCTATATTTCTGTAATTAAAATCGCCCATTATACACACATGCTTACTTCTACATGCCCGTTCAATCTCCTGCCACAGAAGATTTGAAGCTTCCTTACTAAGATTTGGTGGTCTGTATAATAATCCTATGACAAGCTTGTTTTTACCTTCCTTTACATTTAGCCATAATGACTCTGTGTTATCATCTAATTTAATTGTACTGTTTACACAACACTGGAGATTATCTTTAATATAAATAATAACCCCTCCTCCTCTCTTCCTATTCCTATCTGTATGGAACATGTTAAAGCCCTCAATCTCAACCTCAGGTTTAAAGTGATTTCCTGCCAAATCAAGCCATGACTCTGTTATCGCAATTATATCAAAATTCTCTTCACTCGCTAACGCTCTTAAGAGATCTATCTTATTCCTTATACTCCGACCATTTGTGTAGTATATTTTTAAGGTTTTTTTATTATTCCCATCTTCATTGCAGCATGCTTTTCTATTCCTAGTTATCTGCTCATTCACTTGTGCATTAGTCCCCCTATAACGCATCAGTATGCCCTCTCCCTTAGCTATTCCTCTATCTCTGCATCCCTTCCATTTCCTACACCTGCCCTCTAATCCTGTTATTCCCTTACCTCTAACAGCTTCTAGTTTCCCACCCGTAAGGACCTAATCACACTAGGACTGGTGGTGGGTTGATTATTTATATTAGAAATATCATTTCTTCAAATCTAAATAACTCTATAAAGCAAGGAGAAGGTGAATCATTATGGATAGATATTAAGGTTGGTAAAAATAGGAAAATACACCTGGGAGCTTTTTATAGACCACCGGGACAGAGTGATTGCATCGATGAGTTAATGATTAGGGAAATAAGTAAAGGATACAAAGAAGATACAGTTATTCTGGGTGAATTTAATTTAACTTCTGTAGACTGGGAAAATATGATAGGAAGAGATAGAGCAAGTTGTAAGTTTATGGAGTGTTTTGAGGATAACTTTTTGACCCAATTTGTTGATAAGCCAACCAGGGGTGCCAATATATTAGATCTAATTCTTTCAAATGATGATCACTTAGTTCAAGGATTGAGTGTAGGGGAATCATTAGGAAACAGTGATCATCAGATGGTTTGGTTTAATTTGCAAATAGTTAAGGGTAGAACAACGACAAACTCCACAAAAATTCCAAATTTTTATAGGGGAGATTACGATAAATTACGCAGCATGCTAAATCAGATTAGGTAGGATATAGAATTCCATGGAAAGAATACTTATGAGATGTGGGATATTTTTAAGACTATATTAAACATGGTTCAGGAACAGTGTATCCCGATGAAGTCTATTAGGAAGAAATGTAGGAAACCATCATGGTGGAATCAAGAAATAGCTAATAAAGTTTCAGAGAAAAAAAGGGCATACCAGAGATTACAAAGTGAGAGTAGTTTAGATAATTTAAACCATTATAGGTCAACCAGAAATGAACTAAATAAGATTATTAAGAAGACCAAAAGGACAGCAGAAATTAATTTAGCTAAAAATAATAATAAAGATCCTAAAAAATTCTTTAGCTATTATAGAATCAATAATAAATCTAAGTGATAAAATAGGGCCTATTAAATATGAAGGGGTTTTGGAAGAATCTGATGAGGAAATAGTAGAGGTCCTTAATGATCATTTTGCTTCAGTATTCACAGAAGAGAAACCAGCTAGATTAATTGATGATAATTCTAGGTCAAGGGAAGTAGTGATAAATTCTATTAATATAGACAGAGAAGAAATTAAAGGGCTTATAATGGAGTTAAATACTAGTAAGGCATCTGGCCCAGACAACATTCATTCTAGGATACTCAAAGAAGGTGTAGAAAGTATTGTAGAAAGTAGCTCTTGAGAAGATATTTATTAGATCACTAGAGTCTGGAGAAATACCAAATGATTGGAAATTGGCAAATGTAGTGCCAATTTTTAAAAAGGGAAGCAGAGATGATCCAAATAACTTTAGACCAGGAAGCTTAATTTCTATAGTCTAAAATTCTTGAGAAGATGGTTAAGAAGGGAATTTCTGATCATCTAGAGAGTAGCAGGTTAATTAATGATGCTCAGCATGGTTTTAGAAAAGGTAGATCGTGTTTAACTAATTTATTGGATTTTATGGATTATGTAACTAAAGAATATATATATATATATATATATATATATATATATATATATATATATATATATATATATGAGAATGGATGGGGAGAAAGAAAAGTCCAGACACTACACAGAGCTCTTTATTGACATTTCGCCTCTTGGCTTCCTCAGAATGGAACTGACAAGAGAGATGGAAGATCGCCACTCGACCATTCGTAAAATTAGTCTGGGTCGCGGTCACTTGCTCTCCCCCGGCCGTTTCCCCCTCGTCTCGACCCTTTCGCCTCTTCATTAATGAGCCTAGCCGCACCTGTCGCCAGCTTGAAGAAACCGTCCCGGTGATTTGTCGACCTATAGGAGAGAATATATGTAGCTTCAATAATCCTACGCTCACGTTTTGATAAACCTTTTTGAACTATACTCACCCCATCCCATTTGGGTAAATGCCCACATTCATCTATATGCACCACTAACGAGTTTGAAGTTCTATGTGCCCGGATGTCCCTCTTATGCTCACTAAGTCTAGTTTTAAAAACTAGACTTAGTGGAAATTTGGAACAAATCGCTGATAGGGAGAAGCTGATCCTAGGATCGATCTTAATGGCTTCTTTGTAATCGGGAGGGGCATGTCAGCGATTGCCTTAATCTTGTTCTCGTGGGGACCTAACTTGTTTTGTCCTATTTTGAAACCCAAATATTTGATGGTTTCGTGGGCAAACTGGCATTTGCTGGGGCCAATGGTGAGGCCATTTTCACGCAGTTGCTCGAAAAGAGCTAATAGGGCGGGTAAATGGTGATTCCATTTAATTAGTTCTTGTAGCTGGCTCTTCGGACGTGGTGTCAGCTGCGCGTCACTATCCAGGTCAGAGGGTTCTAAAGACTCGCCTGGTAGGGTAGGAGGAGGGTAATCGGCATCAGGTTGGATGCACACTGTCTGGATTACATTAAGGGACTCCGCGGGGCAATCCTCTTCAAGCGCCGATGCTTCGTCCAGTTCTACGAAGGTATCTCCATGGGCGCGTTGGGGGTTCTTTTTTTCTTGGGGTCCAGGGACAGTCTTCGTGTCCTTGTCTGGGGCCTTATCACCTAAGGGTTTTAGTGATTCACACTCCTCTTTTGCCGTCCTAAAGTCCTGGTTAGGGGTCTCCGAGAAATCGGACGGTATCGGGGTTCTGATGGGGACGGGCTCCTGGGCTTCTTTCTTATCTCGGCCTTGAGGAAGGGCGGCCTGAAACACAGGGTCGAAACTTACTTGGGGGCTCTGTCCTATAAGTACGGAACAGAATTGTATGGGTGCTACAATGACTTCAGCCCAGCCATTATAATATTGACACTGCAGGTAACATCTAGCGACGGGGAATCGGTTCGCCCGCCCAAGTTGGTCATGTACCACCGCAAATTTTTCGTGGTTAGAGGCCACTGGGAGGAGTTCGTCGGACACGATGAAGCACGTACATCCTGTGTCCCTGATGAGAGTCAATACTCGGCAGCTGTCCACGCTGCCCTCCTCATATTTCAAAGTTCCCGATGAACTTTAACCAAAAACAAAATTTACCTGGTGGCCTGACGGAGGGGGAGAAGTTTCTGCTTGGGTCTGCACCTACGGGGGAGCCGGGGTTGCATTAATCTGGTGAACTTGGTGGGCTGGTCCGCTTTTAAGCCTAGAATTTTGGGGGCAATTCCAGCTCATGTGGTTTTCTACACCACAGGTGAAGCATATGGTTGGTCGCTTCGGGAAGAGAGATGGAGGAGAAGTCTTAACGGGAGGTTTGGAGTCTCGTTGTTGGTTTTGGGGAAAGAAGTTTGGGGGTTTTACGGGGCTCGGAAACTTTGTCAGCTTTCCTGGGAAGGGGCGCGAATCCTTCCTTCTTTCTTCTCGTTGGATTTCTTTTTCTCGTTCTTCTCGTTGTATTTTTCCTTCTCGTTCTTCTCGTTGGATTACTCTTTCCCGTTCCTCTTGTCGGATTACTCTTTCCCTTTCTCTTTCTACCTTTTTTCTTTGAAATTCTGCTTTAATCCGAGCTAATTCAATCTGAAGCTCAGCTTGTCTTATCCGTTCATCTCTTTCTCTTTCTTCTCTTTCTTTTTCTTCCTCTTTTCTTTGCTCCTCTTGAATGTACTCAATTAGTTCTTTTCCGGAGAGTCCACAGGACTGTCCTTGCGCTTTAAAGATTTCAAACTGAGTCATCTTTGCACTTGGGGGCGCACTGTTCTGTTCTGTTTGAGGTTCGAGATATTGCCTTTACTTCGGCATCTCTTAAATATACATTATGTCTTGTTTATTTCTTTTTGTATTGTTTGTTTTGCAGAATTTATTATCTTTGTCATCTTATTAAGCTTTTTTCACCCTTGTCATTAATAACTATATATTTACGTATCAGGCACACTTGATTAGGATTAACATAACATAACATAACATAATTTAACGGATGACAAAAGCCACAAGGGCCTATCAAAGGTCATCCGTATCCATCAAATCCCACCCATATAATGCATCCATAGGATTTTGTCAGATCATGCAGCTACAATATACAATTTAACAATCCATAGGAATGTCCAACCATGCATCTACAATATATAATTTAAAGCCTCCATAGGAGTCTGTCAAAAACAAAATCAAAATCCCCCAAAATATACAATAAAAAGAAACTGCATCCACAGGAATGAGTCAAGAAACATATCCACATACCAAAAAGTAAGAAATTAACCCTCCATCCCCATATAATCATCCAATCTGCGCTTGAAAACATTCAAGTTTGGGCTGTCTACAGTCTCAGGTGGCAAACTATTCCAATAATCCACCACTCTGTTAGTGAAAAAATATTTTCTAACATCCAGTCTGCACCTCTGTTTTTTAATCTTTAAGTGGTGGCCTCTAGTTCTATTACTACCTTCTAACTCAAATAACTTGCTGAAATCTAATTTATCCATCCCAGAAAAGATTTTAAAAAGCTCAATCATATCTCCCCTCACACACCTTCTTTCAAATGAAAACATATTTAATACCCTCAGTCTATCTTCATATTGAAGGTGCTTCAGGGATGGTATTATTTTTGTTGCCCTCCTTTGTACTGACTCTAATAAGTTTATATCATGTCTAAAATGTGGTGACCATGCCTGTATACAGTACTCTAAATGTGGCCTGACATAAGAGTTGTATAGTTTAAGGATGACCTCCTTACTCTTGTAGCTAACGTTTCTTTTAATGTAACCTAGCACCCTATTTGCTCTATTTTTTGCCTCAATACACTGCTTTGAAAATTTCAGTGACCTATCTACTACCACTCCTAAGTCTTTCTCATCTTCAACTGAATTAAGCCAATATCCATCCATCTCATAGCTAAATTCCCTATTATCTCTCCCCATGTTAATAACTTTGCATTTATTAAGGTTAAAAGTCATCTGCCACTTCTGAGCCCAAGCTAACAGCTTATCTAAGTCACCCTGCACTTTAAAGCTACCCTCAACCTCTTTGACTACAGCTGCCAATTTAGTGTCATCAGCAAAAATTGACACTTTGCTATTTACACCTTGCCCAAGATCATTTACATAGATTATAAATAATAAAGGGCCTAAAACTGATCCCTGAGGTACGCCACTAATAACATTCCTCCACTCTGACCTCACTCCATTCAGTACAACTCTCTGTTTCCTATTTTTCAGCCATTCAGTTATCCAATTTAAAACGTTCCCACATATCCCATGCAGCTTTAATTTATGAACTAGTCTTCTATGTGGAACCTTATCAAAAGCTTTGCTGAAATCTAAGTAGATCACATCAACTTTCTCACCCCTATCTAATTCTTTAGTTACATAATCCATAAAATCCAGTAAATTAGTTAAACACGATCTATCTTTTCTAAAACCATGCTGAGCATCATTAATTAACCTGCTACTCTCTAGATGATCAGAAATTCCCTTCTTAACCATCTTCTCAAGAATTTTACAGACTATAGAAGTTAAGCTTACTGGTCTAAAGTTATTTGGGTCCTCTTTGCTTCCCTTTTTAAAAATTGGCACTACATTTGCCAATTTCCAATCATTTGGTATTTCTCCAGACTCTAGTGATCTAATAAATATCTTCTCGAGAGCTACTGCAATACTTTCTACACCTTCTTTGAGTATCCTAGAATGAATGTTGTCAGGGCCAGATGCCTTACTAGTATTTAACTGAATTATAAGCCCTTTAATTTCTTCTCTGTCTATATTAATAGAATTTATCACTACTTCCCTTGACCTAGAATTATCATCAATTAATCTAACTGGTTTCTCTTCTGTGAATACTGAAGCAAAATGATCATTAAGGACCTCTACTATTTCCTCATCAGATTCTTTCAAAACCCCTTCATATTTAATAGGCCCTATTTTATCACTGTTAGATTGATTATTGATTCTATAATAGCTAAAGAATTTTTTAGGATCTTTATTATTATTTTTAGCTAAATTAATTTCTGCTGTCCTTTTGGTCTTCTTAATAATCTTATTTAGTTCATTTCTGGTTGACCTATAATGGTTTAAATTATCTAAACTACTCTCACTTTGTAATCTCTGGTATGCCCTTTTTTTCTCTGAAACTTTATTAGCTATTTCTTGGTTCCACCATAATGGTTTCCTACATTTCTTCCTAATAGACTTCATCGGAATACACTGTTCCTGAACCATGTTTAATATAGTCTTAAAAATATCCCACATCTCATAAGTATTCTTTCCATGGAATTCTATATCCCACCTAATCTGATTTAGCATGCTGCGTAATTTATCGTAATCTCCCCTATAAAAATTTGGAATTTTCGTGGAGTTTGTCATTGTTCTACCCTTAACTATTTGCAAATTAAACCGAACCATCTGATGATCACTGTTTCCCAATGATTCCCCTACACTCAATCCTTGAACTAAGTGATCATCATTTGAAAGAATTAGATCTAATATATTGGCACCCCTTGTTGGCTTATTAACAAATTGGATCAAAAAGTTATCCTCAAAACACTCCATAAACTTACAACTTGCTCTATCTCTTCCTATCATATTTTCCCAGTCTACAGAAGTTAAATTAAAGTCACCAAGAATAACTGTATCTTCTTTGCATCCTTCACTTATTTCCCTAATCATTAACTCATCGATACAATCAGTCTGTCCTGGTGGTCTATAAAAAGCTCCCAAGTGTATTTTCCTATTTTTACCAACCTTAATATCTATCCATAATGATTCACCTTCTCCTTGCTTTATAGAGTTATTTAGATTTGAAGAAATGCTATTTCTGATATAAATAATCAACCCACCACCAGTCCTATCTCTCCTTTGACTAATGTACATAGTATAACCCTCTAGTTCAAATTCACTGACATTATCATTAAATATATTTTCATCAACCCATGATTCAACTATACATATTATATCTATATCTTCATGAATGATATAACTAAATAATTCATCCTTCTTATTTCTAAGACTACGAGCATTTGTGTAAAGACAACTCAGCCCACCTATCCCTGAAGCACCTGAGGGCCTATCTCCTCTGCATCTCCTTTCTCTCTTTCCCCGACCCTGTACTCTTGTATTTCCCTGACCACTTTCACTACTCAAGTAGTTTAACCCTAAAGCACTTCCATTAGCCTGCCTACCTTCTACAAATCTGTGTTTGCTTCCTTTCCCTGCCTCACTTTGAGCCATTAAATTTCCCTGACCACTATCAAAACCTAGTTTCCCGCCTCTAAAGACCTAATAACACTATCTAATTCCCGCCACAAAACCTCAACCCCATCTCGGCTCAGATGGAGTCCATCCATCGCATACAAACCCTTATTCCCATAAAACCCACTCCAAACATCTACAAATACCTTGTCATCACTTGATTAGGTTTTTCACCATCGTCATTATTAATTAGATAAGATATTTACATACACATACTGGTGCCTATTGTCATTATTAGTTATATATTTACATACACATATATGAGTGCCTATTTTTCATCATTTACTTTGGCTATTTATCAATCTTATTAAATTGCTTTATCCATTAGTTTTTTTCTCATCATCCAAGCCTCTTTCAGGAAATTTTTACATTTATATTCTTCTTCCTCTTGGATATTATTAAATAGTAGTAACTTCTCTATTCTTATCTCTCTTATTTCAAATTTTTTTCTGATTTTTTCCAATTTGCTACATTTTATAAGAAAGTGTTCCAAAGTTTCCTCTTCTTCATTACACAGTTTACACTTTGTATCTCCTCCTACATAAATCTTCCTCCATTCAAGGTTCAAAGTGTTTGTTCTACATTTAAACATAAGAATTGATGGAAAATCATTACGATAAATTTTTTCTTCTTTAATCTCTCTTTTATTTTCCTGGTATAATTTGAGAGTGTGTTTTTTATTCAAATTCTCAATCCATAACTTGGTATCAAAATTCATTGTCAGTTCTTTTAGTTTTTCTTTATTTATTTCTCTTAGCTTCTTTGTATTTATTTCAATAAACTCCATATATTTCCTTACTATGTCATTCCATTGTTTGTCCAGTTTTTTGTCCATCATTTCTTTCATGATTGTTTTACTCAATGGTGTACCTTTATCCAGAACATATTTAATGTAACCCAATTTTGTTTCTATATCTCTTTTTAACATGGATGATGCTCCAATTTCGCCACGAAGAACAACTGTAGGTGTAAACCCTGGGGCTCCTAATATATTCCGCCAAACTGAATTTTCAATTCTTTGTAGCTCTTCTATTTCTTTCTTTTTCCAACATATTACTGCTGTTCCTGCCAATATACTAGGCAATATAATGCTTTTCCAGAAGGTTTTTCCAATCATTACCTTGTTACATGATCTTGAGATAACTGAGAATGTTAGATTTTTCATCTTTTTAGCTTGATTTATTTTTTCTTCTCTGTTTTCTAAAACAGTCTTTTTTGTCAATAATTGTGACTCCTAGATATTTTACTTCGTTAGTGATTTCAATATCTCTTATCTTACTTTGTTCTTTTGGTTTGTTAAATATCATGATTTTACTCTTATTTTTATTCATTTTCAAACCACAGGCCTTTGCTATTTCTGTAATAATATCAATCATTTGCTCCATTTCTTCTATTGAACTTGCCAATAATACGCCATCATCTGCAAAGAATAATGTTGGTATGTAAAAGGACTCATCCTTGTATCCAAATTTCATGAGGCACAATTTCTCAATCAGTATGTTTATAACCATTATAAATATTTGTGGTGATCCTGTGCACCCTTGACGTATTCCATTTGTCACTTCAGTCTGACCTATTACTTTATTATTTATATATAAAGTAGTACTGTCATCTGTATAAAGTCTGCCTATTGTTTCTATTACATCTGGATCACATTTATAGTATTTTAATGCTTCAATCATCTTTCCTCTATCCACAGAGTCAAAAGCTTTTTCAAAATCAATAAAAGTAACAATAAGACATTTCTTCCTTTTTATGCTATTTTCAATACAATATTTCAATATTAGTAGATTATCTTCTCTTCTTCTTCCTTTTGTAAACCCAGATTGAAACTCGTTTTCTTGTTCCACATTTTCCAAGTGTTCCACCAATTTAGTTTTTATTAGGCTCATATATAATTTATAGCCAGTATTTGTAAGTGCAACTGGCCTAAAATCCTTTATAGTTGGCTTTTTTATCTTTGGCAGTAGCACTGTTTTTGATTCTTTCCATTTTTGAGGGACATTTTGTTCTTCAATTATTTTATTCAAACCTTTTGTTATGATTTCTAATGTTATATCATTTTCCCCTATCCATTTCCAAATTTCTCCTTTTATTTTATCTGGGCCTGGTTGCTTCTTATTTTTAATATTCAAGATATGTTTCCTTACCTCTATTGCCTGAAAATTTACTGGTTTCATCTTTTTTAATTCTTTCTCTTCATGAGATTTTCCACTCATTTCATAATGCTCTTTTAAGTATATAGGTATTTCTTTGTAATTTATATTGTTCTTTTTACCATTATATATTATTTTCTTTAAAGGTTTAATCTCATCACTTCTCTGTTCAATATTCATACATTCAAAATGTTCAATTAAGTTTTCTGGTACATATTGAATCTTGGTATTCTCGAAAAATACTTTCATTTTTTCTTGATTTTTATACTGCTTATATTTTTTTATTTCAGATTTATTCCAAACTTCTGTTATATTGTTGTGTTGTTTTTTATATATGCTATTCCAATAGTTCAGGATCATTTTATTTCTTTGAAAATCATCTTTTAATTTTTCTCCTTTTTCATTATATATTTCAGTTATTATATCCTTTCTGATATTTCCTCGCAATTTGTTTATATTTTCCCAGAGTTTTTCTCCTGACTTGTTATCTTTTACTTCTTGAGTAATATTTTTTTCATATTTTTCTATAGCTTCTCTTATTAGTATATGAACCTTTTGCTTTTGTCTTAAATACATATTCATATAGTAATCATTTTCTTTTTTATCTTTACTATTCCTTTTTCTACTGTTATACATCTTTCTAATTTTTATTCCTTCTTTTATTTCTTTTGTTAACCATACTGGTTCTTTTTGATTTTTTTCTATCCTCCTTTTGATTTTTTTTATTAGGAATTTATCAGCTTTTTTTCCTATTATCTCTTCTATTTTCTGCATTGTGATAGAACCCTCATTGTCATACTTTACTAAGTCAGCCTCCACTTCCTTCATAAACATTGTCTTTGCATATTGGTCCGTAACTTTATAGGTTTCTATGTCTTCTCTCTGATCCTTTTTAATTTCATCTTTTTTTATTCTTAATCTCATTTTGAGAAGACAATGATCCGAGAGGTCAAACAATCTTTTATGTTCATCTATTTCCATATCTAAAAATAGGTTATATAGTTGCCTGTTTACAATGATAAAGTCAATTGCACTCTTTTCTCCTCTTTGTTCTCTGGTAATTGTTCCAGTACAATTTTCATCTGCATTTAAAAGTACTAAATTCCATTTAATTATCAGATCTATAACCATTTTTCCATTCCAATTACATTTTTGTGGTCCAACAAAGCCGAGATGTGCATTAAAATCGCCAAGAAATATGATTGGGATTTCATCATTCATTTGTTCTAGTTTTTTTTTCAATATCTTTTCTTATATTTATGTTTCTTTCTTTGCATTTCACATCCATGTATACTAATAATACAAATATTTTATATTTTCCAATATGCACAAAAGCTGCGAGTATGTCATTATTTTGAAGCTCTATTTTTTGTATGTCTAAATTATTTTTTCTGTATAAGGCCATTAATCCTCCTCCTTTTTTGTCTTTTTCATCTCGGAACTTTTCAACTGTATTAATATTTTCTGAAAAGTTTATTTTCTTGTATTTTTGATGTGTTTCCGTAAGAAAAATAATATCTTGACCATCTGTTTTCTTAATAATATCTTCAATTTCTAGTGCTTTCTGCTTTGTTAATCCTTGAATATTCAGTAGATATATGTTACACACACTTTCAATTTTCTTACTGGCTTTTCTAGATACACTACCATTATGAAGGCCTCTTTTCCTGTCCAGGGGGGGTTTACCCCCATTTACAAGTTTCCCTGATTATATTCTTTAAGAAATGATTCATATATATTACCTAATATTTTATTTCCCATATAATTTAAATGGACCAACTAAAATTCCTTGCAACAAGAATTATGCCTCTATAGAATTAGCCTACCTAAATATGGGCACTGACCTATTCGTACTTGGTTTCTCAATCTAAATAACTACTGACTAAAATCACAAAAAAAACACAAACAAATTATTATAACCGTTCCTTAAGCTACTCCAGCTTCTTAAGTTTCAAAAAAAAGGGGATAGCAATCGTTAAAACAAAAGGGAACTACTATATTCTATTATTATAACGAATAACACTATGCTTTACTCGACTGAGACCAGTGTTTGCAAAGATATAGCGTTAAACCTTACACACCTGATACCAAATTAAATAGTATATATATATATATATATATATATATATATATATATATATATATATATATATATATATATATGTCGTAGAATGACTCCCGACGATACCATATATATCTATTCGTTGAGGGAACTTCCTTAATTATCTTTAGAGTGCGTTTACTGTCTGGCGGCCGATATTTGTATCTTCAAAATGCTTAAGAAGTGGAGCTGAGCTCAAGGATAATAATATTGCTATCATTAATAAAATAGAGTTTTATTAATAATAACTATCAATAATACACAAAAACGGAAAATATTGACATAAACAGAATGGAAAGGGTCGTGGAGACTCGGGCTAATCCGAGGATTTAAAGGATTTAAAAAGATAAAACAAATATAGAGTTAAAGAGATGGGATGGTTCGATAAACAATTTAAAGCACAGGATAGAATTGACAAAAAGGGATCAATACTCAAAAGGTGACGTTTGGCTTACGTAACTTTTCATTAGGGTGCAGTGGAAGGTACTTGAAGGAATATTCGGTCCGCTGGCGAGTTCCAGCCGAAGGGGGGGGATAAAAGGATCCTGACGAGACGTCTTGGAAAGGAGAACCGTTACTCGACGAACGGCTTGAAGAACAATGGCTGTTCTACTTTGTTCTCTTCTGAACAAAGGGGGGAATGAGAACCGTCTCTTGTCTACGGGCTCAAGAACAATGGCTGTTCTAATGTTGTTCTCCTTTGAACAACAGGAAGGGATGAGAACCGTTTCTTGGCGAAGGGCTCAAAACGAACAATGGCTGTTCTAATGCTGTTCTCCCTTGAACAACAGGGGGGGAAGAGAACCGTTTCTTGGCGAAGGGCTCAAAACGAACAATGGCTGTTCTAATGCTGTTCTCCCTTGAACAACAGGGGGGGGGGGGAAGAGAACCGTTTCTTGGCGAAGGGCTCAAAACGAACAATGGCTGTTCTAATGCTGTTCTCCTTGAACAACAGGGGGGGATGAGAACCGTTTCTTGGCGAAGGGCTCAAAACGAACAATGGCTATTCTAATGCTGTTCTCCCTTGAACAACAGGGGGGGGATGCCTTGGGGACTTGGCGTCACGAAAGGCTCGAACCTTTGGCACTCAAGGAATATTGTCCTCCTTCTGGACAAGTGATGGTGAATCTCGAGGTCGAGGTCCCTTGGCGCACAAAGGGAGAGAGGGTCGTGGTGATGTTTCGCGACGAAAATCTGGATCTCCAATCTCATCTTAGTGGTAAAGTTTCCATATAAATAGCCAGGACATCTCCTTGGCGTGGGGGAAAATGGAGTGAAAGCTTGGAGGGAACGCACAGCCGGGCCGGAGAACAATGCCTTATCTGTTCATAAGCCTAACTCGATCTGGCGAGGTCGGCGTATGGGGGCGAACGGGGGGACGATAACCTCCTTGTTTAAACATTGGCATCCGGTAGCTGAGATAAGACTCAAAGCCTCGAATCGAAGATGCACGTGGGCAGCATCATGGTTTTAAATAATATGGGATAGGAATTGAAATTAAACGCAGCTTTGAACTCGTTCTATCACAATATATATATATATATATATATATATATATATATATATATATATATATATATATATATATATATATATATATATATATATATATATATATATATACAGTCGTAGGCACTCCGTCAGTACCGATGACGAAAGGTCCGTCAGTCCATCAATAAAGGACTCCCGTTTGACTGACGACTGACGGAAACATTATTTGCTGGAGTTCTTCTTTGCTTTTCGGGTTAGCGACGGTCGGGTGAAGGTCGAAAATCTCTTCCGTCGGCGTTTATTCCATCAGTGTTTCAAAGATTAAATTTACACAATCAAGTTATATTTATTTATTTTAGAAAGCATTATATTATTATAAAATCTTATATTTTGTATTTAATAATACACAAGGAATTAATAAGCTATTTTCATTTGATATTACTTCGAACGAATAAATGAATTTTTAGAGCGTCTAATACATTCTAATTGAAGTTAAGGAGTTCATTACATTGTATATTGCTTGTTTTTTTTTTATTAAAGCTATATTAATGTTTACAAAAATAAAATAAAGCCATTATATTATTTGTTTTTTATAAGATTAAAGTTATTTAAGAGCTAATCTTTGACATTTAATTAGCGAACATGGTGGCATCTGAAAACATCCTTTCAATGGTTGACAAATGCTACCATATCTCTTATTTCTGCTCAAAACACAAATTTATCTTTTATCTCCTAGATAAAATTTCCTTTAAAATAAATATATCGAAATTGGATTGTAATTGTTACCTACAAACTTTTTCGCAGATTTTTGTAATTATACAACCAAATTTATATTCCTGTCTTTTGTTTCTTTTTAAAACGGTTATAAGTAATTAACGGAAAGGTCCGCTAGTCCGTCACTGACGGACTCCCGTTTCGCTGACGACTGGCGGAAACATTATTTGCCGAAGGTTGTTTTTGCTTTTCGGGTTAGTGATGGTTCGGGTGACTGCCGAAAATCGCTTCCGTCGGCGCTTATTCCGTCAGTCGTCAGTCCACCAGCGAAACGGGAGTCCGTCAGTGATGGACTGACGGACCTTCCGTCATAGGTACTGACGGACTGCCAATGACTGTAACTAAGCTGTTTATTCTTTAACGTTAAGAGATATATAAATCATATTGTTGGCGGTATTTACTATAATAAAATTAACTGATTACTTTTTGGGCCTATCAGTGAAATTCATGAAATTGATAACATCAATAGATACGAGAGAGAGAACAAAATAAAAACGAACATCAACAAGTGTATAATGATCCTGATGGGGCGACGTAAAACTACAGATGTTCAAATACAAGGCGAACTCTATCCATACTCCAGAAATGGCAGAGTACTTGGCCTCAAATTAACATCATCCCGGTATGTTGAGCACTTTAAAGGAAAAAGAAATGCGGCCAAAAAGACGCTAGAATCACTGTTTCGTTTCTGAATGCTATTACCGAGAAACAAAAGGAAACTATATATTTTACTAATAAGACCATTACTGCTGTATCCCACTATTCACCTTCATGTCTCTAGCGAGACAATGATGGGAAAAGCTCAAGCGGTACAAAATAAGGCCACAAGATTTATGCCCAACGTTACGCTTCAAGACCGGATCCCATCGACTATACTTCACGAAATTGTAGAAATCGAACCAATAAATATGACTGCACAAACGCGCAAACGATATTTGGCAAAAGATTAACCAATACCCACCGGAAGAAGTGACCCGACAAATAAAACTCGAAGATGAAGAATTACCGAATCTACGTTTCAAACAAACCTTTAAAAGTAGCCAGCTGCAGACGCGGCAGGCAATTTACCCGATTTATATATAATAATACTGATAATGAATAAAAATAAAGAAAATAATACGTAAAAACAATATATAAAAGATCCTTAGTGGACAATTAATTAATAAATATAAAATAAATTAAAAATAATTATAGTAAAATGATCCGAAGTGGAAAAAAGACTAAAATAAAAAGTTTCGTAGTGGACAAAAATAAAATAAATAAATGATTAGAATTAATGAAGAAATACGAATGACAGCAGAAAAGATAAAACATTAGGTACTACAAGAGAAAAATACACTAGATTGATGAATAAGAAAAGAGAACTCTTAATACTCATTTTAGATAGACAACAATGAGTATGGGACGAAGCCATACATAAAATAGATACGGAAACTAAATCAAGAGAATTGGGGGGAAAAAAATCAAATAAAAGATCTCTGAGAGAATGAATATTTAAGGCAACTATAAAGAGGATAAGGAAGAAAGACATATTATTTCGTGATCATTGGAAAAAAGTCTTCAGGATAAATGAAAAGGAAAACCTAATTTTGACACAGATTTCGAACATCGGATCATAGATTTACTAAGCACAGAAATAGAAAAAACACAACCTCACCACTTAGGCAAAAGAGAAAGAGCTACCACCGAGTCTACATATAACGAATACTAGATAGGCGGAGCTAAGAAATCAATGTGATATACACAAAACAATAGAAAGAGCCAAGAAAAATGATAAGGAAAACCCAAGAGGAGATCGAAGAAGATCTTTTCAACCAACTAGAGCACCTATAAGGATGGAGAGCCTATTGACTATTTTACAGCAAGTTAGAAATAAAACTAGGGAACAAAATTTTCAATTTGAAAATAAGGAATTAAAATACATTTACATATTGACAAGTAATATGTCCTCAAGCACTAGAAAGTTCATATGCAAAATTCTCCTGATTCATTCTGCTACATATGTGTAAATTTTACACTTCCACATCAAAGAGGAAATATAACGGACTTCGTGAAAAGAGCTTACTTTAAAGCGGTTTGTGTGTGGCTTATAAAGTGGTTATTAATAAGTTGAACGTTTTTAATCGTAATTAGCCTAGGGAATCTTGGGCACCCTCCAAAGTAAGAAATTACTTTGGCAATGAATTGAGATTGAAAATTGAATGTATGTGTAGTGGTTTAACCCCTAGAAAATGTAATAAATTTTCTCCAAACAATATATATATATATATATATATATATATATATATATATATATATATATATATATATATATATATATATATATATATATATATAGTTAGAGCTATATCAGGAAATGTATAAAATAGCAACATTTCCTTTTCACCATGTGAACGTAAATTCAGCAGATGGTCTATTTCAATTCGTGCTCCGCTATTCACAGACCCATTAATACGTTAACCATTAGTATAGATTTTCCCTTCACTGCAAATCATTAGCACAAATTTATCCTTCATCCCAAATCATTATCATATAACTTCCTGCACTCCCAAACCAATTATCGTATAACCTTCGTTAGGCTAGAAGTAATTCATCCCCAAATTATTTACATGTCACATAGTTCTAATTAATCAATAGCCCACTGCTATTTAATAATTGTCCACAATCATTCATCGCCATTATTTAGTCTCTTATTAAGTTTTCTATTCATTAATAAGACGTTGCCTGTTTACATAAACCATATTGTCGTGTTAAAGGACATAACTTACGCTCGCCCCATATTATATTCTCTCAACTTATATATATATATATATATATATATATATATATATATATATATATATATATATATATATATATATATATATATATATATATATATATATATATATATATTATTAAAATTATTTCCTCGAATAAATATATTGCTAAACTTATAATTAACATCCCTCCCGAAAAATTGCATTTAACTCATCCATTCACTTTCAACCTCAAATTCATTGCCAAAGTAATTTCTTAGTTTGGCTGGTGCCCCCTTAAACTGTCTAGGCTAATTACCATTAAAAACGTTTTACTTAATATTATTATCCACATTATAAGCTACACACACTTACGGCTTTATATGAAATGAAGGCAGTTCTTCAGAAGGAATATTAATTCTAAGTTTTAACAAAATATATTTATTTGAGAAATCAAATATTTTAATATCTTAATTGAGGTAAGATAATATGGGGTGAGCTTAAGTTATTTAGGTTCATTTCATTTGCAAAATTAAGAAACCTTGCAGTACGACAATTATGGTGTTTTGAAAACAGGCAACGTCATTAATCAATGAAAATAAAATGCTTTTAATAATTGGAGGAGAGATGGTAACCTCTATATATTAGAGATTTACCATCTCTCCTCCAATTATTCGCTAATGCACAATGAATTCCAGACTCTAAAGTCTAATTTTGAAAAAATAATTGTTAACCCCCCCCCCTTTGGTTGACAAACTAATCAATAATTTTCTTACCAAAATTTACTCTCCATCCTTTCTCTCATATAATGTTCCCAAAAATGAAAAAAAATTCGTAGTACCTGAAATGGGACCTTACCATAAATTATTCACTCGTAAATGCAACAAATTACTCAAAAATATTTCTTTTATCCCAACTTCAAAATCACTTTTGTTAACCCACTTTCCATAGGAAGTTTCTTCTCGTCAAAAGACAAACTTCCTCTAGAAATGAGCAGCCGTGTTGTTTATGCTTTTACTTGTCCTTGTTGTTTGCAGGGAACCTATATTGGCAGTACGGTTCGCTCATTGAAAGAAAGGTTTTGTTCTCACATGGGAATAAGCCATCGCACTGGAAAAATATTGTCTAAGAAGGAAGCTTCTGTAATTAGAAATCATATTATACAATGAAAGACAGAATGCTCCATAGATAACTTCAAAATAATTGGTCATAATAACAATGAATATAGTCTAAGAATTTTAGAATCCCTACTAATACGTACAAAATCTCCTACACTCAACATAGATAATACCGCTGTTCCCCTTCTTATTTCTTAATTTTAATTACCTCATTCAACATCCAACCAACCTTCTCTTATTTAACAACCAGCCAGTCAAATTCATATCCTTCTTTAAGCCACATCCTTTATAATTTCTTCACTTTGTGATTTCTCCTAAACTTCATCGGTAAGTAATAATATACTGTAATTTTTTACTTCTGTGTTTTTGCTTCTTTTTTTACGTGTCAATAGTGATTACATTAGATTGATAATTTGATTCTCTTGCCTTTTAAATTCATGAGTTATCGGTAAGCAATATAATACTGTAATTAATTACTTTGTTTTTTTTCGTTTCAATAGTGTTATATTAGATTGGTAATTTGATTCTCTTGCCTTCTAAATTCCTCAGTTATTTTCTAATTTTTGATTTACCTACATAATCTTAACCTATTATTTTTAATATTTTAAATATTCTTTAACTGTATTAGATTAATTTATGTTTTAGAACCTGAGGATGGGTGATACGCCCGAAACGTTGTTCCATAAATAAATCACATGTACTTCAGCCTCCAATGTGTCCTTACCTTCACCGTGAAATTACATATATATGTATATATGTATATATATGTATATATATGTATATATATGTATATATATGTATATATATGTATATATATGTATATATATGTATATATATGTATATATATGTATATATATGTATATATATGTATATATATGTATATATATGTATATATATGTATATATATGTATATATATGTATATATATGTATATATATGTATATATATGTATATATATGTATATATATGTATATATATGTATATATATGTATATATATGTATATATATGTATATGTATGGTTTTTTTTAATTTATATACAAACTTGTAGGGGTGAAACCACTACGCTTAGCTTATTTTGGCATAAAACTGGGGGATCAAGATAAATCATGGGTTCCACATAAAACCTGCACTGTATGCATTTAAAGACTGCGACATTGGGCGAAAGGTTCGGAGTAAAAAATGCCTTTTGTAGTTCCGACGGTAAATTTATAATTTCATAAAGCTACGCAACTTAGTCATTTGTGTACTTTAAATTACCTAAGTGTAATTGTAAGTTAGGTACATAGACAACTTTTGATAAAATTCTCTTTTGCTATGCTTCACAATTCTTTTCCCCCATTTCAGGTGTGGCGAGAGCCTATTAACATTGAGACGGATTGATACTTCTGCTTTGTCTAGACTTCGGGCTTCACTAAGAAAAATAAACATTGTATTGAGTACCCCAATTTTGACACCGCAATATGACCTGTGCAGTGTGCTACATTGAAATGAAATTCCCATTCCAAAATTTAAGAGTCTGCCATCTCAAGAATTAGTCAAAGATGTTTCTGAAAATATTGTTCTGCACTCTGAGGAGTCAGACATCGAATTCAACCCCAGTGTAGTTGTAAGTGAAAGTGATCAGCAAAGGTTTAACCAGGCCAAGTTGAATGATCTTGTAAGGGATCTAAATTTACCAAAAAAGGTTGCGGAAATTTTAGCTTCAAGACTTAAACAGAAAATATGCTTAGTTCAAACACATGCATTTCATTTTACAGAAATGAAGAAAAAAAAACTTAAATACTTTAGGACAGCATAGTTTAGTATATTGCTGCGACATACCAGGTTTGTTAAAGGAGATGGGGGTTAAGTCTTATAATGCAAGTGATTGACGTTTGTTTTTAGACGGTTCCAAAAGAAGTCTTAAGTGTCTGTTGCTCTATAATGGCAATCTTACAGCTCGATACCAATTGGGGACTCAACAGCATTAAAAGAAAAGTATGAGATTATAGAAACTGTTTTAAAACTTATTAAATATAGGGAGCACGAGTGAATCATATGTGTTGACTTAAAAATGGTCAATTTTCTGCTAGTGCAACAAGCAAGGTATACTGAATATCCCTGCTTCCTTTGCTTATGGGAAAGCAGATCTAAGGAAGAACATTATTCCAAACAAATCTGGCCAGCACGAACATCACTTACTGTCGGAGAAAAAA
Source organism: Ceratothoa steindachneri (assembly GCA_963969495.1). Lineage (NCBI taxonomy): Eukaryota > Metazoa > Arthropoda > Malacostraca > Isopoda > Cymothoidae > Ceratothoa > Ceratothoa steindachneri. Next base: position 32,464,272 of record OZ018319.1, read on the forward strand.
AATGTAATTAATCTACCTTTAGTGAGCAGAGATAAAATCATGTTTCCTCCTCTGCATATCAAACTAGATCTCATTAAACAATACGTAAAACTTTAGATACAAACGGTGAGTGTTTCCAACACATAATTTCAAAATTCCCAAGTTTAAGTTATGAAAAAATCAAAGCTGAAATTTTAGACGGTCCACAAATAAGAACATTAATTAATGGCAGCAGTTTACCTAATGTCATGAATTAATGAGAAAGAAATGCCTGGTTCTCATTTGTGGACTTGATAAAAAGCTTTTTAGGAAATTATAGGGCAGATAACTACGAAGAAGTCGTAAGAAAACTTTTAAGGAACTACAAAGAGCTAGGTTGCAATATGCGCATAAAAATGCCTTTTTTTGAATAGTCATCTTGACCAATTTCCAAGTAATTTAGGTGCTATAAATGACGAACAAGGGGAGAGATTCCACCAAGATATAAAAATTATGGAGGAACTTTATCATCAAGGAAGCTGGGATTGCCACACGATGGCTGATTATTGCTGGGGATTGAAAAGAGACCTGCCGTCAACAACCAAATACTCTAGTTCTAGAAAGTCCTATAAAAGAAAATTTTCACTAAAGTGAAAGCTTCATATCTCTTTGCTTTGTTTTATTTTAAGTAATTTCTATCGTTATAATGTAATTTTACAATAGTTTGAACTGCATGTATTCATGAAAATTGGAAATAAATGTTAACGCATTACTTCATTTTTAGTCCTAATTTTGAAAAAAAAACTGGAAAATGGCGCATGGGCCGTTTACAAGAATCAGGACCTGATAGAGACAAACTAAGGTGCAATTGATTTTTAGCGCACAGAAATTACTTACAATCAAGTGTCAAATATTAAATAAAATACGTGTTCCCAATGTAATACAAAGCGAAATGGAAGAATTACACTGTGTAACACAATTTTTTTTACAGAGTAAAAAATAAGTGATTCTAGATGATTTTTAGGCTCTGATTACAAATTTCTCTTTAGAATTTACACATCACGTCTACTTTTTGTGTAATTTGAATTTTCCTTTTCAAGCCATTTCACTCTTTTGCTCAATATTGTACCAATAGGAAATTTTTAATATATATATATATATATATATATATATATATATATATATATATATATATATATATAAAAAGTAGACTATATCGAATCTCAAATATAATTGAATTCTAATTTGTTTGTTTTTCAGATTAATACATACTTAATTGTGATAACTTTTCTGCTATTGATAACTGGTAAAGAAGATAACACGTTTATTAAAATATTGTTCTGATAAGAACCATATGATCTGGATCTCACATTGTGTATCGTTTGTTTGCTTAAGTTAATATTTGAAATCTTGTCATGGCTTCAAGTTCTAGATCAGATGTGTAAACAGCCTCAACATATTTTGTTATGTTTGTGGGCAATTCACACCAGTGGCACAACTGAGAAAAATAGAAACGGCAGTAACAATGAAGCAAGCCTACATATACTATTTTTGATGTAAAGTAGGAGACCAAGATAAAGATTGGGCCCCTCATATTTGTTGCACGCAGCGTAACAGCATGTTGACAGCTTGGTTTAATGGGAAAAGGAAGGCAATGCCATTTGATGTTCTCATAATATGGTGTGAGCCCTCAAATCACTATTAAAAGTGAGAATGGCCAACCAGAGAACACGTTGGCAAACATAATGTTAAGCGTGATGCTCTAGTAGATCTCCCAAAAGTTCATCTTCCACCTGTTCGCATTAAATTAGGGTTAATGAAAAATTTTGTAAAATGTATCGATCAAAGAAGTGAAGGCTTTCAATATTTGAAAGACAAATTCAAAGGATCATTAACTGATGCAAAAATAGAAGCTGGAGTTTTCACTGGGCCACAAATTCGCAGAGTTGTTTCTGATGATTCCTTCACTTTGTGTCTCAATAAAAAGGAACGCAAAGCATGGACATCTTTTGTGGAAGTTACTGAAAACTTTCTCGGCAATTTTAAATCTCCAAATTACAGAAATAGTAAACAATATGCTGGACGCCTATGAAAAGATGGGATGTAGAATGTCACTTAAAATGCATTTTCTGCATTCTCGTCTCGATTTTTTTTTCAGGAAAATCTAGGATCGGTTAGTGCTCAACATAGTGAACGTTTTCATCATCAAACTTTGGTTATGGAGACCCTGAGGTACTAAGGAAAATTAATCCAAATATGATAGGAGATTTTTGCTGGTCTTTACAAAAACAAACTTTGATGTCTCACAAAAGAAAAACGAGAAGGCTACAGCTAAGTTTCTTTAAACTTTAAGTGCATAACAAACTTAATCAATACAATAAAATATTCATAACTTGGGAGGAAGGGAGGGAGGGGGGGGGGGACTTTGCCAATGCTGTACACTGTCTGTCCTAAGCCAGAATAAAGAAGGAAGGTCCCCCACTTTTAAAATATTTTTTCTTAAAAATGAAAGAAAAATACAAACAGATTTTTTTATTTATTAATCGGCACAAATAGCGAAACGGGGGGGGGGGGGAGGTCATTAAACAGAATCTAGACGTGATAGAGAATTTTGGTTTTCACATTCGGATTCAGCGCCCTCGAACTAATAAGAAACACTTATTCACATGTCTGTAACAAACAAAAAGTTAAAATTTGTTGCCTAGTGTTATACACGTAAGTGGAAAATTCCATAACAAATAAGCTGGTCAAAAGTGGAAGATAAAATACAAAGGAATGAAAAAGTTAAAGTAAATCTAATAAAAAATAAAACAATACAAAAGAAAAGTATACTTGCAAGAGACTGCGTAACAGTAGCAATTCATTAAAGCTAAAAACAATTTGAACGCCAGGACAATTAGACAAAAGAACAACATGGTACTTTTAAACTTCCTAAAAAACAATTCTGTAATCAAATACCATACTTACTCATACTAATTCGAACTTAAATACCTACTCAAACCACCCTCCAGGCAACTTCCTTCAATTTCAGAACTTTTATTCTCTATCAAAAATCTCACTCACCTGACTTACAACTTATACGAAAGGACAGATCGCTGGAAGGGAGCACCCCCACCGGTCAGTGATGCTGTCCGTGCTTTTCTTGCCCACCGCAACAACGAGGTTGGGCGAGGTTTGACTATGAGGAATTTAGTCCAAAATTTGGAAAGCTTGCCTGTGTACATAGAAGGGATTAGGAAAATGGACAAATAAAGTTGAGTACCATACATGAGTTCACCAGCAGAACAGGCCAAATCCTATTTCAAGGACGAGCGTATACCCAGGAGAATCAAAGGTAGCTTGTCCACCCAAGTGATGTTACGATCTATGGAGCGTAAGCTTGCTTTTAGGGTCATATGTAGACGTTCAACTATGCGTTGCTCTGAGGATGGTACGCAGTGTTACACAGCCGAAAGGAACCAATCACTGACATCAGTGAATCCCATTGACGGGATTCAAATTGGCCACCACGCTGTCATAATCGTGGAGGGAACATCAAAACGCGTAACCCAAGTTGAGACGAAGGCTCGAGTGACGACAATAATAAAGTTGGTCGGCAAATCCTTCTTCGAGCCACTCCAGCCTATCCTGTCTTGGAGTTTCAGACTTTTTAGCTCTCCAACTATGGGCGCGTTAAAGAGTAGAGTTTGCACTTGTGCAATGACGCATAAATACCAGGAGTTGCTTACTGATCGCTCGTTCCACAAAGGCCGCAGCTCACAACTGGGTAGCCAGAGAGGCAGGGTGACACGGTGGATTTCCTTACTAGATCGTACTGATCGTAGACAAGACGGCCTGGATCTGAAGATCATTTATGGCAAAGGCTATACTTTTATTTGTAAAGGACTGAATAAAGACGAACCTCATATACGTGGAGTTGGTTTTGCAATTAGGAGTGACTTATTTAAAATACTCACGAAGATCTCCACCGGGCACAGCAAGAGACTGATGTCATTGAGGATACATCTTGCAAAAAAAGAGAGATACAGTTGACACAGTAAATCGTGAGTTAATGCATCAGATCTTAAACAAATTCGGCTGTCATCCAAGGATTTGTATAATTCGTCAGCTCTTTCAAGACCGTCAAGTAAGAGCAATTATAGGTGGTGTCATCAAAATTATTTCCGATCCTTGTTAGAGTAAAGCAGGAATGTGCGCTTGTTCCTGTACCTTTTAATATGTATCTGGTGGTTGTTACAATATCATTGCAAAGGAAGACATCCTCATCATAAAATACGGGCTAGATGGAAGGGGAGGGGGATTGGGAGATTTCAACATCTGCAGATTCAGTGCAGGAACTAAAAATAGCCCAGCAGGCAAGGGAAGGCAGTTTTTTAAACTCTAGCCACCCCATAGGACGAGAAAAAAAGTTGAAGAGTGATCAATCATCCCCAAGGGGATATAACAGGATCACCCTGCCTGGATGCGATCCTGTAGCGGGACCCCACCAACTTGGATGTATTACACTCGATGTTAAATTGCAATAGAACTTCCACTTCCTAGTTGTTGCATGGACCGCTAGCACAGGACGGAGTGCTATAAAATCTATACAGCATGCAGCAGCCTCTCTCCACTTTAACCTGGTCCCTAAGGACAGTCTCAGAGAAACCGCAGCGCTACTTAAATGTGGCAAGGTTGGCGGGGCCTACAGCTCAGTCTGTAGGATCAAAGCTTTCTCCCTTAATCACCCAATGGGCGCAGCCAGCCAATAAGACTAACTGCATGGACCCATGATAAATAAACACCCCAATGAAACATGCTTTTATATAACTAGGCAGCAATATCACAAAATTTAACGATCTATCATGAAAGCACCGAAGGATTCAGCTGGCCTCTTCTGCTTTTGAGCGATTGAAGGACAGGGTGTCCTTACATCATACCCTGAGACCAAGATGTCCATCTACTATTATGTTTCCACTCTGCTATATCATATAGCAGAGTAACATATATGGGTGAAAAACAGGATTCTTTACAGGAGGCAGATAAAAGATCTCGAGAAATTTCAAAATATATATCTACGAAGAAACACCCTAGATAACGTGGAGGGACAAAGCACCATGTAAGGGAAAGGGACGCCAAAAAGAATACCCCCTTCATTTGTTTCATGAATTTCTTCCCTCTCTCTGTCTCCTAAGTATAACTTCACGTGGAGTAATCTCTGAGCCCAAAGAGAAAAAAAAGAAGAAATAATTTGAATATCCGTCAGCCGCATCACGGGCGCAGTTAATTAAGTTGGACGTGTTAAAAGCTTTTACCTCGCCGAGGAAGCGCTAATCTCCGTAGTCGGGAAACTGCTAGCCGAAAGTTTTCCGCCCACATCGTAAAGGCTATTAAGACTTGGGTCAGGCGACAAACGCTAATCCATCTGGCCGGCAGAAGTAGTCAGTCAGTCGTCTGAGTCTGCCAACGAGGAGAAACCAAAAAAATGGCCGTCATATAAAAACCATGGGGTTTCGAATATCGGCAGATTGAGTTTGAGAACCCGTCGTCTTCGGTTCAGATCGTGTTTCTGTTTCCGCAAGTCCCTGGTATTCACTTATACAATCGAGGTTGGATTTCACCAGGCAGATCAATCTCTTTTGTGAAGCCTTACTCTGTTCAGAGCACGTCTCGAATCGTTTCGCCCCCGAAGGATTGGCTGGGATTCCTCTCGTCTCATCTCGAAGCCCCCCTCAAGGATCTCCATTTTCCCTTGTGAGACTTCGCGCCAAACCGCGTCAGAGTTTCGATTTTTGGAGGTTGCACTTCTCTGGAGCAGAGGTGCCACCGTCCGTCTTTAAGGAGGATCGTGAACCCTTCTTCTGCCCCTCCCCCCTTTCATCCTCGTCACCGTTAGGATATTCGGCCGAGAGTCACGTCCATTGTCCGTCTCCATTTGCCCGCGCCGACTCGCTAAAGGATTCTCCTTTCCTTGAGGTGACTCCCATTAAGGTAAAACGACCCTTGATTGTATCTCCCTTTAATCGACCCACTTTCTGACATATAAATATTCCCTTTGTGTAACTGATTTATAGTATCCCATTTAAAAGCTGATTAACGAGTAATTAACGTTACCCGATTGCCAATTAATCTATATTTGGTCAAAATTGTCCTTATTTACATTACCTATATTTCCCGTATATATATATATATGTTAACTAGTGACTTATTAAAATTATACTTTTTAGTTTTCACTCTTTAAATATACCCTTGAACTGCAACTTGGTAAACTCATTAAACGCTATCGGCCCCTGTAGTAAATCGCACTCTTATACCTCGTAATCAACGGATTACTCTTACGAAGTGAACGTACTTGTACGTAGCGAAGGACACATACGTACATTAGAAGATATATGATATAACTGTATATATACATATTCTCGTGGCTTTTATCTCTTTCCTCCTAACAAATAGATACATATACGTATATAGAGAGGTATTGTATAGGGAGGTGACCTATTCCTCGACACAGCACATAATGATCTTTTTCAGAGAACCAAATGTGATAGCATTGAATCCCACACAACTAGGCGAACATTCCGTTTGGTTGGACACATAATACGAATGCCTGACCCCCGCCCTCCTGAATGAGTACTATTTTGTGAACTTAGAGAAGGCAATCGCTCAGCTGGTGGTCAAAAGAAACGATATAAGGACTTCCAACCCTCGCTGAGGACCGTGATTCCTGGTGCTGAATTAGCAAATTTACGGTTGCGGAACAAGAAAAAATACTACGACAAAGTTTGTGGCGGGAAAATAATTTATTGACGTGCATGGAAGAAGCTTCTACCAGTGATGGTTAGTAGTACATCAATGCCTCGTTTTAAATAAGGTAGTAGTACCATTCGGGCCTTGCATCGTGGACGAGATCCCCCGATCGACACAGTGAGAGAGAGAGGACGGTCGTTCTCGAGCTCGCTTACAACCATACGCAGGCAAGTATGGGAGGAAACCCGATGGAGGGATGCTTGGTGTGCGAAAAGTAAGAGTGAAGAACGACTGGGTGAAGTAGGGTGTGGATGAGCGTGTGACTGAAGGCGTTCTGAGGTGGTGTGGACATTATGAGAATGGATGGAAATGGACTTGGAAACAGAGTAGACGAGAGTGAGTGTCAGTGTGTTTGAGTGAGAGGATGTGGATGATAGGTTTGCAAGGGCCATTTGCGCAGAGAGGAACCCTAACTGGAGATACGAGAGTACATAGCACCCCATCACCACAAAGTGCCTTCAGCGTGGAGGAAATAAAGGGTGAGCCCTTGTGCTTAATAGGGTATAAAGGGATGGGTGTCTTTTATGGGCGTTGACGTGCGCTAACCCAACTTAGAGTGGAAACCTGACAGATGTTGAAAAATAAGTGATATTCACCCCCCCCCAAAAAAAAAAAATGAAAAATAGACTCTGGTGACTTCAGGCTCATTTGAGCTTCTCATTCTAATCTTAATGCACATTTCATTATTCGGTCGGGGAATCTCGTCCACGATGAGAAGGTTTCCCTACTTTTAAAACGAGGCATTGATGTACTACTAACCAACACTGGTAAAAGCTTCTTTCATGCATTTCAATAAATTATTTTCCAGCCACAACTTTGGTCATAGTATTCTTTCATCACAAGCAGATTTCCATGTTATTTTAAATATGATACAATCTAATTGTGTTGCAAGAATACCGCAATCATATGGTCAGTTGCGCGTCGCACCAAAGGGACCTAAGTCTCGCTGCAATCAAATAATCTTGAATGAGAGACTTACGAGTAGCTAGTCTAATCCGTCTTAAGGAAGTCTAATCATTATCTTTATAACATATTCCATATTTATACTATGGTCTGGAGGATTGCGTGCATTCGTTCCCCAATGTTCGCAGAGGGATCTGCGGCTATATATATTCAAAGTATTTTCATTTTCTTGACAAATCTTACCTTAGTCTGTGGGATATCACCTCGTCAACTTTAACGCGTCCCAATTCCTAGTCTTTAGGCACTTAATTGTTGCAGTAGTAGTGGTTCGCCAACCTGCCTTTATCCAGGCAGATCCCCACCGAATAATGAAATAGACATAAAGGTCACTATGACAATCGCTGCTGAGCCGGGGCCGGTCCTCTGTTGGGAGAGGTGCTAGGAAGTATTGTTTTGACACCAAACAGCGTTTAGGTGGAACCTTCATTGCCCCGGGACAGTGGGACTTGTTCCGCTTCCTTGTATCAGTGTGTGTGTGTTGTGTTACGAAGATGGGAGAGGAAAGAAAGAGTTGCAGTTGGCTCTGTGTGTGTTTGTAATAAGAATAAGATCTACCCACCCCAATACAGGGCCGAACATAGCGCGTCCACCAAATGTTTGCCAGATCTCTCCGTGTGCTGGCGTTTGTGTCCGCTCTTGCCGGAATCGAACCCAGTGCCGCGACGTTGGGAGGCCAACGCCATATCCACTCGGCTAGCAAGAGCTCTGATTATGTGATGAGAAGTAAGTCTAAGATCTACCCACACCAGTAGACGACTGAGCAAAGTGCGTCCATCAATTGGTAGCCAGATCTCTACGAGGCACTTAAGTGTCAATGAAGGAATGAAATTCAAGAAAAACAACATTTAATTTCAATATAACACTATTTACATAACTTTTGTCGGTTTTGACATAGCTTAATGTAGGTCTTACTGTAATTTAATCACTATAGAGTTGAAAGTTCAAAGAACAGAATAAATGATATGCAAATGGGCAACTTTTTAATAATCCCGGAGGCAGTTCAAATTCCCGCCTTTGAGTAACTGGAAGAATTTGACCCTAAGGGTTTTTGATATACCATTCCGGTCCTGGTAATTTATAGTTGACTAGGTTCGCAATCGGTCCTTTTTAATTTCCATAATAAGCGTACCTCGTTGGACTACCTAATTTTTCTTTAAGAATCATTGTTTTTGAAAAAATAGTTATTTAGAATCTAAAAAACAACATGATTTGAAGCATTAGATGATTTTTTAAATTCACTTCAAATCAAATTCTGCACATACTAAATGACTACAAACGGATGAAATGTAGGAAATCACAAGTTTAGATTTATAATGGAAAACGATAAAAGTGTCACAGAAAAATACGTGAATTAACAAAATCCCCCAACTAATTACTCTGAAATAAGACTGTTCACACTATTAACAGTGTCTGCCACTTGAGAGTTAATCTGCTGATTAATTTCAGGTTGTTCTTGGCACTTGTTGTACACCACTTGAACTATATCTCCTCCGACATTAATGAGACATTGGCCCTGTAAAAAAAAATAGTAGTTTTGAGTGGTTGTGAAACAGGGCGTTGCCATGGTATGCCATGTGATGGGAAAGAGCAAGGAGGAGATAGGTTACATTGAGGTGAGGCATGTGAGAGCTGGCTGGCGAGTTACCCAAACCGATCCGGCGATTTAATGCATTCATAGCATTAACATATGAGAGCAGGACCCCCCCTCCCCACACACACACCTCAGAGGAAAGAGAGAAAAAAAGAAGGAAAATGGTGATACAAAATAGTATGTAAGGCCGCCCAGCTGGCAAGGTTGTTTTTATTTTTAAACTCTAGCCAACCTGCAGGAAAAGAGAAAATAGAATGGTCATATTCAGGTGGAGATGAGACTCCCACCCAATCTGGATGCGACCCTGGAGTGGTGACCAACACACTTGGATGTATTGCACGCCAGGTTAAGAACTTCCACTTCCTAGCCGTTACAAGGACCCCTAGCAGAGGGAGGGGGGGCTATAAAGTTCCCGCAGCATGCAACAGCTTCCTTCCACTCTAACCTGGTCCACTCAGTTGGCGCGACCCCACTTAATTGTGGTAACGTCGACTTGTATCTGTATCATAGGCTTTCACACTTACTGTTGGAGGGAGCAGTGCAACAACGCCATAGTATGTGGGTGGATGAGAAGATGCGAGGAGTGGAAAAGAGAATGAAAACTGAAGAAAGACCATCGGGAGGAGTATTAAAAAAATAAAAATAGCTTAACTGGTTGACGGCTCAAAGTTCATCTGGTTGGTATCAAATGCTTATCTGGTAGGCGCCAAAAGCTTAACTGGTTGGTGCCCAAAGCTTAACTGGTTGAAACCAAAAGCTTAACTGGTAGGTGCCCATTGCTTATCTGGTTGGCTCCAAAAGCTTAACTGATTGGAACCAAAAGTTTAATTGGTTGGTGCCCAAGGTTTATCTGGTTGGTACCAAAAGCTTAACTGTTAGGCACCAAGAGCTTATCTGGTTGGCTCTAAAAAACTTAACTGGTTGGTGCCTAAAGTTATCTGGTTGGCTCCAAAAGCTTAATTGGTTGGTGCCAAAAGCTTAACTGGTTGGTACCAAAAGCTTAACTGGTAGGCGCCAAAAGTTAGCTGGTTGGCGCCAAAAGCTTATCTGGTTTGCTCCAAAAGCTTAACTGGTTAGAACTAAAAGCTTAATTGGTTGGTGCCCAAAGCTTAATTGGTTGGTGCCCAAATCTTATCTGGTTGGTACCAAAAGCTTAACTGGTTGGCTCCAAAAGCTTAACTGGTTGGTGCTCAAAGCTTAACTGGTTGGCGCCCAAAGCTTAAGTGGTTGGCGCCCAAAGCTAAATCTGGTTGGCTGGCTCCAAAAGCTTAACTGGTTGGCTCCAAAAGCTTAACTGGTTGGCGCCAAAATCTTATCTGATTCGTGCCAAAAGCTTAACGGGTTGGTACCAAAATCTTATCTGGTTGGCTCCAAAAGCTTAACTTGCTGGCACCCAAAGCTTATCTGATTGGCTCCAAACGATTAACTGGTTGGGGCCAAAAGCTTAACTGGTTGGTACCAAAAGCTTATCTGGTAGGCGTCAAAAGCTTATCTGGTTGGTGCCAAAAGCCTAACTGGTTGGCACCAAAAGCTTAGCTGGTTGGCTCCAAAAGCTAAATTGGTTGGTGCCAAAAGATTAACTGGTTTGTACCAAAAGTTTAACAGGTTGGTACCAAAAGATTAACTGATAGGCATCAAAATCTTAGCTGGTTAGCTCCAAAAGCTTAACTGGTTGGCACCCAAAGCTAATCTGGTTGGCTCCAAGAGCTTAACTGTTAGGCACCCAAAGCTAATCTGGTTGGCTCCAAAAGCTTATCTGTTTGGTCCCGAAAACTTATTTGGTTGGAGCCAAAAGCTTAATTGGTTGGCACCCAAAGCTTAACTGGTTGGTACAAATACCTTATCTGGTAAGCGCCCAAAGCTTAGCTGGGTGACTCCAAAAGCTTAACTGGTTGTTACCATAAGCTTAACTGGTTGGTACCAAAAGGCTTAACTGGTAGGTGCCAAAGGCTTTGCTAGTTGGCTCCAAAAGCTTAATTGGTTGGCGCCCAAAGATTAACTGGTTGGCTCCAAAAGATTAACTGATTGGCGCCAAAAGCTTATCTGGTTGGTGCCAAAGGCTTAACAGGTTGGTACCAAAAGATTATCTGGTAGGCTCCCAAAGCTTAATTGGTTGGCTCCAAAAGCTTAACTGGTTGGTACCAAAAGCTTATCTGGTAGGCGCCAAAAGCTTAATTGGTTGGTGCCAAAAGCTTAACTGGTTGGCTCCAAAAGATTAACTGGTTGGCACTCAAAGCTTAGCTGGTTGGCTCCAAAAGCTTAACTGGTTGGGCCCAAAGCTTAACTGGTTGGCCCCAAAGCTTATCCGGTTGGTGCCAAAAGCTTAACTGGTTGGTACCAAAAGCTTAACTGGTTGTACCGAAAGCTTATCTGGTAGGGGCCCAAAGCTTATTTGGTAGGCGCCAAAAGATTCACTAGTTGGTACCCGCGCCGCCTCTCCCAATTCCCCGATCAGACGACAATCTGGGGTGCAGGATCCAGCACCAAGGACAGTGCAAGCGACCAAGCTCGTCCCGCTACCAGGACAGGTAACGTGCGCTAAGATCCCCGAGACTCGGATATTCAACAAGAATGTGACGAACTTTCCGGGGGACGACGCAGTCATCGCAGTAAGGTGCAAGGGAGCGCTCCATCAAATGGGGGTTCGTCCCGCGAGTGTGTCGAATTCGAAGAAGACAGGAAGCAACTGGAAGCCATCGTGGCATTGGAAGCAGGTCCACAGTCGCAGCGAGATGGCACGCAACTTTAAGTTTCCCTGTGCCGTCTCTCATCCTCTTTGCCAAGCAGCCCAGATTCCTGCCGTGTAGTAAGTAAGTGTGAGGAAGAGCGAAACAATGGTCTGGCAACCAAACATTCGCGGACTCTTTTGTGCCCTCATTCCCCGTAATCCACACGAACCTGGCATAAGATAATCTCGACATCCGTCTGGCTAAGGGCGACTGTGACACCACAGATACCACGAACCAGGGAAGGCGCATATTCCAATGCCCCGAGAGAACTCAGGGCGCTTTGTGCGTCGCTACAGATCACAATCCGGTCTCCAACCAGGAACGTCACGTTATCTCTCGTACCGATCGGTGTATTACAACCAGCTCAGCCGTGAAGACAGATGCAGCGCCTGGCAGAGCCCCGCTGACTTCAAACAGAGGGGATACGGCGTGGAAACTGACCCCCTCTTGAGACTTGGAGCTATCCGTATACATTGGCATGGATCCAGCGTGAAACGAAGTGTGGTCCAAAATGTCAGAACGAAATATTCCCGGCACTGTGGAAGCTTTGGGAGAAGAGGCGTGGCGACAAATAATCTAAGGTGGTACCCTCCAAGGTAGCGTCATGGGAAGAACCAGAGGCACCACCGTTCCGAGAACTTCACCGAGCTCTCGAAGTAGTTTTCTAGCCCTAAACCGAAATGGCTTCTCTCGGCGGAATAGGTACCGTCGAGATCGGTTGCGGATGCAGTGAAAGCGGTTGGTGACTGAGTGAAAGCACTTGGTTCGCGAGTACATATGCATGCATATTACACTGCGTACGGCGCAGAGCGAGTGGCATCTCCCCAAGCTTCGACAAGTTGGCTCTCAATGGGGACGCGCGGAAAGCACCGGTTGCAAGGCGCAGACCGGTCTGGTGGAACGAGTCCACCTTCCACAACACACGCTCACCTGCTGAACGTCACGGAACGAAGAATATCCGTGGCGCGGGTACAAGAAACCCTAGGGCTGCGAATACCAAAGCTTATGCGATCCGGCATAGCGAGAAACGCGGTTCAATGCCTGTTGGAGTCTACGCCCCAGGGTTGGCATCTTGGGCCGCACCAAAATAGATGGAAAAGTAGAGCGTAGCGAGAGAATCTTCCAGCAGCACCGAGGTGATACCGTTGATGTCAGGGCAAAGAGTTTGACACTGAGGACACTTCCCTGCTGGGCACCCTCTTCCTGCTCCATTGGGCCGGATAGGGCTCGCCCCACCTGTACGCGGAATCGACGATATCGCAGAAATTCAGATATAAAGATAGGTAGGCGGCCCCTCGCCCCCATCGTACAGTCTCCATGACACCGTATTGCCATGCTGTATCATATGCCTTTTCAAGATCGAAAAACACCGTGGCGTAGTGCTGTCTACGAAGGAAGGCCTCGCAGACGGCATTTTCAAGTCGGAGCAGAGGATCCGACGTGGAGTGGAACTTGTGGAAGCCGTACTGTGCAGAAGACAGATGGCCTCCGCTCTCCAGGAAAAAGGCTATCTCACATTTACCAATTTTTCCATCAACTTACACACGCAGGAGGTTAGAGAGATTGGGCAGAAACCGGCCGGGGTAGAGTGATCTCTCCCCGGTTTGCGAAAAGCGAGCACAGTAGCAATTTGCCAGGAGTCTGGGAGGATACCCTCTAGCCAGATCATGGTGAACAAATCTAACAGATAGGCCATATCTCGCTCACCCAGGTGTAGAAGCATGGTATAGGGCACATCGTCCGCACCAATGGCGGTATCCGCGCACGAAGCGAGAGCGGAACGCAACTTACTCAATGCAAACCTGTCGTTGAAGGGTTCTCCGCCTCTCGAGGTAAAGTCCAGTTGGCGACCTTCCGCGACATCACGACGCGCATTGAATGCTGGCGAAATAGCATCCCGGCTAGAGAATACAGAAAAAGCGGTCGTGGGGTTCGAGATTGAGGTCCCAGGGTGGTCCGGCAAGAGCTTGCCCCGAATCCTTTTGATTCGCTTTCATACCTCTGCTACAGGGGTATTCCCATTAAGTGAAGAAACGTATGTCCGCCAGGAAGAGCGGCGAGCGTGCTTCGAAAAGTACCGGAGCCTAGCCCTAGCTCGACGAAATTCACCGACAGTGAAATTTTCGGGTGGCACTAATAGCGCATGTAGGCGCAACACTTCTGTTTGAGGGCCGTCTCACACTCGGCTGACAACCACGGGAGCGGTCGGGGTGCAAAACGGCCAGACGTTAGAGGAATAGTAGTCAGGCCCACGGCGATTAGGTTGCGGGGAAGAACTCAACGGCCTCATCCACCGACCTAAACTCCCGAAATGCAGACTATGAGCCCGCGCCAAGCACTACCGGGGCGGGCACTTAGGCGGTAGCAGGCAAAAAAATATTTGAATAGGAAAGCGATAATTACCATCGAGGTCATTGATTAACCCTACCCAAAATCAAGCTGTGCATCAGGAGAGCACAAAGAGAGATCGAGACAGGAAAATGAAGCTGTTCTCGTGCAGTGATGCGTAAACTCATCCACATTTAGGACACTTATCTCAAGCTCGTCGATCAGGTCGACAAGAACCTGACCCCTAGGATTGATCGAGTAGTCTCCCCAGGATGGGTGTCTACTGTTCAAATCCCCGAGCAAGAGAAAGACCCTCAGCAACCGTGCAACGATACGGTAGAATCCCCCTCGTCGAAGTCGGCTGACGGTGGAATGTACGCAGAAATAACAGTATACCTCCTATACAGGTGCAGCTGTAATGCTACTGCTTGAAAGGAGGTATCTAAAGTAAAGATAAGAACGGAGACATCATGCCGGGCGCAAATGACGCATCGTCCCGCCCTCCCACATCCCGTGGTGGTGGGGTCGTAAAACACTTATACCTTGGGAGGGTGGAGAGGAAGCACGCGCCCAACAAGATCTCCTGAAAAAATATAGCTAAGGGAAAACGGGAGGAGACGAGCCTCCGCAGGTCCTTCCAGTTTGCCCGGAGTCCGCGGCAATTCCATTGAAGGAATATGCCCTCCAGGCCTGGCTCGCAGGAGATGCGGGGCCCCTCTTCGAAGAGAAGACCCTCACGAGAATGGCCGTACGCTTCGCGGAGACAGAACTGCGGGCGCTGTCACCTTCGAGGATTAATCGGGGGAGGTTGAGCTCGACACGAGTCTTTTTCTCCCTCCACTTGGAAACCTTAGGCAGGCGGGATGGCTTCGGAGGCGATTCTCCTTCACTTGGAGGATCCACCGTCTTCGAGCCACCCAACCTAGCCCAGGGTATGCATGTAGGAGCCAAAGTTCCTTTGGTGCTGTCCTCCTTTCGGGGGGCAGCTTTACTTAGGAAGCCCGGAAGACGGCCTCACAACCACCTTCAGGGTTGTTGCCTCCTGTGAGGGAAAGGAACCCTTAGTTTTTTTAATCTTTTTCTAATTTCCTTTCTTTTTATGGTAGGAGTGGGAAATGAACTCGCTTCTCTCCACCGTCGGAAGGAGCCCTTAGACCAGATGGACCGGCCTCAGCAAGATCCTTCTCTGAAATGGAGAAGGTCTTTGCTGTCCTCGGGTTCCGATCCGTCTGAGGAGAAGCTCATACAGGGGCGAACTCAGGTTCGACCCTATGGAAGATCCTACCGTCTGGGGCTTGTTCACCTCAGGGGGGCCTCCATGTGCCCCCTCCCCCCTAAGACATCACGGATGGATCCCATTCGAGGTACCTTTTGTCTCGTCGAGGGCCGGCGAACCGGCATCAATCAGGGAAGAGAGGGGGCAGTTACGCTGGTCCCCTGTAACTTGAGAATACAGGACTGGGGGACGTTAGGGGGCACGGACCGACGGGGCCTGCTATCCCTTGCCCACCTAAGGGGCTTGGCCCTATCGAGGCAAATCTTGGGCCGCCTGCTTGCTCTCTTGGCAGTTCAGGGTTGGCAAATCAAAAACCCAGCCCTAAAAAACCCGGGTTTTATATATTTTATTTTCTTTTTGCTTTTTCAAATAAAATTTGAAAAAACGCGTTTTTTTTCAAGAAATAAATGCTACTTATCATTATTTTATTTAAAATTCATATTTATGTTTATAATTTCAACAAATATGTATCAAATTAAGGTTATTTCTCTGATACTGACTCATAATTCATCTCTCCTTCTACAGGTTATGGCTATCATGGGTACTCCAAATTCTCGATCAGTGATCTGTTACTGTGATCTGTTCTTACCTTAATATAATTATTAAACTAATTAATTATTAATATTATTTGAAAATAGAGATAGCTATTCTTTTTCTATGTTATTCTAATGCTTGTAGCATTTGTTTTTTGAAAAACCGCAGAATAAAACCCGGGTTTTATTGGGCTTTTTCAAAATTTTTTGGTTCTTTGCCAACCCTGTGAAAGTAAAGGGAGGGGGGACTGCCGCTGGAAAAAAGAGTGAGTCGCCCAAGGGCACCTCCAGACAGGGGGCCTGAGGGGAGTTCACCACACCCATTATTGGCCTAAGAGAGGAGTAAGCCTCCTCTCCGGTAGAAGAGGGTTGGAGGGGCCCCTGAGAAAGGACAGGGAGGGGGGAGGGGAACCTCCTTTTTTTGATTTGGAGCTGCCCGAGAGCGTCATTCTTCATGGCCATTAAACAAGATTTCGCCACCCCTGCCTGTGACGGCCAACAATGACCCCAACTAGAGAACGGAACTACTGGGCGAACTTGATTGGTCCTGGCCGCTATCACTGCGCTGGTTGGTATGTCTTCTCTGCCAACCCTTGGGAATATCCAAACCAAATCCTACACGTGGCGTGGTAGGCAGGTCAGGATGACGAATAAAGTGTGGTGACCGGCTTCTGAGCGGTTAGGGTCACCATGCCTAACATCTTTACGTCGGAGTGTTCGGTTCCGTGATCCAAGTGAGCCCCAGGTCGTTATCGAGGAGATCCATAGACAGAAGAAGAAGGGAAAAACAAAAGGGTCGAGAAAAGGTGAATGTAAAGGGACGACAAAAGGGCAAGATGAGGGAGTTGGTACAGGAGACGGAGATTAGGGGTCAGCGAAAGAAGAGGGGCTAAGCTGGGGCCGGACGGATCGTTGAGTCCCGTCAGCACGGCGACCAGGAAAGCAAATTAAAACAAACGAGACAAGAAAATGACTTAAATCTAGGTCACTACCTTATTCACTATGTACTAAGTAAGTCACATGGAGACTAGATTCTCGTCTATATAAGGCAAGCAACTCTGAAAATACCATATCTCATGTTAGAGCGTTTTGGTCCGACCAAAATATTATGTCACTCAGATACTTTCGAGAAGCCTGCTACATGAACCAACAATCAAAACCATTTTCCCGACCAAAACCAAACTATGAAAAACTGACAAGCACATTACATGACAGCAAATTAGGAGAATAACTCCCTGTAAAATTTATACAAGTCAAAGAATTCTTGGGACACACCTGGTTCTTGTGTGGGTTGTGGAGTAGGACGCACTGCGACAAGAAATAGGAGATCATCGCATGGCCCCCCACTGCAGCTACGTGCGCCCTTACCAATGCCAAAACCTCTGTGATAAAACTGCCCATAAAGCTGCCAAGACCTCCGTTCTGTGAAATAGGGAAAGTATTGAATGACAGGCGAGGAAAAGTGGGTTAAGATTACTGCTAATAAATTAATGTGAAGGAGCGAAGGAATCTCATCATGACAGCAACAAAGGAAATTGGCTTCTAATTGTAATCTCTCTTCCTATTTTGGAATAATTTTTACTGTCTTTTTTTCAACATTCACAATAACAAATTACAATTTTAACAATTTACACACTTTTAAGAGACAGAAAGTTTAATCATTGGTAAAAGAAAGAAAACAGGCAATTAACGAAACCATTTTCATTTAATGGAGGAGGAGAGGTGGAGGAATGAAGGAAAAAGATGGTTTGACCCACGTAAAAGCAGCATGATTGGGCGGGATCTGCATCAGACCCGCCCATTACCGTCACTGCGTTTACAGGAACAAAAACCTTCTGGAGCTCGCGCTAACATAGTGGATAGGTCGTTGGATTTCTCACGTCAAGGCACAGGTCCAATTTCAGTGAGCGCCAGCACAAAAATTGCAGCGGGGTCATGAGTTAACCCCCATTGGTGGGATACGCTGATACTCACACCCTGCATCATCACGCACTTAACCAATCACAACACCGCTATAATTTCCATTCCCGTCATCACATCTGTTACAGAATCAGGCCGATGGACAACTACTGTCCTCTATGGGAGCACTCGTATCCAAATACCCCTGACGCTCAATGAGTGCCCCTCCCTTCAGTCAAGGAGGGTTGCACCATCGATGGTTGGTTTCATTTTCCTCCTTGAATTTAAGGATCAATAGCAAAGAGGCTTTTCTCTCTCTCTCTCTCGAAAGTTTTGTAGAGGGTCAAGATGAAAGTGAAAATGTGAGGAAGATATGCAGATTGTTGCAGACGTTTGTCGAACGTGACGAAGAGTGTAAGGGTGGGTCTCGAGCTCCCTTCCCCTGTTTTCTCATAACACACTCAACCTTGACTACTCCTTAGTTAGCCAACTCTTCAGTGATGTCTTTTAAGGAACAGCAGTCCAAGAGTTGACTCGCATAAACCACGTTTGTCACATTCACCGGAAAGGCCCGACGCATACACACCAAGTCCGAGAAACGGGTCACATTCGGCTATCTACCAGTCAACCTAGCTAATGCTATCCTATGATGGAACATGCTGCCATCAGTGGAGGGTTTGAAGTCAGTGGGCTCAAAAACTTCGGGTAGTCTCTGAATCGTAATCGAGGCTCCGCTCATCACAAGTGTGTCTTTGGTCTTTGTCTGGGCATCCCCGCCCGAGTGCGTCTCAGGGTAGGGAGTGTCGGTATTGGTCCGGTCGCTTGCCGAAAAGGCAACGGCCCGTCTGTTCTCTGAGCCCCCGCAATGGAGGATGGGCAGTGAACAAGCTTCCCTCCTTCCCTGGAAAGGGCCTCAAGGCTAAATCTTTTTCAAAGTGGAAATCTGGTCGTCAAGGGGGCACCAGGCAGGGGAGGGAGTCACTCTTTTCCATGCGAGTCCTCAGGGGACCTTATACAGGGAAGGACTCAGGTTCGGTGTCTGGTACCGAGCCCCAGGTTCACCCCCAATAAGACCATGCCATCTTGGGCAGTGGCACCTACAGGATAATCTCCAGCTCAATCCCACCCCAAAGGTGTCCGGTATTCCGACCGGGGACTCATAGGGCCTATGGCTCGTCACGTACGTCACTGGGGCCGGTATGCCGACCTGCATCGGAGAGAAAGGGAGAGCGGGCAAGCTTGCTCCCATCGAGGTCACGAAGCTAGGGTCTACAAGGTGTCGTGGTAAGGCCCAGGAAAAGATGACACCTCTTTAACGGAGTTATGGTGGGTTGCCTGACCCAAACAAGATGGGCGGAGACCGAGGCGGTGTTCTTGGTTGGCCCCTGAGAAAGCATAGTGATATCCGCCTCAAATGGAGTCGCGTGGAGGCAACTCTACAAAAGGGGGTAAGGTGTAAACCCCTGAACTCGACAATAAGGGAGGGAGAAGCGCCCTGAGAAAGCATAGGGTGGGTGGGGGGAAGCACCTCCGTCAGAGGTGGAGCTCGGGGGCAGCTCTGAAGATGGCAAAGGGGAAAACTCCGTTGCCGCAGTCAAAGTGTTATAGGGAAGCCCCCTTAGCGGTCATTGGTACTGTATTTTAACTCCTTCTCTGTCTCAACACCAAGATCGGCCGAGGATTTAGAGAGAGAGGGACGCAATGCCTTCTACACTTGTGATCACTAAATAAGAAAAGTTTTTTGGCGGGGTGTTAAGGCTGGTGTTCGCGACCTGTGCAGCAATGCACACCGTCCAGAAGTTGCCTGGTGGACAAGTCTCTTCCCCACGGTCGCAGCTCGCAACTGAGCAGCCATAGAGGAGAGCGACAGAGCGGATTTTCTTACTGGATCATAATAATCCTCGATAGGGCGGCGAGAATCTGGAACTGTAGTTGCAGTCCCAGAGACGTCACCCGAGACTTTTAGTTGGCCTGGCAGCCAACAAGGCAGTAAAGCCCGCCTGCCACAAGCAGTACAGCTTTATGCAGCCGAGAAGGCCCGCTGGGAGGTGCTCAGGCCATTACACGCAGGAAAGTGGTTATTGGGGCGAAAACCGATCGTCATTATTCGTGCGGAAACAGCCAAGACCCTTCTAGTCCATGTCTCTTGCGATCTGCGAGCGCTGTTTATATAAGAAAACACATCGTCGTGCCCTTTACGGGGAATGTGGGGATAATGCAACAAACAGACCAATTTCCTTATTTTACCTACACGCTATCCAATAATTATGCATTGGCATGGTTCAATACAAATGAAATATTAGTTTAGAGAGAGGAAAGAGAATTGCCCAACTTGACTAAGGATTATTAACACATTTCTGACATTAAGTAACATAGGATAACATTCATGGAGGACAAAAGCCACAAGAGACTATCTAAAGACATCTGATTCAATCCCTACCCCAACATCTCTCCATGAACTACATCAAAAGGATAGTGTCCATAACATCGTCTTGAAGTTATCATCTTGCAAGGCTTGTCAAAAGCTGTATAATGCAACAACAATTTACAATAATATCACTTAAAATAAGTACAATTCATAGCTCAAGACAAAACTCAAAACCACAATAACCTCCCTATTTAATACTCGTATATTCATCCAACCTCCACTTGAAAATATTTAATTTCTAATCTCTATTACTTCATGGTGTAGACTAAATCTACATACATTAGAAAGGAAAAGGGTTTGCGGTGTAGTAGTTTGGTTGTCCGCCTCCCCTCCCCTATGTCTAATCTTTTTCTTCTTTTGCAGAATGTGTGTGTGTGTGGATCGTGTGATCACCGTCTTTGCTTTGTGTGGGGGGACTCGATGGATCTCTATCGTGCTCCCCCATTCATCTCCTGTTTTCTTTTTAGGCGGATTCTTTCAGCAAATATTTTTAGTTTAATAGTTTGGAAGTCATTAGTTGTGACTGAAGAAGGAAGAACCGCCTGGACGGAGGATAGGTGAGTGAAGATTGTGTGAGAGTGGATATGGTTGAATGAGTTAGGAGTAAAGATGTTTGAGTGTGGCAGTGAATAGGTAACTGAATGTGCCTTCTCTTTTCCAGTTCCGTGGTACCGATTGTCGCCGACATCTGGCTTTCAGAGACGGCTGAAGCCAATCCTGACCCTCGCAAGTGCGCCTACCTTTTGGGGCAATTTTCTAAGGAGTGGACCTTGGCCAGCACCTTCCAGTCCAGGGAGTGGTTGAAGCAGTGTCCAACCGACTGTGACCCAGCAGTTGGGACCAACAAGCGTCCCAGCTACCCAAAATCCTCGGCTTTGCCGAGTCCTGGACCCCTCAGAATCCCGCAGAAAGTGATCCATCTCCCACTTTCTCCTATACGTCTCACTCGATTAGATAGTTAAGGGTGCACCCATCTTTCGCGATATCTTGGTTTATTTATTCGTTTGCGTGGCCAAGATCTTATGTAAGGCCTTTTGTAAATATATACGTGTGGTGGTTGGCCAGAGTATTGTAAGGCCAACTGTATATATATATATATATGTGTAATGTATTTTGGTTTAGGTTGAGGGTTGTTTATATTTTGGGTTGATTATTTTGGATTGGATTATTTTTCTAGAATTAGGGTTTCTAAATTAAATTTAGAAAATACTCTCTCCTCAATACCCTCTTCTTGAACCACCGAGCGGACCTTGTCAGGGCGGCGGGAACTTTTGGCTAGGGACTCGCGATCCCGCCGCTACAGCGGGACTTGATTGAGGTTGTGAGTGGGTAAAAGGTTATAATAGGGCAGAGATAGCTAGGGTTATTATTTTTAGTGAACAGGATATGACACGTAGCAATGTGTTAAGCTGGATAAGTTTAGATTTAGGAAAAAAGATTGTCAGAAATGGGTTTACAAATCTAGTGGTAGATGAATGGAATAGTCTCACTAGTCATGTGATAGAAGTATCCTCTCAGCAGAGTTTTAAGAATAGATTGGATAGATTTATTAATGAAGCAGCTAGGTTGGCCTGAACTTGGTGATGGGAACAGGAGCTGTTTGAGTTGGCTATTGATTACCCTTTTGAAGATGTCTTCTTTTCATATGCTCTTATTTCCCTTATCATTAGTTCATCAATATAATCGTCTGTCTTGGCTCATAATTTTACCGAATCTAATGTCTCTCCACAGTGACTCAACTTGACCCTACTTTATTGAATTATTCACATTTGCTATTTCGTATATAAATAATTATCCCTCCCAACCAGTGCTTTGAGTAATGTACATATCATAATCCACTAGATCAAATTCACCAACAGTCATTAAATTTAACTTTACTAACCCATGATTCTGCTACACATACTATATCAACTCATACGCTATTTCTCATATCCATAGTATATCTATATCTTCATCAATGATATAACTTGATAATTCTTCCTGGTTTCTAAGACCACCAGCATTGGTATAGAGACAAATCCCTGAAGCACCTTTTTAACCAGATTCAAATGGTTGCCCTTACAACCATCAACAAGTTTCCCTCTTCTTAAATTTCTCTTACAACTAATAGTACTTAGTTTCCCCACCTGCAAAGACCTAATAACTTGATCAGACTCCTTCCACAACACATTTACCCCATCCCTACTCGAATGCAGTTCATCCATTGCATATTTATTTTCCATAAAATGTACCAACACACCAACAAACTTCAGACTCTCCTTCCTACACATAAATATTACATATGCATTTAGTTCAATTGCACGAGACATCTATTCTAACTTAACATTCATTCTCAGAAGCAGAACTGACACAATACCTTTCATTCTATTATCCTTTACCCTAATCAATCAACCTCTCACATAACTCACATTCAACCATTTTCTTAACATCATTTACTCTTACATGTGTGATCACAAATGCATCCCTTACACAGCCAGACATCAGCCTCTCATATCTGTCAGGCACACCAGGCAAAAAACCCTTAATTCATTCCACCTACTTGATCTACACTTTCTATCTAAATATCTAATATTTTGAGTCGCCCACCACAAGCACTTCAGCCTCCCTCCTATTTACATTCATACTACCAGCTCCTCTACTTCCACCCACACTCTTATTCATACTCACATTCAAAAAAGTCAATTACATCACTTTGTCACATCCTCTCTCAGGAAACTCAATCTATTAGTTAAGCTAATAGGCTCTGTATCAAACCTTCTCACAGATCTAACATGCCCTGATCTATATAAATATTAACATTCACCAAGAAATAACCATTATCTGCATCCTTCACTCCTGAAGCAAACCTAGGCCTAGCTACCTCAAACTAACTTAAGATTCATTCCATCATTCATTGCCACCTTACAGTATCCCTATCTCCTCATCATCTTCACTCCTATCTAAACTATAAATACTATCCACCTGGCCATCATCTCTCTGATTCATTCTCTCAATCATGCTTCTAAGCTCATTAACCTTTAGCCTAAGGCATGTATATGACATTCATAAAATAATTCATTCCTCAACAAACTACAGGAATCACAAAACATCTAGTCTAGTCATATTCAAGTGAAAGTTAGCACTAGAAGACCTGAAAAGTATTTATTTTCAACTCCAATTAGATGAATGAGAAACTTCAAAACAACTTAACTCAGTGTTGTACAGACTGATTACTTATAAAAAGTAAAGTTGAACCTTAAGAACATCCCCACAATGAATTTTAGGTATTAACATTAATTATATTAAATCAGATTGCCCAGAGCAAGCATATCCTTCTTTTGGCACTGCATAAAAACAAAACATTACAGCACCTAATGACATCTGGTAACTAACTACCTTTGAATTTGAACCCTCCCTTTAGTGGTGCGTGGTTTCACTCCCTTGCTATTTGTAACCAACTAATAATATGCACAATTCAAAAGCTTAGCAATAGGTCATTGTTTTTATGCCGTTCGACCTGGGCAATCAAATTCAATATAATTAATTATAAGTAAAGCACAGAGCTGGGCGTTGCGGCAATGATTTGCGACTTTGCCGCACTATGAATTTCGAAGTCGCAAACGTTTTTTAAAAGTCAGACTAAGCAAAGTCGCACCACCAATTTTCCGCGACTTTGAACATGAACAAAGACGACTTTTTTGAAAGAAATTACTTCCCTCCCAAGCTCTGCAGCTGTGGAGAGGCTATTCAGCACGGCCTGGGAAGTCCTCAGGGCCAAGAGGTCCTCCTCCCTGGATGAGGTCAACTTTGAGGAGCTTGTGTTCCTCAAAGGGAACATGGCCCTCCTGGAGGAGAAGATGGTCCAGGAGGATATGGAGGGGTAGGAGGATGACCTGAAGATTTTAGTTTAGGCTGTGTTTTAACTAAAAAATAAAACAATGAATAAACATGTGTTTTTCTGCCTTATAAAAGCATGTTTCTGTTATTGCACTAAAGTTTGCTTTGTAATTTAGAAGAGTCGCACTGGGTTAAAAAAAATAATAGAGTCGCCAAGTCTAAATTGCACCAGATCCAGCGTTAAAGTTGCACCTAAAAAAAATTAAAGTCGTGCCCAGCTATGGTAAAGCAAACCTTTTATCCAGAAAGTAAGGAATTTCAGTGGTATTGGAACATCATATTCATGTTCCTGACACAAAAAAATCAGAAAGGTACATTTTAAAGCCTGACATTAGCAGTGGGGTTGTTCTTAAAATTTACCAAAATAAATAAAATTAATTAATAGTAAAATAAAGAAAACAAAAACAAATCACCTGACTCTGAAGGCAAGATGGCCACTGATGTAAATGATAAATTCAAACTACCTACCAGATACCAACTGCTTCTTTTAATGAAACCCTTTTTGAACATCAATGTCACAAACATAAATTATGATTCCAAATTCTGAAGTACTAGAAAAAATTATATAAAATATAATGCAGAAAGAGAAGAGTGCTTGCGCTAATTTCACACATATGAGTTGCTATATTGTTCACTTTTCACACTGTTGGGTTACAGATCAATGAAACACCTTTACTTAATAATCAAGCCATTTTTGTGGTGTATGTTAGGTTTTGTGATGATAAACGTGAACTCAGAGAAGAAATGCTTTTTTCTCTCAGTTTTGTGACAGATACCAAAGGAGCAACTATATTTAAAGAATTATTGGACTATTTCCAAAAAAAAAAAATACTCCAATGGGTAACATCATAGCATGTGCAACTGATGGTGCTGCTGCTATGGTAGGTAGATACAGGGGCTTTATTGCATATTTAAAAGTGTGTCTCTAATGTGTTTTGCATACATTGTGTGGTTCATCACCAACAGTTAATTCCAAAAGAATTTGAAAGACGTTTGAAAGATGTTCTTGATAATGTAATAAAGGTTTTCAATCTTTGCAAGTCAAATCCACTTCAAGATCGTCTTTTCCGCCAAGTTTGTATTAATAATGAAAAGATTATAAAATTAATTTTTGATGAAATATCGGAAAGTGTTGAATCATAGCTGCAAAATCTGCCATTTTCTATCTTTCAGATATATTTAAAAAGCTAAATATACTGAATAAACAGCTAACAGGAAAAAAGTACATCTTTTAATTTGCAAAGATGCAATTAGTGTTTTTCTTGGGAAGCTTTGTTTGTTCAAGATTAATATTGAGTGAAAAGTTGCTACATTTTCCAACTCTTGCCACTCTTGAGGAGCTGCATGAAGATAATATTTTCATTTAGATCGATCATTTGAAAAAACTGCATGATATGGAAATAGAGTTCAAAGATCTAGAAATGAAGATTCCAAGTTGAGTGGTAGACTCATTTGAGACAAATGCAGCTGATATTGACATCATACTATAACAAAACCTCATTAAGTTGCAGAGTAATAAAACTACTTGAGCTAAATTTAAATACAGACTACATAACTTGTGGACAAGTAATGAAATTGTAGCCAAATTTCCATTGCTCTGGGAGAATGTTAAATTATATATCATTGCCTTTCCAACATCTTACCCACTAGAATCAGGTTTTAGCACTCTTTCAGCTATTATTATCAAAAGAATGAAACCAGTTAGAAATTGTAAGTTGAGGCGATCTTCATCTGTCTTTAAGAAGCATGGATCCTGACATAGAAAACTTGCTAAACTGCATCAGCTACAAGGATCTCATTGAATAAATGCATTTGAAACTCAACTTTGTTATAGTTTTTCTTATTTTGAAAATGGTTTTATATTTTGAAGCAAAATAAATTTATGTATTTAATATTTTTATTTTTTTATTTTCCAGTGAAAGTTTTTTGTTACTCATATATGTATATTATATTAGAAAAATTGTGAAAATATATAATGGCTATAAATGGTTGTTTCATTGGAGATGCAAATTATTTTTGAAGCTTGTGGAATTGTGTATGGGAAATAAATAGACATGACTGGTATCTATATTGAATATATTATGCATATGTAAAATTGAAGTATTTTGGGAGTATAAAAATTTCATGGGCCAAAGAAAAGTTCCTGGTTAAAGTGGGCCATCGGTTGAAAGCGGTTAGGAAACCCTGAACTAGGGTAATGAATTTGTATCTTCTTTTACTTGTAAGTGAGGGGAAGGTAATAGTTACCCATCTTTTAGCCATGGGGACTCTGAGGATCCATTTCCGAGTTGCATTTATGTCGGAAGTGGTCCCAAAACACAAAGTGGAAAGCAATGAATTGAAGAGACCCAGGTGACCTCGGTCTACTTACCTCTTTAATACTTGTGGATTCTCGGATGAAGAAGAAATTCAAGTTACCGAGATAGCGCTCTATCTTTGCCCCAGGAATGAAGCTTAGGGGGGTGATCTCTACCCCAAAGTGGTCTCCCTTTGGTGGAAGCTGGATAGAATTGTAAAAAAGTTTTCTTTTAACCAAATATTTTCTTAAAGAGCCCATGTGGCGACTGCCTACTAGGGCAAAAGTCGTCATAATCACCTTATAGCCTAATGCTAGACTAAATTAAAAAAAAAAGACAACATGCAAAAACCAACTAACGTAAATCACCCAAACAAAAAAATAACAAGGAAGCACACTACGGCATCAGGGGGAGCCCAGCACCCCACTAGCGCAAGAACATGCAACCGACAACAAAATGAGTTAAATGAAATGGAGGAGGTAAGAGTTCTTAAATAAGTTAGTGTCCACAAGTCTGTGTGCAGGAACCCATCCTGAGTACAAGGGCCACAAGGGCCACCGGTAATGGCCCTGCATCGTCCCGATACCTGGACAGGTAACGGGCGCAAAATCACTTATACTGGGACATTCCATTCAACAAGAATGTGCCGAACAGTCTGGGGGACAACGGAGTCATTGCAATAAAGTGCAGGGGAGTGCTCCATCAAATGACAGTGGGTCCCGCGAGTGTACCCAATTCCAGAGAGACCTGATGCTGTGGCGGCATTAGAGGGGAGGTCCATGGGAACAGTCGCGGCCGTCTCCCATCTTCTTTGCCAATCAACCCGGAGGGCTGCCCTGATTCTTGCCATGTAGTCGGTGTGAGGAAAAGCGAAACGCTTGTCTAGTCGCCCAGTCCTAGCGGGCTCTTTGGAGCGCTCATTTCCCGCAATTCCCACATGTCCAGCAACCCAGCAGAAAATAATCTCGACATACATCAAGCGCGCGGCCACCGTGACGTCACGGATAACGCGAACATGAAGGTGCAGAGATTCCAACGCCCAGAGATCACTCAGGGCGCTTTGTGAGTGGCTAAAAATCACAGTCGGTCTCCGAACCGGGCACGACGCATTATCTTCCGTACCGAGCGGTGCATTGCAACCAACTCGGCTGTGAATACAGACACAGCACCTGGTAGAGCCCCGCTGACTTTAGAGGAGATAAGGAGTGAAAACCGACCACTCCCTCTTTTGACTCGTTTCAACGCCCTTGCAAGAAGGTTCTTCCCATTAAGTGAAGAGATTTCCTGGAGGGTATGCATCGAAACATACCCATAACTCGACGAAATTCACCGACTGTGATTTTTTTTTTTTTTAAGAGGTCATCTGGCGACTGCCTACTTGGGCATTAGTCGCCGTATTAAAACTGGCCTAGTTCTAGGCTACTTTAAAATGAAATTAAAGAGAAAAAAAAAAACAACACCCCAAAAGGGGGAAAGGAAGCAAGCTGGTGCGTCGGGGAGAGGTCCCCCCGGCGCAGGAGCGTGCAACTAAAGAAAAACAAACAAACAAACAAACCTTGCTTAAATAATAGGGAGAAGGCCGGCCTCCCCCAAGAAGTCAACAAGTCCACAAGTCAGTGTGCACGAATCTGTCCCAAGCACAAGGGACAGGCGGTAGCGACCCCGCCCATCCCGGTACTGGGACAGGTATCGTGCGCGAAGATCACCCAGACTGGGACATTCGACAAGAATGTGCCGAACAGTCTGGGGGACGACGCAGTCGTTGCAATAGGGCGCAGGCGAGCGCTCCATCAGATAGCGATGCGTCACACGAGTGTGTCCGATTCGGAGACGACAGAAAGCAACCTGAAGCTGCCGCGGCATTGGGGGATAGGTCCATGGGAACAGTCGCGGCGCAATGGCACGCAACTTTAAGTTCCCTTCGACCGTCTCCCATCTTCTTTGCCAAGCAGTCCGAAGAGCTGCCCGTATTCCTGCCATGTAGTCGGTGTGAGGAAGAGCGAAACGCTGGTCCGGTCGCAGAGTCCTCGCGGACTCTTTGGCGCGCTCATTCCCCGCAATTCCTACATGTCCAGGAACCCAGCAGAAGATAATCTCGACATCTGCCCGGCTCGCGAAAACCGTGGCGTCCCGGATATCGCGAACCAGGGGATGCGGAGATTCCAATGCCCCGAGAGCACTCAGGGCGCTTTGTGAGTCGCTATAGATCACAATCCGGTCTCCGAACCGGGCACGTCGCGTAATCTCCCGTACCGAGTGGTGTATTGCCACCAGCTCGGCCGTGAAGACAGACGCAGCGCCTGGTAGAGCCCCGCTGACTTCAAACAGAGGGGATACGGCGTGGAAGCCGACCCCCTCTTGGGACTTGGAGCCATCCGTATACACTGGCACGGTACCAGCGTGACACGATGTGTGCTCCAAAAAGGTCGAACGCAATACTCCCGGCGCAGTACAAGCTTTGGGAGCAGAGGCGTGGCGACAAATAGCCAAATGTGGTACCCTCCAGGGTGGCGTCCTGGGCAGAACCAGGGGCGCCACCGGCCCGAGAGCTATATCTACCTCTCGAAGGAGTTTCCTGGCCCTAAACCCAAAGGGCTTAGGGTATGACTGGCGTCTCTCGGCGGCATAGGCACCATCGAGATCAGCTGCGGATGCAGTGAGAGTTGTTGGCGACTGAGGGAGGCGCCGGGCTCGCGCGTACAGGCGAGTGATGCACTGCACGCGGCGCAGAGCGAGTGGCATCTCCCCAGCATCGACCAACAGGCTCTCAATGGGGGAAGTGCGGAAGGCACCGGTCGCAAGGCGAAGGCCGGTGTGGTGGATCGAATCCACCTTCCGCAATAAACAGTCGGCTGCGGATGCATAAAACTCGCATCCGTAGTCGAGCTTCGAGCGAACAAAGGATCGATAAAAAAGTAAGGCGGTAGCCCTATCAGCGCCCCAAGCGCTGAACGTTCACCGACTGTGAAATTGTTCGGGTAGCGCTTATAGGCATAATGCTTCTGTCTGAGAGTCATCTCATACTCACCTCACCACCAAAGAAGCCGTTGGCGTGCAAAATGGCCAAACGTTCTAGGAATAGTAATTAGACCCACGGCGATGAGGTTGCCGGAGAACTCAACGGCCTCAGAGAAATCAGTCATTTCTTGAAATGCGGAGCACCGGGCGCGCTCATAGAACCAACGTGGTGTTCTTTCAGGCGCCAGCGGCTCAGAAAATGAAATTCGAATTCTCAGGAAAGCGATCACTACCATGGAGGTCATCGACCACTTCCCACTCAAAATCAGGATATGCAAACAGAGAGCACAGGAATAGATCAAGGCAGGAAAAAGAAGCATTTTTCAGAAGGTGATGAATTAATTCATCCACATTTAGGACAACTACCTCCAGATTGTGAATCAGGTAGGCCAGGGCCAGACCCTTGGGATTGATTATGTAGTCCCCCAGAGGAGGGTGTCTACAGTTCAAATCCCCAAGCAGAAGGGCCTGGGTAACCGTGTTAAGATACGGTGGAAATCACCCACGTCGACGTCGGATGACCGTGGAATATACACAGAAATTACAAATGACTCCTACCTAAGTGTAGCTGCACTGCCACTGCCTAAAAGAAGGTATTTATAGCAAATAGAAAAGAAACATCATACCAGGTATCAATCACGAATTTTGCTGCCAGGGCCCGATCTCGTGGTGGTGGGGTTGCAAAACCATTTGTCCCAGAGTCCGCGGCAATTCCATTGAAGGAATATTCCCTACAGGCCCAGCATGGAGGAGATGTGGGGGCCCCTTTTCGAATAGAAGACCCTTACAGGAAAAGCCATAAGCTTACGGAGGCAGAAATCCGGGCGGTGTCGCCTTCGAGGACTCATCGGGGGAGATTGGGCTCGCTGTCTTTTCCTCCCTCCGCGTCGAAACCTTTGGTGGGGGTCCCTCCTTCCGAGGATCCAAAGTCTCCGAGCTACCCAGTCCGGCCTTGGACGAGGGCGTAGGAGCCGAAGCTCCATTGCTGTTGTCATCCTTTTGAGGAGCAGCTTTACTAATTCCGGAAGACGACCTCACGACCACCTTCAGGGGTGTTGCCTCCTGAGTCTAACAACTCGGTGGAGGCGCGCGGCCGTTTCGCCTTACGGGAAACAGTCACGGTAGGGAAGAGAGGTGGTCCTGGCTTTAGCCGAGGCAGACACTGAACACTTTGACCACAAGCTTTACCACGAGAGCGCCTGCTCGCGTGGGGTATAACCTGCAGAAGGGTTCCGAATGGGCACAGAAACGACCGTGCTGATAAGCCTGGAGGGGCCAGGAGCAGATGAGGTCCGGCCTCTCCTTGAGAGTCCTCTGGGGACCGAGCCACCCGAGGAGAAGTTTGCACAGGAGCGGACTCAGGTTTTCAGGTTTTATGTTTGGTACCGAGTCCAGGTTCGCCCCCATGGAAGATCCTGCCATCCTGGGCTGTGTCATTTCCGGAACCATGTCCAGCTCAAAGTGGCCATTCACCCCCTCCCCAAGGTGTCATCGTTCTAAATTAAGGGCTCTTTATTATTGTGGTCTGGGGCAGGCGAGACGACCTCCATTTGGGAAGTGAGGGGGAGAAGGATCGAAAAATTGTCAAGGGAAAGCCCCTTTACCGCATGAAAATGGTGAGCGGGGACTCCCTCTAGCGGTCGAAGGGGTGTCTCCTTTTCCCTCGTCATCACCGACACTTAGCGAAGGCGAAGAGCGCTTGGAGGCAGATCTCCAGGAGCCTGCGGTCGCCCACTATTTTATTCTCTTGTAGCCATAGTTACAGTATAGAAAGGAAAAAAATGCATGGAAAGTAGATAGTATGACATCCCAATGTCTTCTTAAGAGGCTAAGAGAAAAGTCTCCATAAGATCAGAAGATTCAAGAATGTGATCATTTACACATACTCGGCCCACGGGTTGGAGCTAAGATGGGCCTTGACAACCTGGTCCACCGGATTTGTCCTCCAGCTTTGACCATAAAGGATAGCGCGGACGTAGCCACCTTATGTGTGTACTGGAATGGGGTGAGGAGAGCCGACAGACCAGCACAGACCCTGCCCAATACTGCCCTCAGCCAACGGGCCTTCGCAGCAGGTAGGGACCTCATGGTATACACTACCACTTGACTAAGGACCCATAAGAGGACGAAAGTGCACCGAGTAGCCGCCAAAACCTGTGTGGATAGAAGAATAAATTTGGATGCAGGTATGTAAAGAAAGAGAAATAGAGATGAGCGGGTCCACTAAAGAGTAGGGTTGGTGATCCCCTATTATTATCATACCCCGGCGCTAGGTGATCCCGGGATGGCGTGCAGTCCACCTAGGCACCATGTCTAGCAAACCGAACTCTGTCCACGTGAAAACAGCTCCCCCTGGTAACAAGTGTGGCTGCACAAAAGGTTGAGGGAATAGTCGAAAAAAAAAGGCGCCGAGAGGGAGCGAGGGGGAAGCGCACCAATAACTTTTCCAGGCCCCATCAGAGAGCTCACGTCAACACAGTAACAGGACTTCCCTAATTTGCACTCAGGCCGGGAGGATGTGCAATTCCTCCAAGTACCAAGTATAACAGGCTACATAGGGTACCCCCCCTGCGGGATTCAGTTAACATGGGACTTACGTAATAGTTAATCGTTTGTTTCTCTCCCGCCTTTATTTTAAAGGAGGACCTGGCTGAAGATGACCCCGAGGAGATGGAAGCGGCGGAGGGCACAGAGGGGAACGATTGCGTGGAAGAGGTACTCCTCTGTAGAGTACTCGTAATCATGTTGCAGGAACGAGTCATGAAGGATAGGGTCTTTATCGGCTGATTGGAAGTGGGTGGTGGAAGCTTTTCTTCAGTTTCTCTCCCGACTTCTTCCATTGTGAATATCAAATCAGTGTCGTCGGGTTTGGACTTCGATTCGAGTTCCTGCTGACCTTTCAAGCCCCCAGGCGCTTGACTACCGCACGAAGAAGACTGCGTAAATGGCGGTTGTTGTCCCATCCCAAGAACCATCCCTAAGACACTAATCTGGATCTCATCAGCTTCGGGTAGTTCCACGTCTAGTTTCAGCCCCGATATGATACAGGGAGAGAGGTTGCGTACTCTGAAGTAGATACTCTGATCCAAAAAAAGAGCAAAAGTCAAGTTTTATCATTAATCATTTCCTCTTCTATGGCAATTTTTTCATTTACACTGTACTTGATATTTTACACCCTTTAACGATTCCTTAAATACCTTTACCTTTAGCAAACTTTCGAAGTATGAACTGAAGAGTGTTTGTGAAATAGATGGAGGCATTTTCCCTCGCCACACCCTCGTAAACATTTGAAGGTTGGCAACAGTTTGCTCGAATGGAAATCCAGGGGGCATTTGGGTGGAGACTGAGATCAAATGAGGGGAAGGAGAACCCTCAAGCAAAGCGGTAAACATTTCGCAATCTTCCAAGTCATCAAACTGAAAAGGTAAAAAATGCCCTCAAAACATGGCAAAAGATCTTGCGGCGTCAAAATACAAAGCAGCTCAATTATGTGGTTGGCCAGAAAGTCCTGACTCACTTAGGGAGCGGAAGCTTGCTTACAGTTTTTTTTATTCAAAGTCAAATGACTGGTATCTGGAACAGATTCGGATGCTGGCTGATCGCTGGAAGATGATCATCGTCGAGAATGATGAACTTTATTTTGAAGAATAAATGTTGGTGTTGCTCCATAGAATTTCATTGTTTTCTTCCCGCTTCTAAGTGAGTCGGGACATTCTGGCCAACCTCATAGGTATTGAATTTCTTTATTTGATCGATGAAACCTTGAAAGGGCGACTCGACCACTTCGTTTTAGACGGAGGTTACGAGAGTTTGTCACTACCACTACCAATATCTACACATCTTGACCGTCCGTATGTGCTAATACCATATGAGATAGAAATATGAAATTATTTTGCCTTACACACGCCTGTTACAAGACATTGAAACAAAGGCTTTAAGAAGGCCATGGCAATCAGAGCTTACACTCACTCTTGGACTCGGGTGTCATCTCAGCCCTAATTCCTACAGGAGGATCTGCGGCTATTTATCTTCCAGATATTTGGACTCCTCTATCTTCATTCTTTTTTACAGATCTCTCTTTATAAACTTTGCGTGATAGGACCTCGTTGCTATTACATTTAAAATTCGAGGGTGTGGAAGGAGGTGAATCACACTCTTGGTACATCGGGAAAACTTCTCTCGAGCCATTAGTCTTCCAAGCATTATCACCCTACACGATTCTACTCATTTACTTATACAATCCTCTCACAGAGTCAATCCATTACTTTCATGACCAACCTACACCTCCTCCACTGCTTTGTATTTTTATGATTCTCCCTGCATAGTTTTTTATTTTTACTTACAGGGTCCATATACAACCATCACAACTCATAAAATTCCTTCTATCATAAACACTCAAACTCAACCGTAGCCCACTGCAATTTCATGATCCATAAAAGCAGCACACCATGCTTTCTTTTCCACATCGCATCCACTTCTACTTGTATACTACTGCGCACAAGCTCTTCATTCCAGATCATATTTCTTTTACCCAGGGCAAACAAGAACCTACTATTTCTGAACACATTACTAAATTCATCACACTTTTGATCGTCACACAATTACACTTCTCCCACTCTATGCAGCAAAGCGAGGTATGACAGAATTTCACTTAAAGTGAATTGCCCCCTAAATCAATTTAGCAAAGAGTATAAAAAATAAAAAAAGAGTGTAGTAATAAGTGGAGTAGTACTCACTCGAATGAGTGTTGCAGCAATTGAAACGAAAGTCCAACATGGACAAAAAAACAAAAGGAAAAGTAGTACTTGCATCCAAAATGTAGGCATCTTTGTTTCCGGACAAAAGGTCAAAATCGAGCAATTCTTCATCAGAGTCTTCAGTATCGGAGCTTTTACTTTCTGTCAAAGGCTGAGTACTGCTGTCCACTTGGCTGTTCTGTAGGAGACAAATGATCGTCCGAATTGGTGAAATTTGCAGAAATGTGGGCGATGAGATTCACCCACCAGAAAATAAAATTCCCATAAAGATCAGAGTGACATATCTCTGGAGATTCAGGATAGAGTTCTATTAATACAAATGTGAATACTTTTCAGCATTTTTCTCATCATGTCAATTGAACTAAAGATTGTTCTTCTTTCTTAACTTCACACTGGTGCCTTTTATGGGACAACTGATTCAACCCTGTTATTCCTACTCCTCACCTACAGGAAGAATTTCCTCCCCCTAACATCATTAACCACTTTCACCACCACGTGGGTTGGTATGGATCAATGCCACTAAAACGAGCCAAACCTTGACATCCCTATACTATAAATCAAGCAGAAAGACACCCATCAATTTTTCCCCTCAATACCAAGTTGGGGCTTTGTAGCAATATGGATTATTTGCTGTAGCATTTAGACCAGCTTCATCCCTAGATAGAACGCCCCATGAGCACCCCTCTCACATACCTGCGACATGGTGAGGCACTTGGGATGGTGCCTCGACAGGGTGGGGGCTGACACCGGCGATCTAAAGTAGAGGAGATGACCTAAGAGCCACCCCCACATCCTTCCTCTCCTTAAGTCGTCAGGGGCACGGAGGGGTCCAAGAGCCATCCCGTTCCCCAATTCCTATCCTCACCACACTTTATTACCACTCTTTCCTTTTTACTAATGAATGATGATGAAGCAGCTATCCTTCATCTTCTCATACTCACTGGGGACATAAAATTCAACTCTGTCCCCCTCCATATGCCAATGCACAATACACAGGAACAAGACATCCATAAAATTCAACACATTTTAATACTGGATACACCTACACTACTACAACCTCCCCAGTACAGAATGATATAATAGAAACTGGATAAGCAAAACAAGTACTCGTACACCCAGAGAAAACAGCTAAATAGAATAAACAACTAAACATAGATTTAATCTCCAATAAACATTTCAAATTACTCAATTTCTTTCATAAACACAATATATAGATAAGCCTCATTCACGAAACAAACTAAAAAACAAAAACTCCCCACTTTCTACCAGTACACCAGACAGAGCACATTGTATTATAACACTAGAACACAATTCATTAGCATTAACTACTATCACATTTCCCACCAAAACACTCCTCAACAACGAGGAAACACAAAATACCATCAATTAAAATCAGCAACAATGAATACAGCGCATAAATCCCTCCACATTGAGATGAATATCAACAAACTACACACCACAACAAGAACAATGTAGGTAGCTTAGAACATACTCACTAAGCAACAGAGGCGCACAAACAAATTACTACACTTGCACATTAAACAATATGTCTCAACCAACTAGGCAACGACTTCAACACACCCAAAAGAGTAATTCCTAGGACATGACATTCTTCTCAACTCATACACAAACTACAAAAAGAACAAAGGAAAATAATTGGCGATGGTAAGAAGCAAAAATAAATTCAGATACTGATTCCTTCAACACCAAGTTGGGGCTTTATAGAAATAGGGAGGAGGGGGTGAAGACCTGTTTTAGCCTAGACTGGGTGTTGTTAACCCTTTGTGCCACCAGCTCAACCAGGGGAGCGCCCGGAGTGAGTAGAACCCACATAATGGTTCCAAATGGGCCTGGAAACGAGCGTGCTCGTAAGCCTGGAGGTGGATGAAGCAGAGGGTGCTTTAAAAAAAAAAAATTGAGCGTAAGACGTCCAAGGCAGCGCCAGGACCAAGTCCCAAGGCTCGCGAAATGAGAGACGATTCAAGGCCTGAACAGCCAGGATTTCCTTCTCCAAGATATACGCACCACATTGCTTCAAAGAAGCGGGATGCGGCTCTCCGCAATTGACACACTTGGCCATACACGATTTTGACTTATCGTGTACGGCCTTGGAGCAACTTACACAGAATTTGGGTGAACCCGACTTTGCACGTCTACACAAGCGATTCGTATGGCCAAAACGGTGGCAGTAGAAGCAACTCCGCGGCAGTGGCACGAATGACTTCAAGCAGTTGCGATTACCAACCGGCACGCACCGACTCAGGGAGCCTCTCACAGTCGAACGTTATGAGTGTAAAGGTGGGTTTCGAAGCCCCTACCTGTTTTCTCATTACATGTTCGATTTTGACGGCTCCATTGTAGGCCAGATCTAAAATGATGTCTGTCTCCACGAGTTCCCTTGCATAAACCACTCCTTTCACAAAGTTCATGGTAGACAGCGGTATCAAACTCAAGGGCGAGCCATTAAGTGTCCGAAGGGCACTAATCATGACCGCCTAGGAGAGATCCGACGTACTCGAGAAACGGGTCACCTTCGGCTCTCTTCCAATCAAGCTAGCTGATGTTCTCCTTTGATGGATCATCCAACATTCTGCCATTTTTGGAGTTACAACCGCTCAGCGCAGTTGTAACTTTGGTCTTATTCTGGGTCCCACACTCGAGGGTGCCACTTTTGGCCTGGTCGCTTGCCGAAGTGCGCTGCGGACCTGCCGTACCCGACACCGTCGCGGAGGAAGAGGCAATTAACGCCCTTCTCTCCACCGCCGGATGGACCAGAGTTAGAAAGATCCTTCTCCGAGATGGAGAAGGTCTTGGCTGTTAAGGGGGCACAAGCTGGGGGAGGAGAAGAGAAGCTTGCACAGGGCGGATCTATGTTTGGTGTTTGGCACCAAGCCCAGATTGGGTCGCTTCCGGGTCCATTTGCTCCCCACCCCCGGAAGCATCACGGATCCCAATCGGGGACTCTGGCTGTTCGCGTTTTGTCGACTCTTGCAAAGATAAAATGCAGGACGTTAGAGGGAAAGGACCAACGGCCCTGCTCTTCCTTGTTCCTATCGAGCCGCTCCCGCTGGCAGCGGTCAATTTTGGACCCCCTGCCTTCTCTCTTGGCAGTCTCCTCTAATAGGCAAGGAGGGACTGCCGGTGGTAGGGAGATGGAGTCGGCCAATGGTGCCTCCAAAAAAGGGGGTTAGGGGAAAGCTCTCGCACTTGTGGGCCTAGGAGAAAAATAAACCACCTCCTCTCCGGTAGAAGGTAGGAGGGGCCCCTGAGAAAGCACAGGGGAGGCCATTTCCTTTCCAGAGGCGGAGCGGCCCAAAGTGGCAAAGAGGAAGCCCCTTTGCCGCATGGTGATGGTAAGAGGGGAGTCCCTCCACCGGTCGAAGGGGTACCCCGATTTTCCTCGTCGTTCTCGACACCTTGGGAGGGCGAGGCCGCGATTGGAGGCGGATCTCTTTGCGCTTTCCTAATATTGCCTTCTATTGTCCCCATGTTATCAGAAAAAGAAAAAGGGCACGGTTAAAGTAGATACTATGACCTCCCACTGATTTGGAAGATTAAAAGAAGTCTCCACAGGATCAGAAATTCCAGAATATCATCATTTACACAAAATCGGTCCCAGTCTAGGCGTTGATGGACTTTGCTAACTCAGGCCCGCCATTTAAGCGAAATTGTCCTGGAACTATAACCATAAAGGATGGTGCCGACATAGCCACCTTATACGAGTACTGGGAGACGGTAAGCAGAGTCAATGGCCCATCACAGCCTATGCGTAATAATTGCCTAGGCCAACATGCTTTTGACCCTCGAAGTAGGTAGGGACCTCACTATCGAATTCTATACTTTACCACATATTCCATGTATTTTTTTATCTGTGCACTAGTCTCTTATGTTGAACTTTATCAAAGGTTTTGCTAAAATCTAAGTAAACTACATCAACATTCTCTCCTTATCTAATTGCTTAGTTACATAGCATTTAAATGGTGGGCTGATAGGATTCGTGTGCTAGGATGTATGAGCTGTGCATATGAATGGGGTGAGGTGTGTGATGTCGGTACTGGAAACCAGCACAGCATGTTGTCTAATGGGACCATCTTCCACACACTGCACACTGTTCGTGCTTCCAGTAAAAAGATCGTACAATGTCACCACCGTCAGCTTTCTCACAAAGTAGAGTTAACGCACATCAACGTCATTCTTAGCGTATCGCACGGCTAGGAACAACCGGCCTCACAAAGCAACCACGAACCAGAGTTCAACGTACATTCACGACATATCCAACCGACAAAACTTCAAGATACGTGGAGAGGGGGATCTCTAGTTGCTCTCCATCCCAGCAGCGGAGCTCAATGAGGCTTGGCTGATATGGGTGTGACCTTAGCCAGGGGAAACTACAGGAAAATAAAAGACTAAACTTACGTTGAATCTGAGACCAAATATTTCCTTGTTTTTTTCGAAAATTTCTTGAATTTTCTTCTGCATTTCTGTGCGGCGTTTTTCGACTTCGACCCCTGTGCCGGAGATCACAAGACGAGGCATTGGCGGTGGAGGGAGGGCATTTAAATAGACTGCTGTGCCCGTACCCAAACCGACCACCAACTTTTCACCCACGGTTACTCGGACACGCAGACCGAAAATGGAATTCATACCCTTAATCTGAATAGGTAGGAAGGAAAATGTGATAAGTGCCTCACTTTCATGATTATCAACCTTTTATTTTTGCCCCATTTTCATCACGTCAATGTTATTGACACTTTCTAAGATGGAATCAAATGTGAATCCTAAATAATAATGAGAAAACTATAAATGTGAATATTTTACATATGAGAAAAAGCGAAATATACATTTTTTTTATTTAATCCGATACATTGAATCAAATGCAATGTTTTTTTTTAGATTAAGTATAACTTGCAGAACTGCATAATTAGAAAGATCAGCATACAAACATTTTGTCTGCCAATCTGTGGGTCCAATTAGCTCCTCTCTGGGGAAAAGTTTCCTGGTTGAGAACCCCTGTTTAACCAATTCCCTTCCATATTACGAAGGTATGTAGCCTAAAATTAAATAAAAAAAATCTTACGAAAGTGCACTGCAAGGTCACTTAATAGAGGTTTGATAGCAATAGTTAATAGGATACATATTTTTAAAAGACCCCATCTGGCCACTACCTACTAGGGAAAAAGTCGCCGTAATCAGCTTACAGCCTAATGATAGGCTAGATTAAAAAACAAACCTAAATATGCAAAAAAAAAACAAAAACAAAAAAGGAGAAAAATCGCCAAACAAACCAAGCTCCGGCGTTGGGGAAAGCCTCGCCTCCCACCGCGCAGGAACATACGACCTACAATCAAAAAGAGTCAAATAAAATGGAGGAGGCCAACGTCCTCTCGAAAGGCAGATAGTCCACAAGTATGTGTACACGAACCCATCCTAGGTACCAAGGGGCAAGCGTTAGCGACCTCGCTCGTCGCGATACCGGGACAGCCTACGTGGGTACATTCAGCAAGAATGTGTCGACCAGTCTGGGCACAACAAAGTCGTCGCAATGAAGTGGAGGGGAGCGCTGCATCAAATGGAGGTGCGTCCAGCGAGTGTTGAGCCCAATTCCAAGAGGATAGAAAGCGACGTGAAGCCGTCGCGCATTGGGGGAGGGGGTGTGTGTCTTTAGGAACAGTCGCATAGCAATGCCACGCAACTTTAAGTTCCCTTCGAGAGCCCCCCCATCTTCTTTGCCAAGCATCACGGATGGCATGGCTGCCCTGATTCCTGCCATGTAGTTGGTGTGAGGAAGAGCGAAACGCTGGTCTGATCGCCTAGTCCTTGTGGACTCTATGGCGCCAACATTCCCCGAAATTCCCACATGTCCATGAACCCAACAGAAGATAATCTTGATATCCACCCAGCTCACGGCAACCGTGGCATCAGAGATAGAGAGAACCAGAGGGGAGTTGAGATTCTAATATCCTGAGAGGGCTCAGGGCACTTTGTGAGTCGCTAGAGATCACAATTCGGTCTCCGAGCTAGGTATGAAGCGTTGTTTCCCATACTGAGGGGTTTATTGCAACCAGCTCGGCCGTGAAGACAGACGCAGCGCCTGGTAGAACCCAGCCGACTTCAAACAGGGAAATACGACGTGGAAACCGACCCCTTCCTGGGACTTGGAATCATCTGTATACATTGGTACGGATCCAGCTTGACACGAAGTGTGCTCTAAAAGGCCGAACGCAATACTCCTGGCTCTGTATAAGCTTTTCTGGTCAGTGGCGAGGCGATAAATAGTCAAAGGTGGTACCCACCAGGGTGGCGTCTTGAGCAGAATCTGAGGCACTCCCAGAGCTCTCGAAGGATTTTTCTAGCCCTAATCCCAAAGGGCGTAGGGTATGACTGGCCGCATAGGCACTGCGATGCATGGCGCAAAGCGAGTGGCATCTCCCCACCATCGACAAGATGGGGGACGGCCGAAGGTAACTTAAAGTTGCGTGGTATTGTTAGTAACTTCCCATGGACGACATAGGCACCGTCGGGATCGGTTGCGGATGCAGTGCTAGTAGTCGTTGGCAACGAAGGGAGACGCCGTTCTCACGCGGAAAGGCGCATAATGCACAGTGCACGGTGCAGAGAGAGTGGCATCTCCCCATCATCGAGTAGGCTCTCAATGGGGGACGTATGGGAGTCACCGATTCCCAGGCGGAGACCACTGTGGTGGATAGAGTTCCCCTTCCTGAGCGTTTCGATGCCTATTTGATTCGACGTTTCAGAGTTGGCCTCTGGGCACGAAAAGAGCTCGTAAGGACGTCCACGTAGAGCGTACCAACATCTTCCTAAGGGACAGAGGTGAAAGAGAGTGACACTGTGGACACTTCCCTGCGGTGCACGATCTCCCCCAATCATATGCGGAAACGAAGATCTCGCAAAATCTCAGAAATAAAGCTTGGGAGGCGTTCCCTCACCCCCATCGTGTGGAGAGTCTCCATGATATCGTATCGCCATACGGTAACATAGGCCTTCTCTAGATTGAAACACCATACCGTAGTGGTGTCTACGAAGGAGGGTCTCGCAGACGGCATTTACCATTTTGAACACAGTATCTGACGAGGAATGGAACTCGCGAAAGACGCACTGTGCAGAAGACAGGTGGCCTCCGCTGTCCAGGAAAAAGGCTAGTCTAACATTTAGCAATGTCTCCATCAAACTGCACACGCAGAATGTTAGAGAGATTGTGCGAAAACCGGCCGGGGTAGAGTGATTTCTTCCTGATTTGCGAAATGCGGGAACAGTATCCATTCGCCAGAAGTCTGGGAGGATACCTTCTGTCCAGATCCTGTTAAACAAATCTAATAGAAAGTTCATGCATCGCTCACCTCGGTGTCGAAGCATGGCATAAGGAACATCGTCCGGGTTAGGGGCATTGTCTGCGCACGAAGAGAGAGCGGAACGTAACTTAACTCAATATAAACCTGTCGTTGGAGGGTTCTCCGCCTCTGAAGGTAAAGTCCATTCGTCGGCCTTCCGCGACATCACGACGTGCATTGAATGCCCCCAGAGCATTATGCCGGCAAAGAGAATGCGGGAGAAAGCGCACACACATCTGCAAGAGGGGTCTTCCCGTTAAGTGAAAACACATATGCCAGCCAAGAAG
This sequence comes from Ceratothoa steindachneri, assembly GCA_963969495.1. Taxonomy (NCBI): domain Eukaryota; kingdom Metazoa; phylum Arthropoda; class Malacostraca; order Isopoda; family Cymothoidae; genus Ceratothoa; species Ceratothoa steindachneri. Next base: position 32,506,347 of record OZ018319.1, read on the forward strand.
AGCGTCGGGCGTGCTTCGAAACATACCAGAATCTAGCCCTAGGTCGACGAAATTCAGCGACAGTGAAATCGTTCTGCTGGCGCTTAGAGATCATGTAGGAATAATGTTTCTGTCTGAGGGGCATCTCACACTCAGTAGACCACCAAGGAAGCGGTCTGCGTGCAAAACGGCCAGAAGTCTAAGAATATAGTTATGCCTATGGCGATGAAGTTGCCCGATAACAATTTAACGGCTTCATGCACCGACCTAAGCACCACTGGGACAGAGAAATCAGTCATTTTCTAAAATGCGGACCACCACGGCAGTTTCAAGCACCAAGGAAGGGAGGTCGAGTAGAATCCGCAGAAGGGTTCCCAATGGGCGTTGAAAGACCGTACTCGTAGACCTGGATGGTCTAGGAACAGAGGGTGCATTTTTTAGAACTGAGCCACATAAGACGTCCCGTGCAGCTCTGGGTACGCCAGGACCAAGTCCTTTAGCCTCGCGGATTGAGGGAGGATCCGTAGCCTAAAAAGGCCAGGATTTCTTTCTAAGGTAATACACACTACACTGCTTGAGAAGGGAGGGTGTGGCTCATATTTTGCCAAAGCAGTGGCAGTAATAGCACCTTTGCGGCACGGCACGAATGCCTTTACGCGGTAGCGATACCAACCGGCACGCAACGACTCACAGGGCCTCCCACAGTCAAACGTAACGATCAGTTGAGTTTCGAGGACCCTCCCTGTTTTCTTACCACACGTTCGACCTTAACCACCCCATGGCCAGCCAGCTCTTAGGTGATGTTTTCTATGGAGAGTCCACGAGTTCCCTGCCATAAACAACTCTTTTCAAGAAGTTCTGGGTAGAATGCGGCGTCATACTCACTAGCGAGCTATTGATTGTTCGAAGTGCACTAATCATGGCGGCCTCGGATGGGTCAACGCATTCACCAGAAGGCTCCCGTCCGAGAACGGATCACCTTCGACTCTCTATCACTCAACTAGATAATGCTCTCCTCTGATGGACCATGCTGACATCTGTCGAGAGAATAACCAGAAAGCGTTTGAAGACAGCGGGCTAATAAACGCCAGGTAGTCTCTGAATAAGGGTCTCAACGTAATCGAGGCTCCGCTTAGCGCATTTGCGTCTCTGCTCGGTTTCTATGGGCTTCTCCACCCATGGGCGCCTCGGGGGAGGACGTGCCGATCTTGGCCTGGTCAAGATCCGGGCCCAGAGCCCCTCTGAGGTAGAGGGATTCTTCTTCCTCTTTGACTTATTATCATTTTCTTTATAGGAGAGGAGGTCGGGGAATGAGCCAGATTTTATCCACCCCTGGAAGGGGCCCCAATTACGGATGGGCCGGCCTCAGCAAGATCATTCTCCGAAAATAATTTTTTTAAAGAGCTCACCTGGCGACTGCCTATTAGGGCAAAATGCCGAAATGAAGAAGGGCTTGTCTATCGAAGGGGCATCGGTCGGGGAAGGAGGTCCCTTCTCTCTTTTCAGTCCTTGGGAGGCTCGAGACGCCTGAGGAGAAGCTTGCACAGAGGTAAAGGCAGGTTCGGTGTTTGACACCGAGCTAAAGTTCTCCCCCATGGACAATCTCGCCATCTGGGGCGGGATCATCTCTGGGAACATGTGCAGTTCTGGGGTGGACTTCAAATGGTCAGCCCCTCAAAGTGTCATCATTCCCAATCAAGGAGGCTTCAGTCGTATGGTCTTTGGCCAGCAAACCGACCTCCATCGTGGAAGAGAGGGAAAAATACATGCCGAACCCCTGTAAACTTAAGATGCATACCTACAGGACACCAAGGCGCATGGCCCAACGGGCTGCGCTACCCCTTGTCCTTCTAAGGGGGTTGGCCATATCGCGCAGCTCACATCGGGATCGTTCGATTCTGGGCCGCATGCCTGCTTTTTTTGCAACCCCCTGTGTAAGGAAAGGGGGGGGGGAAGACCGCAGCTGGGGCAGAGATGGAGTGGTCCAAGGGCGAATCCAAAGAAGAGGGTGATGGAGAAGCCACCTCACCTGTAGACTTAGGAGTAAATTTCCTCTCCGCTTGAAGAAAGTTGGTGGGGCCCCTGAAAAAGCATGAGGTGGGGTGTCATAACCTTTTCTGAGGTGGAGTTACTCGGAGTCGGCTCCAAAGATGTCAAAGGGGACAAACATTTTGCCGCCCATAAATGGTGAAAGGGAAGCCCTTCCAATGTATGTAGGGGTTTCAATTTCCCTCTTCCTTTTCAACACCTAGGGAGGGCGAGGCCGCGTTTGGAGGCGGATCTCAATAAGTGTGCGGTCGCCCAGTCTCTTACATTTTTCGCCATAATAAAAGTAAAAAAGGGCAAAGTGCATGGAAAGTAGATACTATGACCTCCTAGTGCCTTAAGAGGTTAAGAGAAACTGTTTCATAGGAGCAGAAGATTCCAGAATGTGATCATTTACACATACTTGGTCCACGGGTTTGAGATAAGATGATCCTTGACAACCCAGTCTGCCATGCAGGCGGATTTGTCCAAGAGCTTTGACCATAAAGGATGGTACCAACGTAGCCACCTTATGTGTGTACTAGGAGGCGGTGAGCACAGCAGGTGCCTAATACTAGCTCAGTCAGCGGGCTTTCGTCCCTCGTAGCAGGCAGGGAGCTCACGGTTATCATTGCCACTCAACTATGGCTCATAAGAGGACGAAAGTGCACCGGGGAGCCAGAGCCTCTGTGGATAGGAGAGCACGTTTGGAAGGGGGGTAGGCGGGTATGTAAGTAAGAGAAGTAGAGATATATGGGTCCACTAAAGAGTAGGGTTGATGATCCCCTATTATTATCATACCCCGGCGCTAGGTGATCCTGGGATGGAGTGCAGTCTACCCAGGCACCATGTCTAGCGAACCGAACTCTGCCCAGGTGAGAGCAGTTCCCCCTGGTACCCAGTCCGCACACACAAAAAGGCTGAGGGAATAGTCGGAAGAAATGGCGCCGAGAGGGAGCGCACCAACAACTTTCCCAGGCCCCATCAGAGAGCTCACGTCAACCCAGTCAGTGACGGGGATTTGCATTCAAGCCGGGAGGATGTGCAATTCCTCTAAGTACCAAGTGTAACAGGTTACACAGGATACCCTCCTGCGCGGAGCACCGAATCAATGGCGTGCCGACGTGGGGACAAGTGCCCCCAATGGACCGACCGATTGACCAGGTAGAGGCAACCCGAAATGCCGTTGGCCACCAAACCACCCAACCAAAGAAGTGTGTTGCAATCACAAAATCAGAACACAGGAGTGAACCTCAATTTCCAGACGGAGGAGACGGGGAGTTACAAGATTTCCATGCACGGTCAACACGTGGCAAGGCGTAGGGCCCCCGGTGAGTTAGGGGATAAAAGGAACGGGGGAGGGGGGGGGGGGACAGCAAGAGGACATAAATGACATGAGTAAGCAAAGTAATAAATACACAAATAAATTATAAATAACAAAAAGGGAGAAGGAAGAGAGAGGCAATAAGAATCCAGTCCCTAACCAACACAAGAGTGAGGGCCAATCTGCAGTACTCCGCGGGCGAGAAGGGGGGGTTTCGAAATGTATGATTTGAAGTAACACCAAGGGTTAGCACATTTAACTAGTATATATTTTTTATGCCACCTACTATATTATATAGTATGCAAAATTAAAACTTGATTAATAGTGATTAGAATGGTTTCAAAGCATATTCAACACAAAGCTCACTCTCTCTCCCTGATAAAATCACCAATTCAGTGATATTCTCTGACCTAATGCAATTTCCCTGCTTGTGGGAACCCTACTAGAAAACCCTAAAGGACGCTCACTACGCCCTCCTCTCCCATAATCTTTTTAATGAAGCACGAACCATGATCTTTTGATACAGCTGCTTGTGGAGTTCGTACTCGAGAAACGGGAGTGAGTCTGAAATCTCCTTCGCATTCAGCTCGCCTTTAAGATCTTTCTTAGAACGGACGACTCTCGCTTGAATCAAACACCCTCGACCTTGACAATGGGGAAAGAAAGAAAGGGTGAGTTTTACCACGGATATCCCCGCTTTTGGGGGCCTTTTATATGTCAGTGGGGAGTTAGTCTATTTTTTCAGCCCATATGGCGACTACCTACAAAAATATAAAATAAGTCAAAGACCAAACCTAAGACAAAACCAAAAACAACAAGGAAGCACGCTCCAGCATCGGCGAAAGGCCCGCCTCCTCCCGGCGCCGGAACATGCGACCTACAACAAAGAGAGTCAAATAAAATGAAGGAGGACAACCTCCTCCAAGTTGACAGATAGTCCACAAGTCTGTGCACACGAACACGTCCCGAGTACAAGGGACAAGTGGTAGCGACTCCGCTCATCCAGGTACCGGGACAGATAACGTGTGCGCGAAGATCACACAGACTGGGACATTACACAAGAATGTGCGGAACAGTCTGGGGGACAACGCAGTCGGCGCATTAAGATACAGGGGAGGGCACCATCAAATGGCTGCGCGTCCTACGAGTGTGCCCAATTCGAAGACGACAGAAAGCAACCTGAAGCCATCGTGGGATTGGGGGGTAGGTCCATGGGAACAGTCGCGGCGCAATGGTATGCAACTTTAAGTTACCCTCGGCCAACCCACATCATATTTGCTGCCCTGATTCGTGCCATGTAGTCGATGTGATGAAGAGCGAAACGCTGGTGTGGTCGCTCAGTCTTTGGCGCCTCATTCCCCGCAACTCACTCAGGAATGCCGCCACGGTGAGCGGTCTTCTCCAGAGGTCTCCGAGTGAGTTGACAAGACAGTAGGCTCCGAGGAGGTCGAGGGAAGGGCAGGTGAGAATCGGATGAGTGGTGTCTGTCAGTTGGCGGTTGTAGTCAGTGGGGCGGGGGTGTTTTTGTTGTCTACTTTTTTATATTCGTGTAGTGGTGACCTGATCGTAAGCAGACTGGTTCGGCAGTTCAGGGTGGTTTCTAGGGGGTAGGGGGATGTCGGTTTGGACGCGTTGAAGTAGGGTGTTGTTTGCCTGCTGTCAGTATTATTCGGGTGAAGTGGGTGTGTTGGCAGAGCCGTGGCAATGTTTAGTGCACCCCCCCCCCGAAAAAAAAATCAAGATTGTGGGGCCCCCATAACAATATATCATACATTTACAAGTAGTGCCAGGCATGACAAATACTATTCTCAGCAGTCCCAATGCTGCAGAATACTTACAGAAAATGTGTATTCTAAATTTTATATTTTCATTAATAAAATAAAAAGTTTTGGCCACAGTGGGGCCCCTTCAAGAGCCCCTTCCTCCCAGTCCGGGTGGCAGTTGCTACGGCTCTGTGTGTTTGCGTTTTATTGTGCTCTGGTTCGGTGGTGCTGCGAGTACTCTTCCCAGTAGTTGGGAGTAGTGGAAAGTCCTAAGGTCTCTAGGGGTGGGCGCAGGAATGGAGAGGCTGTGTAGTGGGTGGGTGGGGTGGCACAACTTGCTCAAGAATTTTGTGCCTACCATGTCTAGATGGTCACGGATGGGTAGCATTTTGGTTTCTGCGTGGAGGTGGGGTATAGGGGTGCTTTTTGTGCAGTCGGGGCCAAGCGGGAGGGAAGTGACATACTCAGGACTGAGTGGATGAATGTTAGTCGTCAACTAGCCTGCAAAATTAGCCTCCTGCCAAGATAGGGGAGAAGGGGCTTCGGAAAGAAAGTGGCGAAATAGGGGTAAAATGAAGCTCTAAAAGGAATAAAACCTAGGTAGTCTCAATCTAGCGTGAGATTAACGGGGGCGCTGCGGCTGGGAGGGCGTGATGCATACCTGTGGTAGGTATGGTTGAGGGAAGTTCCAGTGTTGTGAGAAGTACGTCAGGAACTTTCCCCTTCCTGAGAAAAAAAAGGGGATTTAATTTATGAGTCAAATATCTCCACTTGCAACCCCATGAATCCTTTGAGGAAATCCCTTTTCCTGTTGTAAAATCCTGCCCTAGAAGGGCTTGGTTTGGGGGAGGTAGGGTTCCTTGAAGTATCTCTGTGGGGTATTCTCTTACACCGAACACCCGAGTCAGCCTGTCCCAACTAAGGTCAGGCCATTCCACATTACTCCAACAGTACAAACACAGAATAAATTTCACCAACATAAACCACATGCAACCAACTCCAAAAACTGCCTGAATCTCGGATACACACAACTCGGAACTCAAGGATCTGTGGAGCGTCCTAGGGACCTGATATCTTTCCTAGGGGATACCCAACTCGCAGAAGAGCTGGAAAGTAACTATGTTCTTGGACTTTTGCGCATGATTTGTGGGTGAGGGGCATAGTAAAGGCCTTGCATTTATGGCATGTGTTTTGTGAGCTATGGAGAGTGTTCTGTGAAGGTTAAGATAGTGTTTTATAGACACAACTTTTGTTTCAGAGTCTATTATAAAGATTATTTTTAAGCTATGGACGATGAATTCCTTGGACTGCCCTTATGGAGCTCCTGTGAGTGCTCGGAGTGTTCATTTTGGTGTCCTTTTGCTTAAGGGAAGTGGGGTACTTGATGATGCGGAGTCATTTAGTTTGGCTGCAAGGCAGCGTTTTCAGGCTTGTGATGCCTAGTTTTACATCACAAGTTGCTTGGGTAAGCTTTGAGTGTTGGCGATGATGGTGATGTCATCGATATCAGGGTAGCTGGAGAGAGTGATGTTGTGGTTTCGGTCAGGGATGTCATCGATAAAAAGGGTGGAGAGAGTATGGAGCCTTGTGAGACTCCAATGTGCATCTGATGTGTTCGTGGTGTAGTGTATTAATTGTGCTTGGGGTACTCGCCCAGGGGACTGAAGCCATCACCAGGGTCACGTGTCTCATTAGGGATGGGGGGGCGATTATTTTACCAATACACTCTACTAAACAATAATATTCTCCAACAATAACCACAAAATTACCACAACAGACACCATCCTCTCAAACAAACATCCTCATTAAGCACTTCTCTCACAATAACAGCTTAAAACCTCATTCTAACGATCGATAAATCATCTTACATCAACAACTCTTCCCCACAAACTCAGATTACGTACTTTAACAAATCGCACATCAATCACATCATCAACAACCTCAAGCACTTAGCTGCCTCTGGTCCAACAACATCAGCAACAGACACCTTGAACCCAATGGAATACAGGCACTCACTAACATTGGAAACTACAACTACTCACACAACGCAATACATAACATCTGGAAACGTTGTACAATCATCACAATCCCTAAAACCAACAAAGACCCCACATTACTTTCCTCACACTGTCCCCATCACTCGTCTTTACACTACCAGGCATAGAGTGCCACATTCTAAACCAGATCATTCTACATATTCCTGTAGCAACTACAAAACATGGTTTCAGGCCACTAAACTCAAACAACCCCTCTACTTCAGATCTCGCACAAAAGTCTTTGATGACATTGACCAAGCACAACCACAGACAACACTTCCTTAAGACTAGACATCAATAAAGCTTTTGATACCATTTCCCACCATAACTTCAACAAAATATGCAACACCAACATGCATAACATGAAAAAAGATGGTTGGCCAACTATCTGGTGGGCAGACAAGCATAAGGAACATTTGCTGGTCAGACATCAAACAGCTAAAACTTTACTTCTTTTTTTTTTTTTAAAGAGCCCATTTGGCGACTGCCTACTAGGAAATAAGTCACCGTAATCACGCTGCAACCTAATACTAGGCTAGATTAAAAAAACAAAACATGCAAAAACCAATGAACATAGAAAAAGAAAACAAAAACAAGGAAACGAGCAAAGCTTCCCCCCAAATAAGAAAAAAACAACAAGAAGGAAACACGTCCCAGCGCATGCCACCGGCGCTAAAACTTCACAACCCCTAGAGTTCATAGTATCCCACACACTCTTTAACCTCTATGACATAGCCCCAGAACAATTACATAGAGCTTCATAAGTAGACAACATAAGTTATATGCATAACTGCACAGTGAAGCAAAGGCAATGTTACTCATCTCCTCCAACCTACCTATCTCAACACACTACACCCCTGATTCACCACGAAATCATCAAAGTAATCTCAACCAACAATTATCTTCACAAGTGAAACAGGGGAACACAAATGCAGACCCCACATAGCCATAAACAACACTCCCATACAAAACACAAAATACTTTGTATAAACATACAATAAATCGCCATTCAAAGAACGTGTCACAAATGTAAAAATAAAACAAATTTATACCAAGACTCAATCCAGCACTCCACTTACACACACAACATTCCGACAAAAAGAAACTAAATATACAAATAATTCATATGTTCAGTAATGCTTGGGGGCCAAACCTCTCGAAGTGTGTGGGGTAGGGAAAGGGGGGGGGGGGGCTTACAGCTAAGACGAGCCAAAACACAGCTTCCAATGATGTTAAGCAACATCGGGTGTGGTTATTCGCCAGATGGAGTCCCGATTCGAGTCACCTTTCCAGCAACTGCCATACACTGTAGATAATAAATACTCATAGTTTGGATCACACATTAAAATGTAGAGTGCCGCTGAGAAAGAAATGGTATCTAAAATAAGTGCAGATGGGATGCAAAACCCCTACAACTTCTCTCTTTCTCTCAAACATTCTCCAAAACAAATCCTTAAAAACAATAACAGGCCCCACAGCTACTATGCTCATTGCCCAAGTATACTCTGAAACCAAAGTCCTAAAGTTTAAAGATAATCATGACATAATAGGCTCACAAATACTAGCCTCAACATCCACAAAACACATTTTTTTTAAATTCGCCCATCTGGCGACTGCTTCAAGGGGATAAGTCAGTGTAATTAAAATAGGAGCCAGGCACGAGGATATTCTATAAATCGAAAAAAGACAAAAAAACTAGCCCCACCGCCATTTGGGAACACCCCTCCCGCCTGGTGGCCTGGCAGTCCATCGGCATGGCGGCTCCATCCTTGGACACGGAGTAAAAAAGATAGATTGTGAAGAGGAAAGGAAAAGGGATGTGAGGAAGGTATGGGTGGGGATGAAGCAGGTTGTTAAAAACCAACCACCCAAGATGGGAGCTAAGAGGTTAGGGAATATTGTCCCCTCCCCCCTCAGCCCCGATCCGGGACGGTTGGCTGAGAAGAAGGTCAGCATCTACCCTGTCAAATTAGAGGCTGACCAGAGAAAGTTGTGGGAGAGGTTGTATGAAGAGCGAGGAAACAAGTGTTTTGAAGGAAGGAGAAGAGGCTAAGCTGGGGTCGGACGGGGTGCTGAGTCAAGTCAGCAAGGCGGCCGGGATGGCAAATCGCCGCGCCCCTTACGGAGTCGGCATAGAGAGAGACGCGGTTCAATGCCTGTTGGAGTCGACGCTCCAGAGTTGGCATCTGGGCCGCGCCAAAAGAGATCGAAAGGTCGTCCACGTAGATCATAGCGAGAACATCTTCCGGCAGCACCGAGGTGATGCCGTTGATGCTCAGGGCAAAGAGTGTGACACTGAGGACACTTCCCTGTGGGACACCCTCTTCCTGCTACATTAGGCCGGAGAGGGCTCCCCCCACCCGTACGCGGAATCGACGATCTCGCAAAAATTCAGATATAAACATTGGGAGGCGTCCCCTCGCCCCCATCGTGTGGAGAGTCTCCATGATACCGTATCGCCATGTGGTATCATAGGCCTTCTCCAGATCAAAAAACACCGTGACGTAGTGCTGTCTACGAAGGAAAGCCTCGCAGACGGCATTTTCCAGTCGGAGCAGAGCATCCGACGTGGAGTGGAACTTACGGAAGCCGCACTGTGCAGAAGACAGATGGCCTCCGCTGTCCAGGAAAAAGGTTAATCTAACATTTACCAATTCTCCATCAACTTGCACACGCAAGAGGTTAGAGAGATTGGGCGAAAACCGGTCGGAGTAGAGTGATCTCTTCCCGGTTTGCGAAAGGCGAGCACAGTAGCGATTCGCAAGGGAGTCTGGGAGAAGACCTTCCACCCAGATCCTGTTGAACAAATCTAACAGAAAGGCCATGCCTCGCTCACCCAGGTGTCGAAGCATGGCGTACGGGACATCGTCCGGACCATGACGGTGTCCGCGCACGAAGCGAGAGCGGAACGCCACTCACTCACAGTAAACTTGTCGTTGAAGAGTTCTCCGCCTCTGGAGGTAAAGTCCAGCCGGCGGCCTTCCGCGACATCACGACGTGCATTGAATGCTGGCCGAGCAGCATCACGGCTAGAGAATGCGGAAAAAGCGGTCGCTAAGGATTCCGCCACGGAGCGGGGTGCTAGATTGCGGTCCCATTCTCCTGGAGAACGGGAGGGGGGTTCTGCGAGAACTTGCCCCGAATCCTTTTGACTCGCTTCCACACCTCAGCTAAAAGGGGTCTTCCCGTTAAGTGAAGACACGTAAAGTGAAGAAAAGCGGAGGGCGTGCTTCGAAATATACCGGAACCTAGCCCTAGCACGACATAATTCAGCGACAGTGAAATCGTTCGGGCAGCGCTTATAGCGCATGTAGGCATAACGCTTCTGTTTGAGGGCCGTCTCACACTCGGCCGACCACCATGGGAGTGGTCGGCGTGCAAAACGGCCAGACGTTCTAGGAATAGTAGTCAGGCCCACGGCGATGAGGTTGCCGGAGAAGAACTCAACGGCATCATCTACCGACCTAAACTCCTCGACTAAGATAGAGAATTCAGTCATTTCCTGAAATGCAGGCCACCGCGCCCGCGCCAAGCACCACCGAGGTGATATTTGAATGGGAAAGTGATCACTACCATGGAGGTCATCGACCACCCCTCAATCAAAATCAGGCTGTGCATCCGAAGAGCACAAAGATAGGTCAAGGCAAAAAAATGAAGCGGTTCTCGGACAGTGATGCGTAAACTCATCCACGTTTAGGACACCCATCTCAAGCTCTTCGATCAGATCGGCAAGGACTTGTCCCCTGGGATTTATGGAGTAATCTCCCCAGAGAGGATGCCTGCCGTTCAGATCTCCAAGCAAGAGATAGGGCCTCGGCAACCGTGCCACGACGCGGCGGAAGTCCCCCGCGTCGAAGTCAGCTGACGGTGGAATGTACGCAGAAATCAGAGTATACCTCCTATCCAGGTACAGCTGCACAGCCACTGCCTGAAAGGAGGTATCTAAAGAGGAAGGAAGAACGGAGACATCATGCCGGGTGTAAGCCGCGCATCTACCAGCCTGGCCATCCCACGGTGGTGGGGTCGCAAGACCCTTATACCCCGGAAGGGCGGGCAGGGGGCACGCGCCTAGCATGGTCTCCTGCAAAAAGATAGCTAACGGGGAACGGGACGAGACGAGCCTCCGCAGCTCCTCCCAGTTGGCCCGGAGTCCACGGCAATTCCATTCAAGAAATATACCCTCCAGGTCTAGCTCGGAGGAGACGCGGGGGCCCTCCTCGAACTGAAGACCCTCACGGGAATGGCCGTACGCTTCCCGGGGGCAGAACCCCGGGCGCTGTTGGCCGGACAAAGCGCTGAAGGCGCTGACGTCTTCGAGGACTTATTGGGGGAGGTTGCGCTCGCCATGCGAGTCTTTTCCTCCCTTCGCCTCGAAACCTTAGGCGGGCGTTGCGGCTTGTGAGGCGGGTGGCCCTCTTTTCGAGGAACCACCGTCTCCGAGCCACTCGCTCCACCTCGGGGCGTTGGCGAAGGAGCCGAAGCTCCTTTGTTGCTGTCCTCCTCTCGGGGAACAGCTTTAGGAACCCCGGAAGATGGCCTAGTGTCATCTTCAGGGGTGTTGCCTCCTATAAGTCTAACGACTCGGTGGAGGCACGTGGCCGTTTCGCCTTACGGGAAACGGTCACGCTGGGGGAAGTGGGGGGAGCCCTGGTTTTAGCCGGGGCTGGGTATGAACCCTTTTTGCCACCAGCTTTACCAGTGGAGCGCCCGGGTTGGGTAGAGCCCGCAGAAGGGCTCCGAATGGGCGCGGAAACAAAAGTGCTCGTTGGCCTGGATGGGCCAGGAGCAGAGTGTGCTTTTCTAACTATTGAGGCATATGACGTCCCAGGCAGAGCCGGGCGCGCCAGGACCAAGTCCTTAGCCTCGCGGAATGAGAGTCGATCCTGGGCCTGAACGGCCAGGATTTCTTTCTCAAGGAGATATGCACCACATTGCTTCGAAGAAGCAGGGTGCGGCTCTCCGCAATTGACACACTTGGCCACACACGATTTGGACTTATCGTGTGCGACCTTGGAGCAATTTACACAGACTTCGGGTGACCCCGACTTTGCACGTCTACATGAGCGATTCGTATGGCCGAAGCGGTGACAGTAATAGCACCGCCGCGGCAGTGGCACGAATGCCTTCACGCGGTAGTGGTACCAACCGTCCCGCACCGACTCAGGGAGCTTGTCACAGTCGAACGTGATGAAGAGTGTAGGGGTGGGTCTTGAAGCCCCTCCCTGTTTTCTCATCACACGTTCGACCTTGACCGCCCCATGGTCGGCCAGCTGTAGGGTGATGTCCTCAATGGAGTAGTCAACGAGTTCCCTCGCATAAACTACTCCTTTCCCAAAGTTCATGGTAGAGTGCGGCGTCACACTCACCGGGGTGCCAGGAAGTGTCCGAAGAGCACTTATCTTGGCCGCCTCGGCGGGATTCGCCAGAAGGCTCCCGTCCAAGAAACGGGTCACCTTCAGCTCTCTACCAATTGCACTAGCTAATCCTCTTCTCTGATGGATCATGTGTTGCCCTTGGACAACATGGTGCCATCAGTGGAGCGAATAACGAGGAAGCGTTTGAAGCCAGCGGGCACGAAAACGCCAGGTACCTCTGAATGAGGGGCCCCGATGTTATCGAGGCTACGCCCTGTGCATTTTTGGTCTTGGTCAGGGGCTCCGCAACCGGGGGGGCAAAGGGGCCGGATGTACCGATCTTGGCTTGGTCGCTTGCCATAGTCGCAGCAGACCCATCCGTCCCCGCAGCCCCCGCGGATGGAGAGGAGCCCCGAGTCTTCTTCGTCTTTTTGCTCTTGGTCTTTTTCTTTTTTGGAGAGGCGGGCGGGGAATGAACCCGCTTCTCACCCCCGCCGGTAGAAGCCCCCAGGCCAGATGGACCGGCCTCAGCCAGGTCCTTCTCTGAAAGGTCCTGGTGGTCGCCGGGGCATCATCCGGAGGAGATCCCTCCCCTCCTTGTACTGCCTGAGAATCTCCAGCCGTTTGAGGAGGACCTTGCATAGGGGCGGATTCGGGTTCGGTGCTTGGCGCCGAGCCCGGATTCCCCCCCATGGAAGGCCCTACCGTCTGAGGCTGGTTTTCCTCAAGGACCATGTCTATCACAGGAGGGTCCTCCAGTTGGCCATACCCTCCCAGGACATCGGGGGTCCCCTTGGCAGCGTCATAAGTCTTTAGTGGGGAGGCACAGGCCTTGACCCCGGCAAGGTTTAATATTCTTGCCAGCAGGTCTTTTGAGGGAAGCGACCGAAGGGGCCTGGCTTCCCTCTCCCCCCTAAGGGGGTTTGCCCTACCGAGTCGCTTACACGAGGGGCGGTCGACAATGGGCTGCCTGCTGGCTTTCTTGGCAGTCCCCTTAGAAAGCAAAGGAGTGACTGCCGCTAGAGATAGGGAGGTGCCCAAAAGCACCTCCAGAGAAGGGGGTGAGGGGGAGTCCCCTACACCCGTAGGCGTAGGAAGGAGTAAGCCTCCTCTCCGGTTAAAGAAGTATGGAGGGTCCCCTGCGCAAGCACAAGGGGGGAGACCTCCATTTTCTCGGTGGAGCTGCCCGAGGGCGGCTCCGTTGATGTTCTTGGGGAAGTTGGGGGTTGTTTTGTTTTTTTATTTTCATCATTGGGCATGGTGACCCTATTTGTGCTACGGGACGCAATAGCTCATCACCTCTTGCAGTTGCCCGCACTGCAAGAGGTGCTTACAAGCCTGACAGTCAGGCGCCGCCATTTCGGACCACCCCTCCCGCCTGGTGGTCTGGCAGTCCATCGGCATGGCGGCTCCACCTTGAACACGGCGTAAAAATAGATAGAATGTGAAGAGGAGAGGAAAAGGGATGTGAGGAAGGTATGGGTGGGGATGAAGCAGGTTGTTCAAAAAACCCCATCCCGAACCGGAGCTCAGGGGTTAGGGAACATTGTCCCCTCCCCCCTCAGCCCCGATCCGGGACGGTTGGCTTGAGAAGAAGGTCAGTATCTACCCTGTGAAATTAGAGGCTGACCATTGAAATTTGTGGGAGAGGTTGTATGAAAAGCGAGGAAACAAGTGTTTTGAAGGAAGGCCAAGAGGCTAAGCTGGGGTCAGACAGGGTGCTGAGTCCCATCAGCACGGCGGCCAGGATGGCAAATCACCGCGCCCCTTACGGGTACCCTCTACCCAGATCAAGATGAACAAATCTAACAGAGGGACCATGCTTCGCTAACCTAGGTGTCGAAGCATTGCGTATGGGACATCGTCCGGACCGGGGACGGTGTCCGCACATGGAGAGAGAGAGAGCGGAACGCAACTCACTCAAAGTAAACCTGTCGTTGAAGTAAAGTCCAGTCGGCGGCCTTCCGCAATATCACGACGCGCATTGAATCCTGGCAGAGTTGCATCTTTGATAGAGAATGTGGAGAAAGTGGTCGCAAAGGATTCGGCCACGGACGCGAAGTCCGAGATTGCGGTCCCATTCTCTTGGAGAACTGGAAGGGGGTCCTGTGAGAACTTGCCCCGAATCCTTTTGACTCGCTTCCACTCCTCGGCTATAGGGGTCTTCCCGTTAAGTGGGGTCACATATGCCCGCCATAAGAGCGGCTGGCGTGTTTCGAAATATACCGGAACATAGCCCTAGCTCGACGAAATTCACCGACAGTGAAGGCGTTCGGGCGGCGCTTATAGGGCATGTATGCATAACGCTTCTGTTTGAAGGCCCTCTCAAACTCGGCTGACCACCAGGTGAGCGTTTGGCGTGCAAAACGGCCAGAGGTTCTAGAAATAGCAGCTAAGCCCACGGCGATGAGTTTGCCGGGGAAAAACTCAACGGCCTCATCTACCAACCTAAACTCCTCGACTGAGATAGAGAAATCAGTCATTTCCTGAAATGTGGACCACCGAGCCCGTGCCAACCACCACTGGGGCTTGCTCTCAGGGGGTAGCGGTCTAGAAAATGATATTTGAATGGGAAATTGATCAATACCTTGCACCCTGCCCCCCAAAATCACACTGTGTATCCGGAGAGCACAAAGATAAATTGAGGCAAGAAAATGAAGCGGTTCTCAGGCAGTGATGTGTAAACTCATCTACATTTAGGACACCCATCTCCAGCTCATCAATCAAGTTGGCAAGGACTTGACCGCTGGGATTCATCTAGTAGTCCCCCCAGATGGGTTATCTACCATTCAGATCTCCGAGCAAGAGAAAGGGCCTCGGCAACCGTGCCACGACGTCGCGGAGGTATACTGTTATTTCTGCGTACATTCCTCAGTCAGCCAACTTGATCTTTTTCACAACCAGCATTTTCTATCCCTTATTTTGGGTTCTATTTTTTCCCTCCACATCCTTTCCCATGCTTGCCTATATCCAACTAAGAATGAAAGAAGGTATTAAACCTCTCTATATAAGAGAATAAAGTGTAACTACAGTTGAGTGAAAGTTCGATTTAGATGTTGAATTAATCTTACTTGCAAACGGAGCATTTTAAGATCTTTACATTGAAAGGATTCGCATTTTCTGTGTAGGGGATGTGGCAAATGGCACATGGCGGTGGAATTGGTCTTGGAGCAGAAGGGGCTTGGGTTGGGAGCTTCACATTTCCAGACAAATTTCCCCCACATTCCCCAAGATCTTCAATTACATTTGGGTGACTTCGAGAAACTGCATTTTGCTGCTAAAATGGGAGAAAATGGATGAGACTCGCTAGGTATTTATCATTAGGTGGTTACATAAACTGCTTTGAACGAAATAGCTACATAACCTGCATGTCCTTTAAAAGTGAAACAATATATGATAAAAATTTGCATCATCACAAGGTCTTTCCTTTTTTGAAAGATTCACCAATGCAGAGAAAAGTGAGACAAACAAACCAATCCTTGATAAACAAGATTGAGCAAGGTTCCAAAAATAAGTAAAATTTATGTGATTTAAGCAGCATGGCAAAGCAGACTGCAAGGCATGAATTGGTGACCTAAGTAATAAAAACAAAATTAGAATTACAGCTGGGCTTGACTGTGTCACTCATGTGCGAATAATAATAAACTTCAGAAAGGAAATGTTTATTCATGGCCTATTATTAGTGATCCATTTTATTTCAGCACAAGTGAGGCAATTTTTAGATGGGTTAAAACCATAGGTGGGTGAGATAACCGATAAATCGATAATCCAAAATTATAATACAATATTGATTATTGACTATATATAGTGTTATTTTATAATACAATAGTTAAAATATTTGAATACCGTTTCTTATTTTCTTACCTGGTGAGGCTCTCCATCTCCTCATAGGTTTTGAGGATCCTCCTCACAGCTCGGACCTACATATTTCTGCCTCCAAGGCACGTGCAGTTTGCCCCTGTGCTAAACTGGAACCAAAAACTGAACTGAAATTATCGATTATCGCTAGTTTGGAACCAAAAGTATCGGCAATACCAATTACGCGATAATGCAGAAAAAATATCGGATAACCCGATATCGTTATTGCGATAATGCCCACCTATGGTTAAAACCCCAGTCTATTAGAATGTTCCAGTAAACCCTATAAAAACAAAAGATCTGGAAAAGCTACTAAATTACAAAGTCCTCAATGACCTAACTCTGATTCTGTAAGATCTTTGTAGAAAGAAGAATTTATTTTGGAGACTTTCAAAAGCTCTACTTCTCATTATAATACAGTATAAAATTAAGCATAGATGTGATAATTCTGATGAATGGAAAAATGTTCAACTTCTATAAAAAACAAAGTATTAAGTAGGCAAAAGGTAAAAGAGAAGCCATCTTGTACCCACACCATGGAAATCTTCATTATGTACCTAGGTTACTGATACAACCATGCTTTTATTATTTAGACCTTCCTTGGGCTACAGCATAGTCAAATGACAAGACCACTTGAACCAAGTTAATTATTAAAGCTGGACTAGTTTATATTTAGCTAAATATTTGGAATAATTACAAGTTCTAAATAATTATCTACAGTTTGCCTATAAATCAATTTAACTATAGTAATATCATAATTTTACTACATAAAAACTACGGTGAATACACATACACTTTTAAGATAACTAACCAACACAATTTATATTTGAATTATATTTATTAGAATTATAAGTTAGGTACTAAACTTTGCTTTAAGTGAGCAGTTCTTCACCATTCTTAAACCCTTTCAGTCTTACTAATTTTTGCTTTAAATGACAAATATAACTGCTATTAAAGGTTGTTAAAAGTAAATCACTCCAATTTTTAACCTTTCAAGCACAAATCTTTGAAATATGAAGATAAAAGGTAACTGAGTTCAGGCTAATAAACAAATTTCTAACAATTATTATACATTTAGGAGTCTATCAAATTTCTTTAAAATAGGAATAAAAAAATCAAATTCTTCATTGGATTAATATGTTCCTTGTGAAACTATTAGCTTTTTAGTAGCCACTTGTAGAGAAAGTAGATTTGTAATTGTACTCATGTTCCACAATAAAGAGATGGCCAGTTCTAACTATTGCAAGGTCAACTTTCATCTCCAAACTTAGAGAGATTCTTTAAACATTAATTTAAATATCAAATTATTTTGACATGTAGTTGCATTCAACAATTTTGAATAGGAAATTATTAATATTCTCTCGCATCATGGCTTCTTTTTTATATATCTGATATTGCATTTTAGTCTCCTTGAAGTTCAAAGCTACAATCTAAATCAGCACCAATATGATACAAAAACTACAGATGCTCCTTGTGTGGTACTGAAAATATTTTCTACTAGTCCCATATTTTTTATTCTCTTGAATTTTTCCTGTAAACTAGAACCAATCTAATTGCTCGAAGGCCAAGAAAATGAAACACTTGCCACCCTGTTCATAACCTGCCCCTTCTCATTTAAAGAAGTTGGCTTATGGATATGCATAATATATATAAAGTTGTGAGATTCCATGTACTGGTGAACTAGTCTTAGGACGATATATATATGTTTTCAAACTTCATTTTCCTTTGCCTCCTTTGCCAGAAACCTAGATTGGAGCGACAAAGTCAGATAATCTGAGTCTTCCAATTTTATATGTTTCTTGTATTGCTTAGTTTCCCTTTAAAAATTTTCTGCACCATGATTAGCTAATTTTTGTAATACTTATGTTCACGTAGAAATACTATATATAATTTGGCAATTTTTGAATAATTCCATTTCTGTTCATTCCCTGAAGATGACCTGACATGGTTGAAAGACATCTAGGAATAAAGCATGTCATTCGCGGATGTTTTTTCTCGCCTCAAAGACCCCCAAAAACTTAAGAAATATTAAGAAAATACAAGTTAAAATTAATAACTCTGCTACAACTGTGGACTTCAATAGAACCTGTGTATATACACACACACACACATATATATATATATATATATATATATATATATATAGGCAATTTATTATATTTGACTTTTATTTGATACACTGTCTTAGAAGGGTGATAAGAGAATGAAGAAATGCTTTGAGAGAATAAGCTAAAAACTAGAAAAAAGAATAAACCTCACCCAAAAGGTACTTCAACTACAAGGAAAAAGATGAAAATTTTAAAATTATAGCCTAGATAGTGTGTAGAAAAACTTTTAAAAAAAGGCATTCACAATCAATATAAACTAATGTAAAAAATACAAAAAGGTATCTAAATGAAAATATTAAGATAACTAGTTGTGACTACAATGATTTCTTCCTAAAAATAGTACAGAAAAATCTAACCACTTCTTACAAGTAATTACCAATTACTTTAAATGGAGAAAGACAAGCTACAAAGAATAAAAAGAAACCCTTTTATTAATTCATGCAAGAAAAGATCTCAATACTTACAATCAAGCGTCTGAGAGGTCGCGGGCTAGAAGCTTTGAGTCTTAAACACACCTATAGTATAAACCAAGCCAGAGATGGAAATAGAAAATAATGGAGAGGACTAAAAAAGGAACCGAAGAAAAAGTTTAGGCAATGCCAAAATAATTTTAACATATGACCACTGTTTCCTTAACATGTGAAAGAGTAAGAACAAAATACCTTCACATTGAATCTATGATACCAAACATCAAAATTCAAAAGGGAGATTAAATCAAATGGAGGGATTAATAATAAAACTACAGTAGTTAATTTAAACTTTGACAGAGTGGAGACTTATCTACAATGAAATCATTCACAAACAAGCATACATATGTACCTACTGCTGCAACAGAGATAATGAAATTCAGCCACAAGACATCAAAAACAATCAATGGAAATACCAACTAGCAATCATTATTAAGGGATGATTTAATGAGCATTTTTTAAAACAAACATTTAGAGTACTAGAGTTAGAACAGATCATGGGCAAAATACTGAAAAATATTTACATTCCCAATTATTAAGACAATTATAAGTGCATCATGTTCATAGTTATTAGGGATTTGTAATGGTAAGAAAAATTCACACAGGACAAATCTTTAGTTCCTAAATATATTTTTTGCTTACATATTTTGTTGTCCCTGGGTTCTCTACTGTCAAACCAACCCAACCATACTCGGGAGAGATACTACACTATGTGGTCTTTTTCCAGGTCTTCTAGATAGGTTATATTGAAAGTAGTTGTTAGATGATTATGGGGAAAAGGGGTGCAGTATGAGATGGGTCAGACAAACTTTTTCAGTGATCTAGAGTGGCTTTGGATTTAGTGAAATGCAAAAGTTACTTAAGTTGCCACTACCTATGGTCATCCCTTTGAATAGCAGCTTTGATGAACTCCGCAGACTGGAAGTTGTTGGTTTGAGAAGCTGCAGCAATGAATTGTGTACCTCTTATGTCAAGGTTGACTTTGATGACTTTTGATTCCTAGTGTACATTATAATCTGTGGGTGTGGTAGCTATGCATCCAGTGATTATTTTAAGGGTTTTGAGATAACTATCAGCCAGGTTTGTAGCCCATGAGGGACTTGCATATTCCAACACTGACTGTATATATTGTTTTTTATACTGGGTAGTGGTTTCTTTGTTATGCCCAAATGTTGTATATGTACCCAGTGTTCTTAATGCATTAAGCTTGGTGTTAAGTTTCTTTTTTAAGTTTGATATGTGTTGTATGTTACACTAATAATTTTTGGTATGTTTGTGTGTGTGTGTGTGTGGGAGGGGGACTTGGGTATTGTTTATAATGAGGTGTGGTCTGAGGCAGTGTTCTGCATTGTGATGGATAAGTAGGGTGGCGGTGTATTTAGATGGTCCTATTGGGAGTCTGATAGTGGTAAAAAAAGTTATGGAGGGCATCTAGGTATGGCTGCATGAGTTGAGTGGCTATGTTTACATTTTGGTACTTGCATGTAAGTGTTATGTAATCTACGTAAGAGGTTATGTGTATTTGTGGTGTGGGTATGTCATGGATGTATAGATTAAAAAGGGTGGGTGATAGAATGAAACCTTGGGGTATTTCGTTTGTGAAGTTTCTGATATTTGATGATTGGCCAGCAAATGTTACATGTTACATAAGCACATCTGCCAGATAAGTAGTTGGCTAGCCATTGCTTTGTGCCATTGTGCATATTTGTGTTGTATATTTTATTTCATAGGTTGTGTCTGGAGATGGCATTAAAGGCTTTACTGATATCTAGGGTTACTAAGAGTGTTCTAAGTGCTGGCCTATTTGAGTTCATACCATCAAATGTTCTTTGTGTGAGGTCTGTCAAAAGGGTCTGACACCATGTTGAGTTATGGCTAGTGGGATGTACAGTGTGATTAGTTTTAGTAATAGTTGCTCTGTGACTTTGAAGGGAGTAGAGTTGTGTGAGAAAGGTAGTGTGGGCTTTGTTGGGTTTAGGGATGGTGATTATGGTACTGTGTTTCCAGACTTTAGGTGTTCAGTATGTTGGTGCATGCTTGTGTGCCTTGTGGTCCGAGCTGTTTAGGTGTAAGTTATAAGGAAGTAGGGAAACTTCAAAGGTCTTATGGCTCACTTGAGGAAACTTCCATGTTTGTTTACCTATTTCCATACATACAAGTTGTCCCAATAACTTCACCGGAATGTTCTAATGTGATAGGGTATGGATAATTTTGTCTAGTCAATTTTTAAACATATCAATGCTTGTACTTTTCAAAACATGTTCAGGCAGTCAGTTATGAAAATGAATTTCAACAAGCATTAGTGAAGAATGTTTTAGCCTCTAATTTCCATAAATATTTCCACAAATTGGATTTTCATTAATTGTGAATAGCTTCCTGTAATCCAGATCGTAGATGGCATTTAAAATTATGTAAATTGTCTCCAAGAAGACTAAAACAAGTTGCAGTCTACAGCCTTGTTCTGTAGCTTTTGTGTCTGATTTATGGTATTAATTATGTTGCTCTGGCCTGCACCTTTTCCAGCCTCTGCACATTTTTCCTAAGGGAAGTGACCATATCTGTACACAGTATTCTAGGTATGGCTGTACTAATGAATTATGCTTTTTTTTAATTATTCTATTTGACAACTGATTTCAAGGGCATAAGTATCCATAATTCAAATTTCAGCCTCGTGCTAGGCTACTTTAAAACTCCCTAAGAAAATCAAAAGAAACAAAAATCAACAAACCAAAAACAAAACAAAACAAGAAGCAAAAAAGCAAGAAGGAAACATGCTTCACTGTTGGGGGAGGCCCACATCTCCCTGGTGCAGGAAATTGGGACCAATACCAAAAAGGGTAAAATAAAATGGAGGAGGACAGCCTCCTCAAAAAAAAGTCAGATACTCCACAAGTCTATGTGCACAAACTCTTCCTGACTACAAGGATCAAGCAGTAGCGCCCGCTTGACAGGTAACGTGTAGGAAGAGTACCCAGACTGGGGCATTGAAAAAGAATGTGCCGAACAGTCTGGGGAACAAAGCAGTCGTAACAATAAGGGGCGCAGGCGAGCGCTCCATCAAATGGCGGTGAATCCCACGAGTGTTGAGCCCAATTCGAAGATGACAGAAAGTGACCGTCGCGACATTGAAGGGTAGGTCCATGGGAATGGTCGCAGCGAAATGGCACACAACTTTAAGTTTCCCTCAACTGACTCCTATCATTTTTTTTTCAGGCAAGCCGTTGGGCGTCCCTAATTCCTGCCATGTAGTCGGTGAAGAAGAGCAAAACATTAGTCTGGTCATCCAGTACTCGCGGAGTATTTGGGCCCTAATTGGCGCACTCACCTAGCTCAGGAACCCAGCAGAAGATAATCTTGAAATTCACCCGCTTCGAGCGCAATCAGGGCACTTTGTGAGTCGCTAAACATCACAATCGGGTCTCCAAACCGGGCATGACTTGTTATCTTTCGTAGCAAGCAATGAATTGCAACCAGCTCGGCCGTGAAGATAGACGCAGCACCTGGTAGACCCCGCTGACTTCAGCAGGGTCCATCAGGCATGGAAACCTACCTTCTCCTGGAAATTGGAGCCATCCATATACACTGGCATGGATCCAGCGTGACACGAAGTGTGCTCCAAAAAGCCCGAACGGTAGAAAAGGCAGAGGCCATATCAGCACACCGAGTGCTGAACGTCACTGAACGAAGAATGTCCATGAGCCATGTACAAGGTTGCAAATATTAGCCTTCCAGGCATCAGTCGAAAAAAGGGCAAGGAAAGTGTGCGAATGAACCACTTTCAGCAAACCTCATTTAGGAACAGGCATGGTGCGGGGAAGTACCCGTGGATGGCGGCACAAGTTCACCACTTAAGTTTTGGCCAAGGAAACTGAAAAATGTGCGCTTCAGTACGGTGAAAGGTGCAGTTCAATGCCTGTTGGAGTCGACACTCCAGAGTTGGCATCTAAGGCAGAACTCCGGGCGCTGTCACCTTCGAGTACTTATCGGGGGAGTTAAGTCTGATTATGCGAGTCTTTTTATACCTTTGCCTCGAAGCCTTTGGCGGGCGGGAGTCCATCCTTTGGAGGATCCACAGTCTCAGGGCCACACATCTAGTCTTGGGTGGGGCGTAGAAGGCGAAGCTGCTTTGGTGCTGTCTTTCTTTCAGGAGACAGCTTTAAGGTGGTCGTGAGTCACGACCACCTTTATGAGTATTTCCTTTCTTTGAGTCTAACGAATGGGTGGAGGCACGCGGCCGTTTAGAATTAAGGGGAACGGTTAGGCCAGGGGAGGGGAGGGAACGGGAGCTGGTTTTACTGAGGCTGGGTGTGAACCCTTTGTGTTGCCAGGTCTAGCGGGGAACCGCCCGGTATGAGTAGAACCCGAAAGTGGTTGGTTACAAATGGGCACGGATACGACCGTTCTCGTAGGACTGGAGGGGCCATGAAATTTTTTTTGAGTAAGCCCATCTGGCGACTTCCTGCTTGGGCATAAGTCGCAGTCCACGAGACACAGCCTACTACTATGCTATATTAAGAAGGAACAAAAAAACAAATAACAATATGTGGGTAACAAGTAACAATATGTAAATAAAAAATAACAATCCTATAAAGGCCAGGGGCTAAAAAAAAAAACAACAATAAAGCAAGAAGGAAGCACATTCCGACGTCGGGGGTAGGCCCGCCTCCCCCCGGCGCTGGAGCATGCAACCTACCCCCAAAAAACCCTAAAAAACCCCGGTCATATAAAGTTGAGGAGGCTGGCCTCCTCTAAAAAGTAGGAAAGTCCATAAGTCAGTGTGCATTAATCCGTCCCGCGTACAAGGGACAAGCGGTAGCGACCCTGCTCGTCCCGGTACCGGGACAGGTGACGTGCCCAAAGATCGCACAGACTGGGTCATTCAACAAGAATGTGCCGAACAGTCTGGGGGAAAACACAGTCTTCACAGCAGGGCACAAGCGAGTGCTCCATCAAATGCTGGTGCGTCCAATTCGGAGACGACAGAAAGAAACCTGAAGCCGGCACGGCATTGGGGGGTAAGTCCATGGTAACATAACAGTCGTGGCGCAATGGCACGCAACTTTATGTTCCCTTCGACCGTCTCCCATCTTCTTTTCCAACCCATATTCCTGCCATGTAATCAGTGTGAGGAAGAGCGAAACGCTAGTTTGGTCGCCTAGTCCTCACGGACTCTTTGGCGCCGTCATTCCTCGCCCGGCTCGCCAAAACCGTCGTGTCACGGATATCACGAACCAAGGGATGTCGAGATTCCAATGCCTAGAGAGCACTCAGGGCGCTTTGTGAGTAGCTATAAATCACAATCCGGTCTCCGAACCGGGCACGTCGCGTTATCTCCCGTACCGAGCAGTGTAATGCAACCAGCTCGGCCGTGGAGACAGACGCAGCACCTGGCAGAGCCCCGCTGACTTCAAACAGAGGAAATAGGGCGTGAAAACCGCCCCCCCCCTATTGCGACTTGGAACCATCTGTATACACTAGCACTGTTCAAGAGTTACACGAAGTGTGCTCTAAAAGCTCGAACGCAATACTCCCAGCACTATACAAGCTTTGGGAGCAGAGGCATGGCGACAAATAGTCAATGGTGGTACCCTTCACGGTGGCGTCCTGGGCAGAGCCAGGGGCGCCATCGGCCCGAGAGCTAGACCTACCCCTCGAAGGAGAAAGGACTTAGGGTATGAATGGCGTCTCTCGGCGGCATAGGCAACGTTGAGATCAGCTACGGATGTAGTGAGATCTGTTGGCAACTGAAGGAGTCGCCGGGCTCACGTGTACAAGCGAATAATGCACTGTGGATGGCGCAGCGCGAATGTCATCTTCCCAGCATCGACAAATAGGCTCTGACTGGGGGAAGTGCGGAAGGCACCGGTCGCCAGACGAAGGCCGTTGTGGTGAATCGAGTCCACCTTCCGCAATACACACTCGGCTGTGGATGCATAAAGCTTTCATCCGTAGTCGAGCTTGGAATGAACAAAGAATCGATAAAAAAGTAAGGTAGTAGCCCTATTAGCGCCGCAAGCGGTGAACGTCACGGAACGAAGAATATCCATGGGGCGGGTACAAGAGACCCTAAGGGAGCGAATATAAGCATCCTAGATGAGGTGTAGGTCAAATACAAGACCAAGGAAACGGTGCGAGTCCACCACTTCCAGGCGAACCCTTTAAGAAATAAGTCTGCATCAGGATGGAGCCGTGGATCGCGGCAGAAGTGCAACACCTTAGTCTTAGCCAAAGAAAACCGAAGCATGTGCGATTCGGCATAGAGAGAGACCCGGTTCAATGCAAAAGGAGATCGAAAGGTCGTTCACGTAGAGCGTAGCGAGAAAATCGCCAGCAGCACCGAGGGGATACCGTTGATGCTTAGGGCATCAACGAAAGGACACATCCCTGCGGGTCACCCTCTTCCTGTTCCATTGGGTCGGCGAGAGCTCCCCCAACCCGTACGCGAATCGACAATTTCAGAAAAATTCAGATATAAAGAGTGGGAGGCGTACCCTTGCCCCCATCGTGTAGAGATTCTCGATGATGCCGTATCTCCATGCAGCATCATAGGTCTTCTCCAGATCGAAAAACACCGTGGCGTAGTGCTGTCTGCGAAGGAAGGCCTCGCAGACGGCATTTTCCAGTCGGAGCAGAGCATCCGACGTGGAGTGGAACTTGCGGAAGCCGCACTGTGCAGAAGACAGATGGCCTCCGCTGTCCAGCAAAAAGGTTAATCTAACATTTACCAATTTCTCCATCAACTTGCACACGCAAGAGGTTAGAGAGATTGGGCAGAAACCGGCCGGAGTAGCGTGATCTCTCACCGGTTTGCGAAAGGCGAGCACAGTAGCGATTCGCCAGGAATCTGGGAGAAGACCCTACACCCAGATCCTGTTGAACAAATCTAATACAAAGGCCATGCCTCGCTCACCCAGGTGTGGAAGCATGGCGTACGGGACATCGTCCGGACCATGGGCAGTGTCCGCGCACGAAGCAAGAGCTGAGCAAAACTCACTCAAAGTAAACCTGTCGTTGAAGGGTTCTCCGCCTCTGGAGATAAAGTCCAGCCGGCGGCCTTCCACGACATGACGACGTGCATTGAATGCTGGCGGAGCAGCATACCGGCTAGAGAATGCGGAGAAAGCCGGCGCAAAGGATTCAGCCACGAACGCGGGGTCCGGGATTGCGGTCCCATTCTCCTGGAGAACGGGAGGGAAATCCTGCGAGAACTTGCCCCGAATCCTTTTGACTCTCTTCCACACCTCTGCTAAAGGGGTCTTTCCCGTTAAGTGAAGACATGTATGCCCGCCAAGAAGAGCGGCGGGCGTGCTTCGAAATATACTGGAACCTAGCCCTAGCCCGACGAAATTCAGCGACAGTAAAATCGTTCGGGCGGCGCTTATAGCGCATGTAGGCATAACGCTTCTGTTTGAGGGCTGTCTCACACTCGGCCGACTACCATGGGAGTGGTCGGCGTGCAAAACAGCTAGACGTCCTAGAAATAGTAGTCAGGCCCACGCGATGAGGTTGCCGAAGAACTCAACGGCCTCATCTACCGACCTAAACTCCTCGACTGAGGTAGAGAATTCAGTCATTTCCTGAAATGCAGGCCATCGCCCCAAGCACCACCGAGGTAGGCTCTCAGGTGGCAGTTGCCCTGAAAATGATATTTGAATGGGAAAGTGATAACTACCATGGAGGTCATCTACCACCCCCTAATCAAAATCAGGCTGTGCATCTGAAGAGCACAAAGATAGGTCAAGGCAAAAAAATGAAGCGGTTCTCGGACAGTGATGCGTAAACTCATCCACGTTTAGGACACCCATCTCAAGCTCTTCGATCAGATCGGCAAGGACTTGTCCCCTGGGATTTATGCAGTAATCTCCCCAGAGAGGATGCCTGCCGTTCAGATCTCCAAGCAAGAGATAGGGCCTCGGCAACCGTGCCACGACGCGGCGGAAGTTCCCCGCGTCGAAGTCAGCTGACGGTGGAATGTACGCAGAAATGATAGTATACCTCCTATCCAGGTGCAGCTGCACAGCCACTGCCTGAAAGGAGGTATCTAAAGAGAAAGGAAGAACGGAGACATCATGCCGGGTGTAAACCGCGCATCCCCCAGCCCGGCCATCCCGCGGTGGTGGGGTCGCAAGACCCTTATACCCCGGGAGGGCAGGCAGGGGGCACGCGCCTAGCATGGTCTCCTGCAAAAAAATAGCTAACGGGGAACGGGACGAGGCGAGCCTCCGCAGCTCCTCCCAGTTGGCCCGGAGTCCACGGCAATTCCATTGAAGGAATATGCCCTCCAGGCCTAGCTCGGAGGAGACGCGGGGGCCCTCCTCGAACTGAAGACCCTCACGGGAATGGCCGTACGCTTCCCGGGGGCAGAACCCCGGGCACTGTTGGCCGGACAAAGCGCTGGAGGCGCTGTCGCCTTCGAGGACTTATTGGGGGAGGTTGGGCTCGCCATGCGAGTCTTTTCCTCCCTCCACCTCGAAACCTTAGGCGGGCGCTGCGGCTTCGGAGGCGGGGGGGCCTCTTTTCGAGGAACCACCGTCTCCGAGCCACTCGCTCCACCTCGGGGCGTGGGCGAAGGAGCCGAAGCTCCTTTGTTGCTGTCCTCCTTTCGGGGGACAGCTTTAGGAACCCCTGAGGATGGCCTAGCGACCATCTTCAGGGGTGTTGCCTCCTGTGAGTCTAACGACTCGGTGGAGGCGCGTGGACGTTTCGCCTTGCGGGAAACGGTCACGGTGGGGGAAGAGGGGGGAGCCCGGGTTTTAGCCGGGGCTGGGTATGAACCCTTTTTGCCGCTAACTTTACCAGGGGAGCGCCCGGGTTGGGTAGAGCCCGCAGGGCTCCGAATGGGCGCGGAAACAACCGTGCTCGTTGGCCTGGATGGGCCAGGAGCAGAGGGTGCCTTTCGAACTACTGAGGCATATGACGTCCCAGGCAGAGCTGGGCGCCAGGACCAAGTCCTTAGCCTCGCGGAATGAGAGTCTATCCTGGGCCTGAACGGCCAGGATTTCTTTCTCCAGGAGATATGCACCACATTGCTTCGAAGAAGCAGGGTGCGGCTCTCCGCAATTGACACACTTGGCCACACACGATTTGGACTTATCGTGTGCGACCTTGGAGCAATTTACACAGACTTCGGGTGACCCCGACTTTGCACGTCTACATGAGCGATTCGTATGGCCGAAGCGGTGACAGTAATAGCACCACCGCGGCAGTGGCACGAATGCCTTCACGCGGTAGCGGTACCAACCGGCACGCACCGACTCAGGGAGTTTGTCACTGTCGAACGTGACGAAGAGTGTAGGGGTGGGTCTCGAAGCCCCTCCCTGTTTTCTCATCACACGCTCGACCTTGACCGCCCCATGGTCGGCCAGCTCTAGGGTGATGTCCTCAATGGAGTAGTCAACGAGTTCCCTCGCATAAACTACTCCTTTCACAAAGTTCATGGTAGAGTGCGGCGTCACACTCACCGGGGTGCCATGAAGTGTCCGAAGAGCATTTATCTTGGCCGCCTCGGCGGGATTCACCGCATTCACCAGAAGGCTCCCGTCCGAGAAACGGGTTACCTTCGGCTCTCTACCAATTGCACTAGCTAATCCTCTCTTCTGATGGATCATGTTGCCCTTGGACAACATGGTGCCATCAGTGGAGCGAATAACGAGGAAGCGTTTGAAGCCAGCGGGCTCAAAAACGCCAGGTAACCTCTGAATGAGGGGGCCCGATGTCATCGAGGCTCCGCCCTGTGCACTCTTGGTGTTAGTCTTGGTCAGGGGCTCCGCACACAGGGGGGGGGGGGGGGGGTAGATGGGCCGGATGTGCCGATCTTGGCTTGGTCGCCTACCAAAGTGGCAGCAGACCCATCCGTCCCCGCAGCCCCCGCAGATGGAGAGGAGCCCCGAGTCTTTTTCGTCTTTTTAGTCTTCTTTGTCTTTTTCTTTTTTGGAGAGGAGGGTGGGGAATGAACCCGCTTTTCACCTCCGCCGGCAGAAGCCCCCAGGCCAGATGGACCGGCCTCAGCCAGGTCCCTCTCCGAAATGGAGAAGGTCCTGGTTGTCGTAGGGGCACCTGTCAGAGGAGGTCTCTCCCCTCCTTTTACTGCCTCGGAGCCCTCAGCCATTTGAGGAGGACCTTGCATAGGGGCGGATTCGGGTTCGGTGCTTGGCGCCGAGCCCGAATTCCCCCCCATGGAAGGCCCTACCGTCTGAGGCTGGGTCTCCTCAAGGACCATGTTTATCACAGGAGGGGCCTCCAGTTGGCCATCCCCTCCCAGGACATCACAGGTCCCCTTGGCAGTGTCGCCAGTCTTGTGTGGGGAGGCACAGGCCTTGACTCCAGCAAGGTTTAAAATTCTTGCCAGCAGGTCTTTTGAGGGAAGCGACCGAAGGGGCCTGGCTTCCCTCTCCCCCCTAAGGGGGTTTGCCCTACCGAGCCGCTTTGATGCGGAGCGGCTGGCTAAGGTCTGCCTGCTGGCTTTCTTGGCAGTCCCCTTGGAAAAAAAAGAGGGGACTGCCGCTGGGAAAAGGGAGGTGCCCGAAAGCATCTCCAGAGAAGGGGGTGAGGGGGAGTCCCCTGCACCCGTAGGCGAAGGAGAGGAGTAAGCCTCCTCTCCGGTTAGAGAAATATGGAGGGTCCCCTGCGCAAGCACAGGGGGGAGGAAACTCCATTTTTTTGCTGGAGCTGCCCGAGGGCGGCTCCGTCGATGAGCAAGGGGGAGTTAAAGGGGTTTGGTGTTTTGAAAATTCATCCATGGGCATGGTGACCCTATTTTTGCCACGGGACGCAATAGCTCATCACCTCTTGCAGTTGCCCGCACTGCAAGAGGTGCTTACAAGCCAGGCAGAGCCAGGCGCCGCCATTTGGGAACACCCCTCCCGCCTGGTGGCCTGGCAGTCCATCGGCATGGCGGCTCCACCTTAGACACGGCGTATAAATGATAGATTTTGAAGACGAGAGGAAAAGGGATGTGAGGAAGGGATGTGAGGAAGGTATGGGTGGGGATGAAGCAGGTAGTTCAAAACCAGCCACCCCAGACCAGAGCTCAGGGGTTAGGGAACATTGTCCCCCACCCCCTCAGCGGGACGGTTAGGTGAAAGGAAGGTCAGCATCTACCCTGTGAAATTAGAGGCTGACCAGAGAAAGTTAGGGGAAAAGAGAGGAAACAAGTGTTTTGAAGGAAGGAAGAGAGGCTAAGCTGGGGCTGGACGGAGTGCTGAGTCCCGTCAGCACGGCGGCCAAGATGGCAAATCGCCGCACCCCTTACGGGGTTGGTCTTTTAGAGGCAGGGTGAATGTCCAGAGGTGGAATGGATACCACCTGAGGACCAACATGATCAACATCCACATGTTCTGGAGTGGTAGCAAGGTGCTTAACCACCCTTGGGGAAACAGGAGAGGATGGAAGGTTCCTCTTCTTGTTGGTAACCTCAGAAGCACTGTTAGGTGCTGACCAAGTGTGTTCATCATGGAGATGTACGTTTAGGATGGGAGGATTTATTTACCTGGTCAGGCACAGGAGAACCAGTAGGAGGTCTCTGGCTTCTCCATTTCTTTGGCCCGGTAGAACGCAGAGCATCAGAAAAGCTCACACCAGGTTGGAAATACATCTCCTTTACTCTTTTTCTGGCCTCTTTAAAACTGACCCTGTTCTTGTTCTTGTTTCTAATGGCAATGACTTCTTTCTCATAGAGAAAGAAAGTGCATTGCTCTGATGTTGCAGGGTGTTCTCCACCCCAGTTAGGGCAGCACGGCTGTTGAGAACATGGCATCCCGTGATAATCCGATTCACAATTCACACACAACCTTGCCTGTTTACTAAACTTGCTTGCATGGCCAAAGCATTGGCAATGGAAGCATCGCCGTGGGTTTTCAACGTAAGGCTTGACTGGGATGTTAAGATAGCCAGCCTTAACGTACTTGGGCGGTTCCAATCTGTTGAAGGTCAGAATTATGGTGGTGGTAGGTAAGCTAGCGCCATTCACAAACCTGCAAATGCGGTGGGCACTTACAACCTTCTAATTGGTAAGTTTTGATACCAGCCTGTCAACATCGTAATCTATTAACTCTCCCGATCGGATAACACCTTTAATGGTGTTAAATGTCGGGTGTGAAGCAGAGGACATGTCTACAGAAGCTAAAGACTGTAGGGTCTTAATCCGCTGATGCTGCTCGCTTGATTTCACCTCGACTATCAATGTGCCATCATTACGTGGCCACATTTGGGCAGGTTCGCCACATTTCTCAACAAAATCCTTGTAGACGCCGAAGATGTCAGCCTTACTAAGAGGACTTTCGTTCGCTTTCAAGACTAATCCAACTCAGGATCGACTTCTGACCCAAAAGGATCAAAGCTTCTACCGTCAGGGTCCAAGGCACGATGACCAGAGACCTGCTCTCTGGGAGTTATTTTTGTTAAATTTACCCATATAAGTATATACTTTATTTTGGGCTGCCCCTGGAGCCGAGGGCATGCACTAAATCGTAATCGTGAGTCCAAAGAACGCCCATACAACCCAGATGGGGTAACCCGCGCCCCTGACTCCCACTGTTGTTTTAAAAACACTGGAGCCGCATAAGGGAGATTCTTTGGACTGCGGTGCTAAGACCTCCCAAAAGCAAAATGACGACCCGGGCAACCAAACCTTCTCTAAGGCACGATCCTGCAGAAGATGCCCCCCAGTGGGCGCATCCGTCGACACAAAGGCAGAAGTAAGAAACGAAGAAGACGCTAAGCTGTGGCCGGACGGGGCACTGAGTCCTGTCAGCACGGCGGCCAGGAAGGCAAATCACTGCGCCCCGTACAGGAAAGAATAATTGGTACAGAAGACGAGATAGGGGTTAACGGAAGAAGAAAAAGAATGCCAAGCTGGGGCCGGACGAGGCGCTGGAAACCGAGGGAAGACTTACAGATACAATGGCATGTGTGCTTTAAACGAGAGTTGCTCTTCGAAAATAACACCAAGATTACTGACAGTAACAGAGAAGGCGACATTGGTTTCCCCAAGGTTAAGGGAGGGGAAGAGAGCTTTAGATTTCTTTACCATCGAAGTGGTAACAACAAGGAGAACTTCAGTTTTATCCTGGTTAAGTTTGAGAAAGTTGGCAGACAGCCATTCGTTTATGGAGGTGTAGACTGAAAGGAGCTTGGTAATTGCTTGAGAGAAGGACACAGGGGGTGAGGAAAGGTATATTCGAGTGTCATCAGCATAGAGGTGGAAGGACAGGCCCAAATCGCGAAGAAGGGAGCAAAGAGGAAGTAAGTAGATGTGAAAGAGGAAGGGACCAAGGACTGAGCCCTGAGCCACCCCAAAATGAATGGGCGTAGCTCGGAAGAGAGGTTATCGAGCGCGACCGACTGAGTGCAGGAGGAGAGGTATGAGCGGAACCAATCAAGTGCAGTGCCCGAGAGACCAAGGAAAGTGTGAAGACGATCAAGGAGGACAGTGGTCGATGGTGTCGAAAGCAGAGGAGAGGTCTAGGACGTACAACCCCTATCGGCTGCTCTATGTAAACCGTCTGAAACATTAACAAGAGCGGTTCGAGCAGAGTGCTTCACTTTGAACCCCCATTGGTATATTTCATCGATATTGCAGTTACAAATATGGTCATTAAGGCGAGAGAAAACCACTCTCTCGAGGATCTTAGAGAGGAATGGAAGCTGTGAGATAGGATGATAGCTAGATGGTTCAAAGGGGTTAAGGTGTGGGGTTTTTTTAAGGATAGGATGAATTGAGGCATGTTTGAAGGAAGAGGGAACCACCCCTGTGGCAAGAGAAGTGTTAAAGAGATGAAGAATCAGTGGGAGGACAGCAGGGAGAATTTGGTGGGAGGGTTTGGGTGGAAAGACGTCCTTAGGAGATCAAGGCAGTTATTTCATCAAAGAACGCCAGAGGAAGGACGTTAAGTGGCAATGGAGTATGGTCGTGGAGAACAACATGGGCTTGTTCAGACGTCTGGGATAGTACGGTGCGAAGGTTAATAACTTTATCAGAGAAAATTTTAGAAAGAGTAGAGGGGTTGATGGGAAGAGAGGTGGGGGAAATGAGGCTAGGCGAGGAAAGACGAGAAAGGAGACGAAAGATAGTCCGAGGGTCATTCTTTCTCTCAGACAAAAGTTTGGGTGAATGCGCCTCACCCGCTGATTTTAATTTGGATGAATAAGTTGAGGAAGCAAGGCGATAGGCAAGTGAGTGTCCTGCTCACGGGAGCGTGCTTTACGGAGGGCTCGTTCATGAGCACGTAAGGACCTCCTTGAACGAAGGAGTTCCATGGTGAACCAAGGGGCGCGGTGATGGCGGTTTGAAGAATGAGTGATATGGGGGCCGTGCACGTCAAGGCAGGCAAGTAATGATTGGTGCAGAGAGTTTAAGGTTTGGTCAGCTGAAGCAGTAGTATCAATAGGAGGTAGGGCAGAAACAACGTCGTTAAAGAGAAGTAGTATCAATTGACGATAGTCGCCAGAAAGGAGTAGGATCTCGGGACGAGCGATGAGGTAGGTGGTAGGAAATATAGAAGAGGCTAAGCTGGGGCCGGACGGGGTGCTGAGTCTTGTCAGCACGGCGGCCAGGAAGGCAAATCGCCACGCCCCTTACGGGGTGGAGGGGCATCACCAGAGGTTGCCCTTTTTTAAAATTGAGGCATAAGACATCCAAGGTAGCGCCGAGTACACCAAGACTAAGTCCTTAGCCTTGTGGAATAAAAGACGATCTGTAGCCTGAATGGCCAGGATTTTATTTTCTATGAGATACACACCACATTGATTCAACGAAGCGGGGTACGGCTCTCCTTTGAGATGGTGAAGGTATTAGCTGTCAAAGGGAGACCAACA
Source organism: Ceratothoa steindachneri (assembly GCA_963969495.1). Classification (NCBI taxonomy): domain Eukaryota; kingdom Metazoa; phylum Arthropoda; class Malacostraca; order Isopoda; family Cymothoidae; genus Ceratothoa; species Ceratothoa steindachneri. Next base: position 32,540,075 of record OZ018319.1, read on the forward strand.
GGGGGAGGAGGCCCTTCTTCTCCTTATGAGTCCTTGGGGCCCCGAGCCGCATGAGGACAAGCTTGCACAGGCTCAGTGTTTGGCACAGAGCCCTGGTTTGATCCCATGGAAGATCCTGTTGGATGTGGCTGGGCTGGGTAACCTCTGGGACCATGTCCATCTTAGGGAGGCCTCTATGTGTCCATTCCCTCCCAAAAGGCATCCTGGATCCCATTTGAGCTATCTATTTGTCGTGTCTGGCAGGCGAACTGAACTCCATCTGAGAAGAGAGGGGAGGGGACTGACAGGCTAACTCCCTGTAATGTTAAAATACATGACTGCAGGGGTCATGGCAGATGGGACCCATTTTCTCTTGCCCGCCTAAGTGGGTTGGCCCTATCAAGTCGCTCCCACCGAGAGTGGCCAATTTTAGGCTGTCTGCTTGCTCTCTTGGCAGTCCCCTGTGATAGAAAGTGGGGACTGCCATTGGTCCAAAGATAGAGTAGTCTATGGGCAACTCCGCAGAAGGTGGCGAAGGGAAAACGCCCACACTCATAAGCTTACGAGAGGAGTAAGCCTACTCTCCAGTAGAAGAGGTTTTGAGGGGCCGCAGAGAAAGCACGGGGGGGGGGGGGCACCCCAACTCCTTCGGGAATTTTTCAGTTGCTTATGAGTGGCTCTAAAGATGGCAAAGGGGAGGCCCCTTTGTCAAATGTGGATGGTGAGTGGGGAGCCCCTCTGCCGGTCGAAAGGGTGTCCTATGTTACCTCATCCTCCCTGACACTTAGGAATGGCAAGGCTGTGCTTGGAGGCGCATCTCCATGCACATTCCGACGATTATTTTCACTTGCGGCCATAGCATAAAAAAAAGAGAAAAAAGGGCACATGGAAAGTAGATACTATGACCCCCCCCCCCCTGAATAGAGAGGTTAAGAGAAAAGTCTCCATAGGATCAGAAAATTCCAGAATGTGATCAATTACACATAGTCAGTCCATGGGTTGAGCATTGATGGACTTTGCCAACCTGACCTGCTATTTAGGCGAAATTGTCCTCAGGCTTTAACCATAAAGGATGATGTCAGTGTAGCCACCTTATTATATGTACTGGAAGAAGGTGAGCAAAGTCGATAGCCCAGCACACCCCATACCTAATAGTTGCCTTAGCCAGTGGGTTTTCAGTCAACTATGGCTCATAAGAATATGAAAGAGAGCCAGGCAGCCAGAACCTCTGTGGATAGAAGAGCAAGTTTGGAAAGGGGCAGGAGGGTATGTAATAAAGAGAAGTAGAGTTAGGCGGGTCCATTAACGAGTAGGATGGGTGATCACCTATTATTATAATACCCTGGTGCTAGGTGATCCCAGCATGGCATGCAGTCCACAAAAGGCACCATGGCTACCAGACCAAACTCTGTCCAGGTGGGAAGAGTCATCCTGGTACAAAATGCAGGTATGACAATAATAATAAGAAATAATACTGGTAATAAATTATACTACTACTAATAAATACTGATAATAAAAGGTAAACTAGTGCATAAGTGGGGGTGAAGGGAAAGCAAACCAACAACTTTCCCTTCCCAGGCCGCTTCATAGAGTTCAAATCAACCAAGTGAGAGGGCTTCCCTTATTTGCACTCAGACCGGGAGGATGTGCAGCTCCTCCACATACAAGTGTAACAGGCTATGCAGGGTACCCCCTTGCAGGATATATAAGAAAAAGAATGATGAGAGGGCATTGGAAAGAGAAAGGGGGTGTCAAGAATGCAGATGTTAAAACCTACCACCTCAACTAGAGCCAAGAGGATAGGGATGAAGCACCCCCTTACCACCTCTCTCCAAAGCTAGCCGCGACAATTAATCAGCAGCCAAGAAAATAGATGAGAAGCAGCTTGTAAGCAAAGTGTTGAAAAAAGGGTAAAATGGAAGTTTATAAGGGATAAAACCTCGGTAGTCTCAATCTAATTCTAGAATGCTGAAGGGCATTGGGTCCAGGAAGGCATGGTGCTCGTCCAGGTACTGGACCAAACAGTTTATGCACGGCACCCCTTTGCAAGGGGGAATGGCCGATTGAGGAAGCATTGGGCTGACATTGTATATAATAGGTGTGGATAGCATGGGTTTGTGAGCGAGCTGATGGGGTCATTCTGCCCAGGGATGAATGCTAATTGGATGAAATGCTACACTCTGTACCACCCCATCACTAGGAGGGTTTTTTATTGAGGGTCAAACAATTCAGGGCCTTGTGCTTAAAAGGGGATAAAGTAGGTGCATAGTTTTAGTGGCAATGATGTTGATGCAAGTCAACCTCTTTCGAAGGGAGCCCATTCTTTAGGATGGGTAGATTTTCATAACACCCCATTCATGTCTTCCTTTTAAACCTATTAGCAACATTCTTACAAATCTATTTTTATTCTTACGTTTCTTTACCTTTGATTCTCTTCCTGAATCCTGTCATCCTCAAGATACAGTATTAAGGTTTAAGTATAATATTTAACCATCGTAAAACTAGATACTACATGAAGTTTTTCCACTTCAACCACACTCCAAACATATTTAAAATTTACGCGTGACCACATTCAACCTATCAACTCTCAATGAATAAAAGCTTACACTCTTTCACCACATATATCTTCCACTCTATAGCCTTTATCATCCCACTTACCACACCAAGTGCATTAAGTTCTTCTAACACAATTACTAAGTGTATTGAAGTGCAGTTTCAATGTTTATTTGCATATTTTAATATAGTTTAAAATAAAATTAATAAATAAAAGGTGCCAAATAAAAAGTCAACTTTAAGGTCTATTGAGCTCAATCAGCCCAATTTAGAATCTATGGTAACAGTTCAGATTAGCTCCAATATAACTTTGGCTTTGATAAATAACATTTGGTTTCAGTCCAGGTGGAGAGTTTTTATAAAGGGGGCAATACAAAGTGGAATCATATTTAAAACAATATTAGATTCTTTAAGAAGGCGGGAAGGTGCTACAAATGACTGATTAAATGTTAAGATTATGTGGTTTGGTAAAATTACAATCATGAAATGACTTTTCAGTTGCTTTTTACAATTATCTATAAAATGTACAACAAGGTAACAATGTCAATATTGTATATAAGATCAATTTCTGTCAAATTATTCTGAAGGTAATCTTTAAAGCACAAAGGAAACATACAAGACACCACCTCCCCATGCACATTCACACTTCTTGATACTTAGATGGTGATTAGAAAAATAGTGTATAAATGAATTTGAACATGGTGGCAAAAGCACCCAATTTTATTTTGTTTTTCCTCCAGGTAATCTACATCTTAACTACCTAATACAAACAGAACCAATCTCAAAGATGTACTTCAGCTAAGAAAAGAGGAATGTAGGGGCAGAAGCTCACTCATTTTCCTGAAAGACCCGTAGGGTTAAGTTAATTAAGAAGTGAGCAGGGAAAACTAATGCTATTAGAACAATGATGAACAATCTTATTCACAAAAAATACCATCCACTCTTCTACTCATCTCGATGCACATACCTGACTCTCTTTGGTTGGAACTTTATTGGTTATTGCCTCTAAATCCTTTTTTTCAAGAGAAACTGACAAGGGATCTTTAAAAGGTTTAGAAGACAATACATGGATGGTTTCCATTTCATGATGGCTGATGTTGATCACAGCTGCTGTTCCAGTTGCATTCAGAACACAAACTTCATCGCTGTTTTGAAAACAAAATGCTTATTTCATGTCTACATATAACTACAAACTCTTCAATTTAGTTTATGCAGATATGATAGAATTCAATTAGCTACTTTAAACTGTTATATAATAAGAAATAAAAGGGCGGCACCAACAATACATCCCACTCGTATATACCAGATAAAAAGCCCACCCTATCTACCCAGCCCATAACACAGTCCAGAAACCCTAAATAATCCTGCAAAAACAGCACCTCTTCTACAAAAAATCCTCCCTTACAAGAGAAACACAAAATAAATTTAAACATGGCAATGAAGCAAGTGCATAGAACTAAAGGAATTCCTCATCACCCAAACACATTGCATTTATCCAAGAAACAAAACTCATAACACTATCAATGATGGAGACAGAGACCTAATAACATAAATTAGAAAGGATATTCCTTCTCTAACACCTATGCCTTCCTTTCATCACACAAACCCTTAGCACACATAACTAATCACCACATACCACCTCCTGCCCACTTAATTATGAGCCAGCACAGCCCAAACTTACAACACAAAGCTTGAGAAATACTACAATAATATAAAAATAAAAGCTGAAAAACCTAATAGGGCCCATACCACCTCCTGCCCACTTAATTATGAGCCAGCACAGCCCAAACTTACAACACAAAGCTTGAGGAATACTACAATAATATAAAAATAAAAGCTAAAAAACCTAATAGGGCCTCTCTAGGTCAGATAGAGTGCACCTTAGATGACTTCACTATGGTCATCACCAATCATTTAACATTACAGACAATACATAGATAACACACATCCAGACCTTTGTCCTCTCTATCAAGCTAACCCCTACACTGTCACGCATCTCAATGAAGATTGCATTAACTTGGCAGCTCTCAGATAACACAATAACATTAAGAATGTTCTGCAACTTTGGTCAAGTCCAGTGGATATGGTGCCCTACCTATATGGTGAAGGCTCCCTGGAATAACAGGGAGCAACTAGGGCCTATTCAATTCACCCCAGTTATCAACCAGTAGGTTTGTCATATTCAATTTATAATACGATTTGTTTCAAGTAGCGCCCATCTGGCGAGCTCTATCAAATCACCATAATAAGTTTTTAGCCTAATACTAGGCTATATTAAAAAACAACAAATCAGCAACACTAAAAAAAACAAGGCCAACAAAAAACAAAAGCAAGAAGTAAGCACACTCCAGCATTGGAGGGATGGGGGGAGGTGGGCCTCGGCTCATCACCGGAGCATACGACCAACAACAAAGAGTTATTTTTTCTTATAGTGCCCAATATGTCAAGTTCCTACAAGGACACTTAGTAAGCTAGATTAAAAAAAACAAAAAACAAATACAAAACCAAAGGCAAAAAACAACAAAAATAAAACAAGAAGCAAAAAAAACGAGAAGAAGAAGGAAGCATGCACCAGCATAGGGTGAGGCCTGCCTCTTCCTTGTCTGTGACTACAAGAGATCAGATTGGAATGTTTGTGATGTCAGTTCACAAGAGCAAGTTTGTGTATGCTGCACCTCTGAACAATAAATTGCCTTTAAGTGTTGCCAGAGTTGTGGTTAAGAAACTGTTAGAAATGTGTATGTGTAGGCCAGCACAAATGTTGAGTGATAATAAACCTGAGTTTGTGGGAGGTCTTTGAAGGGAAGTTGCATGAATGGGATATTGTTCATCTGATAACGATGCCGTATGTAGCTAGTGTGAACAGTTTGGTTGAGAGCACGATTAAAACCTTGAATGAAAGGTTGAGGTTAATAGTGAAAGATGGCTTAGAATGGGATGGATGTTTAAGGTGTGTGTTATGGTTATATAATATGAAGGTGCATAAGATGACTGGTATGTCTCAATGTAAGAATGTAATGAATTTTGAGAGATGGTACAGCCATGTATGAAACTAGAAGAGGATGATCGTGAAGGATGAAGTGTAATATAGAGGATATTAATGATAGTTAGACTATTAACAACACTAATTAATAACACTCACCATAGATAATGTGATGTGTCAGATGTGGGTAATAAGTGTCATGATAAAAGTGTTAGTAAATAGAGTATAATATATACCCTTAGGCTATGATAAGAAGAGATAGGGTAATGCTATCATCATCATCATCATCCTCATCATCACTAACTCTATAATTTAAGAAGGGGATTTTTTTGAGTATTCAAATAATAATTTCATCTTAGTTTGGTTATGACTTATGTTTTTTATCAGTTATTTCTAATAATTCTTTTATAATATCAAAAAACAAAATGGTGAAGTTCAGAAATAAATATAAGTATAAAAATTTTGTCAATTTTTTAAAACCCCCAAAATTACAAATGGTGAAGTTCAGAAAATTTATTTTTATATATCTTCTTCTATAGCTATATTTTAGCAACGTGATATTTTGAAAGGGGGGAAATTTAGTTTAGAGTTACTTTCGAAAATTATTATAATTTGCGAAGTTGATAAAATTTCTAAAAATTTAACCATGGCTGCTCTTTTTTAGATTTTGAATTTTAATCTTAGTAGCTGAAGCGAAAACTCGCCCCATAGGGGGGAGTGGCAAAGCCATTGCTTGGTTCTGCTTATAATCTTGTCTTGAGTAGGTCATTGTATATCTTCTTGTAGTGGGTGATGGGTGTAGATTGACTGGGTATTTCTACAGTACAATGAGGGGCCACATAGTATCAAAGTATTGACAATAAGACTATAGTCAACCACAAAAATAGATAATAGATCACATTATTACATCTCTCTACCCTTAGTTAGAACATAGAACAAACTTATAGAATCAGGCTACCTACAGGCTACTACTATACTATAGAAGACTCGCAAACATTAGCTGAAGGAGAATCCATAACTTGCAGTGAAATCTACTGCAGGAGGGGCAAGAGAAAGAGATAAAATAGGATGAACAGGAGAAATAGGTTGTAACACAGGAGCTTCTCTAACAGGAGCCCTTGTGGATCAAGGAATTACTTGATCTTGGTGTCTTTTTACAATATCCTTATAAGATAAAAGACCATTCTGCCCTTGTACCTAAGCAAGTATCCACTTAGAACCACCAGGATCATTAATGGAGATGATAGTGACAGGAATAAGTTACTAACAGACTTTGAGTGGTTAGCTTTTGGACATTTCTGCCTATGGACCACTCTAGCAAATGGTTGTTCTATAAGCTACACCAAATCTAATAGAGACCTCAAGCATCAACCAAACATGAACTCAGCTGGGAAAACTCCATTAGTAGAGTGTGGTGTCAGTTGATAGTTAAACAGGAACCTATCTATAGTCATCTAAAGCGATTGAAAAGATGTACAGAGAGTTTTATTGAAGGTCTGAACCATCTTCTCAGCTAAAGAATTGGTAAGAAGGTTTGGCTTCAGCAGAAGCAAAACAAGGACCATTGTCAGAAACTGAAACTTGCAAACCAAATGGAGTGAAGGAATGTCTAAAAAACTTAATAGTTTCACTAGCAGTTGGATGTGATGTAGGGTTCACTATGATGAGAAAATGCTTCCCATCTACTGCCCCAGCATAATCAACATGCGACCTGTGCCAAGGTGACTGTGGCCATTCCCATGGATGTAATTTCGCCTTACAAGGTGTAGTGTGTTGAGCTAAGCACTGGGGACATGACCGACATAGTTCTTCGAGGTCACTATCCAAGTTAGGCCAACAAAAGTAACCTCTAGCTAATTCCTTTATTTTAGAAGCGCCCATATTACTAGCATGTAGTTCATGCAATAGAGCATTCCTTAATTTAGGAAGAATGACTATTCTACTGCCCCAAAAGACTGTACCTGACTGAATAGACAACTCAATCCTCCTCTGAACATAAGGACCAAGGCCAGGATCCTCCATAGTTGAAACTGGCCTCCCAATCTCACATAACTTGTATACTTTAGAAAGAACAGGATCTGCACATGTGCAATCCTGGGCAGTGACACTAATGACTGGTGAAAATTCTAGAAAATTCAGCAGCATAATCCAGTCAGTTGGAATGATGAATAAGTGAAATTATAAGCCTGAAGAAGAGCCCAATGTTGTATCCTGCCAGAAGCCATAGGAGGGATATATTTAGTACAAGAGAATAAACCAAAGAGAGGTTTACCATCTGTCACCAATGTAAAATTGTGCTGACCCCACAACTAGAAATAGAATTTCTTTAGAGCAAAAAGCATAGCCAAGGCTTCTCTCTAACTGAAAATAATTAAATACTGTAGCTGTTAAGAGTACAATAAACAGAGTGAACAGGATGCTTACACCAGGGCTTCTCAACTGGGAGTACATGTACCCCCAGAGGTACATTTGACCATCTTAGTGGGTATATAGAAGCCTAAATGGTAACAATAAAAAAATTAGTAAAAAATTTGTTACTTTAAAGAAAAAAATTCTGGAAGGTCTGGATTGGGGTAGTCTTGAAGAAGGCATTGTGACAGAAGGTGTGTCTTGTCAATTGCGTTTTATTAATAATAGGCTTTTTGTTGCATTTTCTGTAGCAACACTTTGACATATAAATGTCTGAACAGCTAAACTCTTGATTTTGTACTGAATATGTGATTCTATAATTTTTTAACAAGAAGTAAATACATAGTGATGTAATGATTACACATTTTGGCTGGTGCCGGTGCCGATTTATTAACAAAAGACCGATGCTGATGCTGATTCCGAACCTTTCTAAATTTTCAACTCATTAGGTAATGCTCAACTGTTATAGTTACCTATAATGCTTTTAGGACTGTCAAGGCTTTAAGAGTATAAGGCTAATCTAATCACCTCACTTTGTAATATGATTTCCAACCTTGCCTGCCTATCAACGTGGATAATGCATTGAACAAATGATGCTCATTTAGGTTGGTCAAGCAAGTTAGCAGAAAATATTCAGAAATTATTGTTTTTGCATGATATATATATATATATATATATATATATATATATATATATATATATATATATATATATATATATATATATATATATATATATATATATATATATATATATATATATATATATATATATATATATATATATATATATATATATATATATATATATATAATATAAAAAAATCTTTTCTACTGCTTCAGGAATGTAAAAGATGATAAAAAGTCATAAATTTTGTGATAATAATCTCAAAACAAACATAGAACTCGTTCAATTTATGATACAAGTGCCGATGACCACCATTTTTCTATTACAATCCTCAACTATTGGGGGTGGATAGAGAAATGGTGAAACACTAAAGGGATACATGACAACAAAAAAAGTTGAGAAGCCCTGGTCTATACCATCTATCAGGTGGCATAGAACAGCTCTGATGCCATAAGCACTGCTGTCTGCAACCACTACAATAGGGTCCTAAAGGTCAAAATACACTAACGCCTTATAAGATACAAGTATCTGCTTGGAGGGAACAAAAGTATTTGTTTGTGCTTCCCCCAAGAAGCACAAACTGAGTCACATTAGTAGGAATAGGGGCATATGCAATAGCTTGAACTTTGTCAGAACTGGGGTGAATACCCTGAGTATCAATATGATAACCCAAATAAGAGAAGTAGAGACACCAATAGCAGACTTCTTCAAACAAAGCTTCAACCTAGCAGTCTCCTAAGTCGCTGTTCATGCTCACATTCAGATAAACCACAATTGAGCACATCATCGGGGTAGCAAACAACATCTGGAAGATGCCTTAATAAATCTTTCAACACCCAGTAAAAAATTCAAGGTGTGGCGGAAACTCTAAAACGCCACCTATCTGGGAATTCTTTCACTAGATCAGCTTCAGGGTTTGATACATGAGATTGAGGGGGTTCCTATTATTTAGATGAAGGGAATTAATTAAATCTCTCCCTAAAAAATAGGTCCAATCCTTCCACAATGACAATAGTTGCTCAACAAGAATTAGTAGAATCAAGTCAAGCGCAGGCAGAAATCTCACCTGCTAACTTGAGAGGAACATCCTCATTAGTCTTAAGGTTTATGGAAGGATGAAGCCCGGCTATGAAGGACAGGTCTGTCACGCATATTAGGATATAGATTAGGGGTTACTGGAAGATGCTTAGCTCATCAAACAAGCAGTCCTCTCTTCCTGCCACAAAACCTTTGTTGGGCAGGGGCATCTTTGGTGCCAGTGGTCCCTTGTCCCTTGCTTATTGAAAACTTCATCACCATTACTTAGATTTTCCACATCAGTAGTACACACATTGCTTCTTAATGCTCTATTCAGTCACTCATTTGACTTGATCTTCAAAAACTGCTGCCTGGCAGTTTTTTTTTGTTTTTTTTTACAGAGCCCATCTGGCAACTGCGCACTTGGGCATAAGTCGCCGAAAAACACGACAGCCTAGAACTAGGCTACTTTAAAATAAAAATATGAAAACGTAACAATGATATAAATTCGAAAAACTTAACAACCAGGAAGCAATCTCCGGCAGCGGGGGGAGGTCCCCCTCACCCCGGTGCAGGAGAGTGCAACCTACAAAACAACAACAGAAAAACAACAAAAAGAACCTTAAATAAAGGGAAAGAAGCCCGGCCTCCCCCCAAAGTCAACAAGTCCAGAAATCAATGTGCACGAATCCGTCCCGAGTACAAGGGACAGGCGGTAGCGACCCCGCCCATCCAGGTACTGGGACAGGTATCGTGCGCGAAGATCACCCAGACTGGGACATTCGACAAGAATGTGCCGAACAGTCTGGGGGACGACGCAGTCGTTGCAATAGGGCGCAGGCGAGCGCTCCATCAAATAGCGATGCGTCACACGAGTGTGCCCGATTCGGAGAAGACAGAAAGCAACCTGAAGCCGCCGCGGCATTGGGGGATAGGTCCATGGGAACAGTCGCGGCGCAATGGCACACAACTATAAGTTCCCTTCGACCGTCTCCCATCTTCTTTGCCAAGCAGTCCGAAGAGCTGCCCATATTCCTGCCATGTAGTCGGTGTGAGGAAGAGCGAAACGCTGGTCCGGTCGCCGAGTCCTCGCGGACTCTTTGGCGCGCTCATTCCCCGCAATTCCTACATGTCCAGGAACCCAGCAGAAGATAATCTCGACATCTGCCCGGCTCGTCAAAACCGTGGCGTCCCGGATATCGCGAACCGGGGGATGCGGAGATTCCAATGCCCCGAGAGCACTCAGGGCGCTTTGTGAGTCGCTATAGATCACAATCCGGTCTCCGAACCGCTCACGTCGCGTAATCTCCCGTACCGAGTGGTGTATTGCCACCAGCTCGTCCGTGAAGACAGACGCAGCGCCTGGTAGAGCCCTGCTGACTTCAAACAGAGGGGATACGGCATGGAAGCCGACCCCCTCTTGGGACTTAGAGCCATCTGTATACACTGGCACGGTTCCAGCGTGACACGATGTGTGCTCCAAAAAGGTCGAACGCAATACTCCCGGCGCAGTACAAGCTTTGGGAACAGAGGCGTGGCAACAAATAGCCAAATGTGGTACCCTCCAGGGTGGCGTCCTGGGCAGAACCACGGGCGCCACCGGCCCGAGAGCTATATCTACCTCTCGAAGGAGTTTCCTGGCCCTAAACCCAAAGGGCTTAGGGTATGACTGGCTTCTCTCGGCGACATAGGCACCATCGAGATCAGCTGCGGATGCAGTGAGAGCTGTTGGCGACTGAGGGAGGCGCCGGGCTCGGGCGTACAGGCGAGTGATGCACTGCACGCGGCGCAGAGCGAGTGGCATCTCTCGAGCATCGACCAACAGGCTCTCAATGGGGGAAGTGCGGAAGGTACCGGTCGCAAGGCGAAGGCCGGTGTGGTGGATCGAATCCACCTTCCGCAATAAACGCTCGGCTGCGGATGCATAAAACTCGCATCCGTAGTCGAGCTTCGAACGAACAAAGGATCGATAAAAAAGTAAGGCAGTAGCCCTATCAGCACCCCAAACGGTGAACATCACGGAACAGAGAATGTCTATGGCGCGGGTACAAGAGACCCTGAGGCTGCGAATATGAGCCTCCCAGCTGAGGCGTCGGTCGAATACAAGACCAAGGAAACAGTGCGACTCAACCACATCCAGGCGCACCCCATTAAGAAACAAATCTGGGTCGGGGTGAAGCCGTGGATGGCGGCAGAAGTGCACCACCTTAGTCTTGGCCAAAGAAAACCGAAACCTGTGCGCTTTTGCATAGCGAGAGACGCGGTTCAATGACTGTTGGAGTCGACGCTCCAGAGTTGGCATCTGGGCCGCGCCAAAAGAGACTGAAAGGTCGTCCACGTAGAGCATAGCAAGAACATCTTCCGGCAGCACCGAGGGGATACCGTTGATGCTTAGGGCATCAACGAAAGGACACATCCCTGCGGGTCACCCTCTTCCTGTTCCATTGGGCCGGAGAGGGCTCCCCCCACCTGTACGCGGAATCGACGATCTCGCAAAAATTCAGATATAAACATTGGGAGGCGTCCCCTCACACCCATCGTGTGGAGAGTCTCCATGATACCGTATCGCCATGCAGTATCATAGGCCTTCTCCAGATCGAAAAACACCGTCGCGTGGTGCTGTCTACGAAGGAAAGCCTCGCAGACGGCATTTTCCAGTCGGAGCAGAGCATCCGACGTGGAGTGGAACTTGCGGAAGCCGCACTGTGCAGTAGACAGATGGCCTCCGCTGTCCAGGAAAAAGGCTTATCTAACATTTACCAATTTCTCCATCAACTTGCACACGCAAGAGGTTAGAGAGATTCGGCGGAAACCGGTCGGAGTAGAGTGATCTCTCCCCGGTTTGCGAAAGGCGAGCACACTAGCGATTCGCCACGAGTCTGGGAGAAGACCTTCCACCCAGATCCTGTTAAACAAATCTAACAGAAAGGCTATGCCTCGCTCACCCAGGTGTCGAAGCATGGCGTACGGGACATCGTCCGGACCATGGGCGGTGTCCGCGCACGAAGCGATAGCGGAATGCAACTCACTCACAGTAAACCTGTCGTTGAAGGGTTCTCCGCCTCTGGAGGTAAAGTCCAGCCGGCGGCCTTCCGCGACATCACGACGTGCATTGAATGCTGGCGGAGCAGCATCACGGCTAAAGAATGCGGAAAAAGCGGTCGCTAAGGATTCCGCCACGGACGCGGGGTCCGAGATTGCGGTCCCATTCTCCTGGAGAGCGGGAGGGGGGGTCCTGCGAGAACTTGCCCCGAATCCTTTTGACTCGCTTCCACACCTCAGCTAAAGGGGTCTTCCCGTTAAGTGAAGACACGTATGCTCACCAAGAAGAGCGGCGGGCGTGCTTCGAAATATACCGGAACCTAGCCCTAGCCCGACGAAATTCAGCGACAGTGAAATCGTTCGGGCAGCGCTTATAGCGCATATAGGCATAACGCTTCTGTTTGAGAGCCCTCTCACAATCGGCCGACCACCATGGGAGTGGTCGGCGTGCAAAACGGCCAGACGTCCTAGGAATAGTAGTCAGGGCCACGGCGATGAGGTTGCCGGAGAAGAACTCAACGGCCTCATCTACCAACCTAAACTCCTCGACTGAGATAGAGAATTCAGTCATTTCCTGAAATGCAGGCCACTGCGCCCACGCCAAGCACCACCGAGGTGGTCTCTCAGGCGGCAGTTGCCCTGAAAATGATATTTGAATGGGAAAGTGATCACTACCATGGAGGTCATCGACCACCCCCCAATCAAAATCAGGCTGTGCATCCGAAGAGCACAAAGATAGGTCAAGGCAAGAAAATGAAGCGGTTCTCGGACAGTGATGCATAAACTGATCCACGTTTAGGACACCCATCTCAAGCTCTTCGATCAGACCGGCAAGGACTTGTCCCCTGGGATTTATGGAGTAATCTTCCCAGAGAGGATGCCTGCCGTTCAGATCTCCAAACAAGAGATAGGCCCTCGGCAACCGTGCCACGACGCGCCGAAAGTCCCCCGCGTCGAAGTCAGCTGACGGTGGAATGTACGCAGAAATGATAGTATACCTCCTATCCAGGTGCAGCTGCACAGCCACTGCCTGAAAGGAGGTATCTAAAGAGAAAGGAAGAATGGAGACATCATGCCGGGTGTAAACCGCGCATCCCCCAGCCCGGCCATCCCGCGGTGGTGGGGTCGCAAGACCCTTATACCCCGGGAGGGCGTGCAGGGGGCACGCGCCTAGCATGGTCTCCTGCAAAAAGATAGCTAACGGGGAACGGGAAGAGCGAGCCTCCGCAGCTCCTCCCAGTTGGCCCGGCGTCCACGGCAATTCCATTGAAGGAATATGCCCTCCAGGCCTAGCCCGGAGGAGACGCGGGGACCCCCTCGAACTGAAGACCCTCACGGGAATGGCCGTACGTTTGCCGGGTGCAGAACCCCAGGCGCTGTTGGCCGGACAAAGCGCTGTCGCCTTCAAGGACTTATTAGGGGAGGTTGGGCTCGCTATGCGAGTCTTTTCCTCCCTCCGCCTCGAAACCTTAGGCGGGCGTTGCGGCTTCGGAGGCGGGGGGCCCTCTTTTCGAGGAACCACCGTCTCCGAGCCACTCGCTCCACCTCGGGGCGTGGGCGAAGGAGCCGAAGCTCTTTTGTTGCTGTCCTACTTTCGGGGGACAGCTTTAAGAATCCCCGAAGATGGCCTAGCGACCATCTTCAGGGGTGTTGCCTCCTGGAGTCTAACGACTCGGTGGAGGCGCGTGGCCGTTTCGCCTTGTGGGAAACGGTCACGCTGGGGGAAGAGGGGGGAGCCCTGGTTTTAGCTGGGGCTGGGTATGAACCCTTTTTGCCGCCAGCTTTACCAGGGGAGCGCCCGGGTTGGGTAGAGCCCGCAGAAGGGCTCCGAATGGGCACGGAAACAACCATGCTCGTTGGCCTGGATGGGCCAGGAGCAGAGGGTGCCTTTCTAACTATTGAGGCATATGACGTCCCAGGCAGAGCCGGGCGCGCCAGGACCAAGTCCTTAGCCTCGTGGAATGAGAGTCTATCCTGGGCCTGAACGGCCAGGATTTCTTTCTCAAGGAGATATGCACCACATTGCTTCGAAGAAGCAGGGTGCGGCTCTCCGCAATTGACACACTTGGCCACACACGATTTGGACTTATCGTGTGCGACCTTGGAGCAATTTACACAGACTTCGGGTGACCCCGACTTTGCATGTCTACATGAGCGATTCGTATGGCCGAAGCGGTGACAGTAATAGCAACGCCGCGGCAGTGGCACGAATGCCTTCACGCTGTAGCGGTACCAACCAGCACGCACCGACTCAGGCCGCCTCGGCGGGATTCACCGCATTCGCCAAAAGGCTCCCGTCCGAGAAACGGGTCACCTTCGGCTCTCTACCAATTGCACTAGCTAATCCTCTCCTCTGATGGATCATGTTGCCCTTGGACAACATGCTGCCATCAGTGGAGCGAATAACGAGGAGGCGCTTGAAGGCAGCGGGCTCGAAAACGCCAGGTAACCTCTGAATGAGGGGTCCCGATGTCATCGAGGCTCCGCCCAGTGCACTCCTGGTCTTAGTCAGGGGCTCCGCACACGGGGGGGGGGGAGAGGGGCCGGATGTGCTGATCTTGGCTTGGTTGCCTACCAAAGTGGCAGCAGACCCATCCGTCCCCGCAGCCCCCGCGGATGGAGAGGAGCCCCGAGTCTTCTTTGTCTTTCTTGTCTTTTTATTCTTCTTTTTAGGAGAGGAGGGCGGGGAATGAACCCGCTTCTCACTTCCACCGGCAGAAGCCCCCATGCCAGATGGACCGGCCTCGGCCAGGTCCCTCTCCGAAATGGAGAAGGTCCTGGTAGTCGTAGGGAAACCTGTCGGAGGAGATCCCTCCCCTCCTTTTACTGCCTCGGAGCCCTCAGCCGTTTGAGGAGGACCTTGCATAGGGGCTGATTCGGGTTCAGTGCTTGGCGCCGAGCCCGGATTCCCCCCCATGGAAGGCCCTACCGTCTGAGGCTGGGGCTCCTCAAGGACCATGTGTGTCACAGGAGGGGCCTCCAGTTGGCCATCCCCTCCCAAGACATCGCAGGTGCCGTTGGCAGTATTGTCACTAGTCTTTTGTGGGGAGTCACAGGCCTTAACCCTGGCAAGGTTCAATATCCTTGCCAGCAGGTCCTTTGAGGGAAGCGACCGAAGGGGCCTGGCTTTCCTCTCCCCCCTAAGGGGGTTTGCCCTACCAAGCAGCTTCGATGGGGAGTGGCTGGCTAAGGGCTGCCTGTTGGCTTTCTTGGCAGTCCCCTTGGAAAAAAAAGAGGGGACTGCTGCTGAAAAAAAGGGAGGCGCCCGAAAGCACCTCCAGAGAAGGGGTGAGGGGGAGTCCCCTGCACCCGTAGGCGAAGGAGAAGAGTAAGCCTCCTCTCCGGTTAGAGAAATATGGAGGGTCCCCTGCGCAAGCACAGGGGGTGGGGGACCTCCATTTTTTTGCTGGAGCTGCCCGATGGCGGCTCCGTCGCTGTTTCAGGAGAAGTTGAGGGTTGGTTTTTTTTTTTGTTGTACATACATGGGCATGGTGACCCTCTTTTTTATACGGGACGCAATCGCACATCACCTCTCGCAGTAGCCTGCACTGCGAGAGGTGCTTACAAGCCCGGCAGAGCCAGGCGCCGCCATTTGGGACCACCCCTCCCGCCTGGTGGCCTGGCAGTCCATGGGCATGGTGGCTCCACCTTAGACACGGTGTAAAACAGATAGAATGTGAAGAGGTGAGGAAAAGGGATGTGAGGAAGGTATGGGCGGGGATGAAGCAGGTTGTTAAAAACCAGCCACCCCAGCCCGGAGCTCAGGGGTTAGGGAACATTGTCCCCTCCCCCTCAGCCCCGATGCGGGGCGGTTGGCTGAGAGGAAGGTCAGCATCTACCCTGTGAAATTAGAGGCTGACCAGAGAAAGTTGTGGGAGAGGTTGTATGAAAAGCAAGGGAACAAGTGTTTGAAGGAAGAAGAAGAGGCTAAGCCGGGGTCGGACAGAGTGCTGAGTCCCGTCAGCACGGCGGCCAGGATGGCAAATCGCCACGCCCCTTACGGGGGCCTGGCAGAGTAAACAGCATTTAAATTTTTTCTTACAATAGTGGAAGCTCGCACCGGTTCGCAAAACATGGTTGTGGTAACTGGAGCATGGGTTAAGCAACAAGCATAAACTCTCACATAGATGCCACCATGGCGAACTAACACCTGCTTTCCATCGTGTGCGATCATAACACCATGCCCATGCCACTCGTTATTGTCATTATGCTTATAGAAAACTTCATCACCATTGCATAGATTTTTCACATCAGTAGTATGCACATTGCTTTTTAATGCTCTATTCAGTCGCTCATTTGACTCAATCTTCAAAAACTGCTGCCTGGCAGAGTCAACAACATTCAAATTATTTCTTACAATAGTGTAAGCCGCCACCGGTTCACATGCAGTTTATTGCAAAACACATTAGGCATAGCAGGGTTAAAACCAAATACTAGTTGGCTAGGTGAAAATCCTGAATTATTCAACAGGGCATTATGGGCAGAAATTGCCCAGGCAAGCGCAGTCTCCAAATCACAAATACAATCAGCTATAATTTTATTTACTAGATTATCAATGACTGCTTTGATCCATTCACAAGTCCTGTTACTCCACAGGCTCTCTGCTGCTGTAGTCATCACCTTTATATTGAATGCTTCACCAAGGGCTCTCATCTCATCAATATTAAACTAACCCCTATTATCAATGAGGATCTTCTGGGGAGAACCAAATAGACTCATCCAACACATGAACAAACCTTTAATGATTGTTGAAGCAGTTTTGTTTTTGATTACTGTCGCTGTACAAAATCTCGTAGCCAGGTTGACTATCACAAAGAAGTAACATTGACCCCACACTTTCAAATCCATTGCAATACTTTCGTTAAAATTCGTTGCCATTGGTAAATATACAACTGGTCTTGGAACAGGTATTTTAAATGTAACACATGTTTCACAAATGCTCAATAAATCAATAATTTCCTTTTCAAGATCAGTATTGTTGCTACCCACAATTCTTAGAAGTTTTATAAATTTTTCAGCTGTGGAATGCCCAAATTGTTTGTGTAGCTTCAAGGTAACTTTCTTCACATTAGCATCAGTAGAAGCCAACATCACCTTGTGAACATTAGCCTATTCTAGTCATCTACACAATGGTAGTACATAGTGTCCAGATGAAGTAGAACCTAGCTTGGCCCATTTCTTGGCAATCTGCACAATGTCATTCACAAAATCCAAAACCATGCCAGCAGTTTTCATAGACTTCTTGCTCAGCAGCAATGGAATATTAGCCTTGACAACATCAGTAGTAATTTCCACACATGTTATTAATCCAACAAGGAATTGTTAATTTATTCAATGAAGGTACAGAGACACCATCACCAAACGTAAATGTTGAAACAGAGGGCTGCTCTCTAATCAATGACTGGTCATATTCAGATAGGGAATTTAGGTATCTCTGCAGCCACACAATGTAGCAGAACAACCGGTGTCTAGTATAGCGCAGCCTTCCGACTCTTCAAGCAAAAGCCATGAAAGCAGCTTAGTTTCCCTTACTTCGTTGTGTACATCACTCATAAACATTGAAAATTGCACACTTTCAGTCTGATCATCTTCTTTAGGGCTTGATTTGCAACCTGAATATATGCTTACACCCCTCCCTCTCTTAAAAGTTTTCATTTATCTATTAAAGATTTTCTTGAGTGTGGTATACATGAAAGCAAGGCACTATGCAGTGTGGAATCTTGCAAATGTGGCACTGATATACAATTCTTTTAGTTTTTTTCTTCATATAAGGAAACGAGATATGAGGAAAAGTGTTTTATTATTTTTCAATATAACTACCCTCGACTTCAATTCACTTGCGCCACTTGTCCCTGAGGCTATGAATTCCCGACAACCAGAAATCTCCTGACTGCTGGTCAATCCACTCCTGGATGGCGAGCTGGACATCTTCATCGTCCCCAAACCGGTGTCCATGCAGTGCAGCCTTGAGCTGGCGGAATAAAAAGTAGTCGCTAGGGGCCAGATCTGGACTGTAGGGGGGATGGTTGAGCTCCTCGAATCCGCACTCACGCAGGACAGCTTGTGCAACTCTAGCCTTGTGGACAGGGGCATTGTCTTGGAGGAGCAGGACACCATGTATCAACTTGCCGCGCCGCTTCTGACGGATGCACTTCTTCAACCCAGCCAGTTCCTTGGCATAATATTGGCCTGTGATGGTCCTTCCACGAGGTGCATAGTCCACCATCAACACTCCCTCAGAATCCCAGAAGATGGTGGCCATGATCTTCCCGGCTGAGGGTTGGGTCCAGAACTTGATGGGGCTCGGAGAGCCCAAGTGCTTCCAGGCCATGCTTTCAAGCTTGGTCTTAGATCCCAGTGATGGACCCAGGTTTCATCACCTGTCACTATGCGTGACTCGAATCCCGCTGGGTCTTGGTTGTACAGGAACAGCAGCTCCTCCGAACTTTGACGACGTTGAAGTCGATCATGGGGCGTGAGGTTTCTAGGGACCCAACGGTAAGAGACCTCGGTCATGGCCAAATTGTCGTGGATGATGTTGATAACACTTCCATGTGATATTCCAAGTTCTCGCTCGATTTCTTCGACCTTCACCCGTCGATTTTCGAGGATCCTCCTCTCCACACTGTCCTCATTGGTTACGTCTGATGGGGGCCATTTTCAAGGGGCTCACGACCATGGCGGAATTCCCTATTCCAGTGAGCAATGGTTGCATAGGAAGGGGCGGTGTCGGTGTACACTGCAACCGTGCGTTCATGGATCTCATTTGCATTCTTGCCTTCCTTGGTCAAAAATTTGATCACTGCGCAGTGCTCAACCTTCTCCATTGTTGAAAGATTTGTGACTGACGATCTGCAATTAGCTACTGCTTCTTAAATAGACGAGGCAGGAGCGTGCGGCTGCAGGTCCTGACTTGTCATAACTTGTCCTAACACCCCCACAAACAGCCATCCCCCTTCCTCTGTTTTGGCCTACCGATTCGCAAAACTTATTGACCGCCCCTTGTATATTTAGCTTCAGCACAAAATTGGCTTATATTTTGGAGGTACTAAATATAGTTCCTCCGCAGTTAATGGGTTAAAGAAGACTATGTATGGTTTGTGTGATGCAGCCAGAGCTTGGTATTTAGGAGTGAATGATGAATTATTGATGTGTTCATTAGAAAATTCTTTGTTTTCGTGGTATAATGACAACAATTATGAGGGCATAATTTGTGTCTATGTTGATGATTTTCTCTGGGTGGTAACTGTTGCATTTGAGGATGCTGTTGTTAAGAAATTACATCATATATTCTTGATTGGCAGCTTAGCATCAGCATCATTCAAGTATGTTGGTTTGAACATCAACACGACTGCTGATGGCTTGACTGTTGATCAGTACTAGTATGCTTCAACTTTGACACACCTGTTGGCATCAGTCATCAGCGTGCTCTTCTTAAGAAAAGCAACTTAACACTGGCAGAAAAGACTGAGTACAGAGCTTTGATTGGACAACTGAACTGGATTGCAACACATACCAGACCAGACATTGCTTTTGAAACTTGTCAGTTAAGTGTTGCGTGTAACAAGGCAACTACTGTTGGTGATTTGCTAAGATTGAATAAGTTAATAGTTTAAGTGACAACACAAGATTAGACTTTCCTAAGCTTGAGCCACTCGAAGCCTGTTCCCTAAAGTGTTATTTGGATGAAGCTTTTGCTAATTTGGCTGATGGTGGTTCTCAAGGAGCATGTATTGTATTCCTGGAGGATGATAGTGGTGCTTGTTGTCCAATCCACTGGCGGACTAGGAAAATCCGGCGTGTTGTCAAGTCAACATTGTCTGCTGAGACCCTGGCTCTTCTTGAGTGAGCTGAAGCTTCAGTGTACATCGCCAGTATCATTGTTGAAATATCTCACTGCACTGGTGTTAACATTCATTGTTTTGTGGATAACAAGAGTTTGGTTGATGCTCTGTACTCTTCCAAAAAAATGTTGATGAATGAAGACTGATAATTGATGTGGCTGTTCTATGCGATATACTTACTAGAAAGGATATAACATCAGTGACTTGAGTTGACTCATCACAACAATTAGCAGACAGTCTCACTAAGAGTGGAGCATCCACCCAGCAGCTATGGGCCACTATCAGTAGGGACTAATGGTTGTTTATCAAACCACTTTCAACGTAAACAAGATCAGGTAGTGAAAAGATAAGACGAGTTGTGTTAATATCTGGCAGAATAATAATGGTGTGCAATTGTATGCTGCGCACTGTTAATTTGTTTATGATGTAGCATAGTGTTATAACCATACAGCCGGTGGTGTAATGGAGGCCAGGTGTTCGCTCAGCAGCAGTCATTGTTCAGAAGTAAGTGTAAACAGATGTTCCACCATCCGAGAAATGGGTAACTTTCGGTTCTCTATCTAGAAGCCTAGCTAATCCTGGATGCTGATGGAACATGCATCCTCCGGACAGCTTGTTCCCTTCAGTTGAATGAATGATCAAGAATCTTTTGAAGCCAGCTGGCTCAGAACTGGGAAAGCCTCTTGATGATGGGCCCACCACTCACCTTACTTGGTTATTTAGAGTTTTGGAACTCACCCTTTCCATGTGAGGGCGTCCCGATGTCAGAAATGACATCCTTGGCCCAGTCACAAGTTGAGTCAACAGGGGATCTGTTCATCCCCGGAACTCACCCAGGGGAGAACCCCTACTCTTCTTTTTTTTTTTTAGGAGAGGAGGGAGGAAAGCACCTTCTCTCCCCCCCTCAGAGGGGGCCACCCGAGCCCAGACCCTCCAGCCTAAGCCATATCATTCATTCTCTGAGATGGGTCTTTTGGGGGCTCATCAGAAAGAGGGATTTTCTCCCCTCTTGAGTGTCAGGGGCTGTCCCCCCTTGTGAGGACCTTGCACAGGAGTGGACTCAAGTTCAGGGGTGGTTCTTACTAAGTCAATGTTCTCACCCTTGTGGTCTAATGAGAGGGCAATTGGGGGATGCACTCGTCTAGGGATGGGCCTACTTTCAGCCATCTCACCCTTGAGATCAAGGATCAGGACTGAGTACTCACCTTGCCTGTTGCCTGGGAAAGCTTGGTGGAAATCATGCTGACTCCAATAAGGTAATGATACATGGGTCTAATAGGGGCATGGCCAAATGGGGCCTGTGAACCCTTGCCCCCCTAAGGAGGGGGAGGGGGGTTGCCCCAACGAGTGGTCGATTCTGGGCTGCCTACCTTCTTGGCCGGTCCCTGTGAAATAGAAAATAGATCTGCCACTGGTCTATGAGTGGAGTTGTCCAAGGGAGGGTCCCAGGAAGGGGGTAAGAGGAAAACCCCTTAGCCATAGATATAGGAGAGAGAGAAGTGAGAAGCCCTGAGGAGGGTGCCATGAGGAAGCACAGGATGTCCGAGGATGTCTCAGGAAATGGTAGACTTTTCAGGGCTCCAACTCTAGGCACATTGGCCGGGGGGACGTGCTGCTCTTCCAGGTACTATGTGTAACAGTCTACACAGGATACCCCTCTGTTGGGGGCATAGTTCTAAAATTTTAAAATTCCACCAAACTGTAACTATAACCATTTTTGGGTGTAACAATGGCTTTGGCATAGGACTTGATTTTTCATTCTTGTCTAGCCATTTACAAGAAATTCATTTCACATAGAACCCACATTTCCAATTTTTTAACCTTCACTATTGCCTTGAGATGAGGTGATTGTGGAAGTCCTAAAGTCTTCAGCAAGTGCTCCAACAGTTGTTCTTGGTTAATGGCTCCTGCAGGAGATAATTCTTCTTTATTAAGAAAAGGTTTAGGTCTCCATTGAGGTTCAATATTGGTGTCCGTTTCTAGACCTAAACTTATTTGATCAATGGTGAGCAGTTTTCACTGTAGTGGTTTTCATCTTAAATGCTTTGTTGTCAGTAGCAACTTGAACAGTAAGTAGTATGTGACAATTTAAATTTGCATTTTAATATTATTCTATAATTTCTTGGGTTGATACCATTGCTGTTTTGGGAGTCAAAGGGACTCAAAAACATTCAAGTAAACTGTTTACATTGAATCTGAAAAAATATGGCAATTGCATAAATACTAATTTTAGTGTTTTCCTTTATAATGTACGCTCCCCCTCCTTACACTTGACATGTCATGCCAAACAACCTAATATAAAGCAGGAAGAAATCCTGGAACCACTCAGGATTAAAAAAATATATATATATTTGAGAGCCCATCTGGCAACTGCCTACTAGGGCAAAAGTCACCATAGTTACACTAAAGACTACTAGTAGGCTAGATTTAAAAAAAATAGAAATAAAATAAAGAAAGAGTAAGCACAAGCTAAAAAAGTAAATAAAAAAAGAAAAAGCAGAAAGGCAATGAAAAGGAAGCACACTCCGGCATCAGGGTTAGGCCCGCCTCCCCCCGGCGAAGGAACAAGCGACCTATAAAAAAACAGTCACATAGTGATCCTCCTCCAAAAAGTTGTATAGTCTCGAGTACAAGGGATAAACAGCAGCAACCCCGAGGTAACATAGGCAAAGATCACCCAGACTGAGAAATTTTATATTTTTGTTCATTTTGGGAGCCCATTTGGAAACTGCCTACTTGGGCATAAGTCGCTGTACACAACACAGCCTACTACTAGGCTTTATTAAAATACAAATACCCCCCCCCCCAAATAAATAATAAATAACAACGATTGTCAGAAAGATACACTACTGTAATGTATGGAAAACTCATTTACCCACTTGCTCATAAACACCTTTTAAGGGGAGGCCCAATCTTGGGCATGCATACAAAAATACTTTAACAGTCACAGTTACATATTTTTCCCATGTACAGTATTGTAAATAAATGTATTTCTAAAAATGTTAATGATGATAAAAATCTGAATACTTATTAATGACAAAGATAAAAGCTAAATTTAGCTACTAAATAAGGAGTGACTACCAATGATGTTTTGGAAAACAAAATTGTAACCTATAATATGTTTGTATATAATATGTACCATACCTGAATTGATAATTAATTATGATACTGCTCTAAGATAGAGTAGATTGATAGATAAAAGAAAGGGATATTTCTGTTTTTAATGAGAAATATAATTAGAGGTGCCGAAGTGAAGGCAATACCTCGAACCATCAACTGAACTGAACTGAACGTAGGATGGAAATGCTACATATCAATTATAGCAGATTTGCTAATTTAGTACAGCAGTCAGGCGAGATTTGAGTAAAAAATATGCTTATGAGATCGGCTTCTTTTGAAGAAACTTAACTTCTGTTCAAATAAAACATCCCATATAGCGAGTCTAATGTAACAATGGGAGGTTCTGCGAGATGTTGTGAACTGTCTAAAATTCACTTCCAGTGGCTGTGTATAAATAGTAAAGCATCGGCCTGGGCAAAATTAGTATTTTGCCAAGAGAACACAATGCATAAGGTAAGGCCTGCAGACTCTTATTGCTGGCCGAGTGTAGGCGGGAATTAAGTTGTGATAAATGTTAAATATTAACTAAAACATTCATTGTCCTCCGAATAATTCCAGGCTTAAATAAGACCGGTCCATAACTATTGAAATATGACCCATAGCCCTGATTGCTTGGATTGTCCTTACGAGTGTGTATGTTGTCTCTCCTTATAGCTTCTTTCTATGTGCCTCCCATACCCCAAGAGCCCGAAGACAAGAAAAAAATAATTCTCGATGTAAGCTTCCTAGAGAGGGGAGAAACTTCTACACTGCCATATTCGAGCCCAGTTTTCCCCCGGCAAAATAGTCCATCGATCCCAACTTTCGAGGCTGGCAGTGGTTACTGGAAGACAGGTTGTATCCTGTCATAACTTTGAACAGGCCAAATACTAATCGGCCCTAAGTGCAAACCTAACCAGTGCTGTTGGAAAGTTATCGAGCTCGACACTCATACCCCTGCTCCTCTCGAGCAGCAAAATCTTTGGGTGGCAGATCCACCCGGAATTGAAGTCTCCTTTGTCGATCGCTTGCAGCGGCTTATGTATACTTACAGCTCCCACCTGGAGCCAACATTCTAAACCTATTCACCCAGTTATTCCTTTGAATTTATCTTTCATGTCCATTATTTTATTTTTTTTTGTACAGTAGTAAAGATTATTTTGTATTGCCCAGTTTGATATCCAGAACCTCCTAGATAATTAATTTAATTCTGCCAAGTGTAGCTGTTGTCATAAGGAAACTAGTCACTCATATGATATTTATTGCAACCCATATTTAAATTGCACCATTCGGGGCGAGGCCCAATTACAGAGTTACCCTGCGTGCTATCTGCTATCCTTTCCGGGACACGGAAGGCAAACAGAAGTCAGGAGATCTAATCTGACCTACGACAATGATAAAAAAGGACAAAGGCTAAAAAAAATAACAAGAAAACAAAGCAAAAAGGCAAGAAGGAAGCGCGCTCCATCGTCATGGGTAGGCTCGCCTCTCCCCGGCGCAGGAAAATGCGACCTACAAAAAAACAACAGTTAAATAAAGGGGAGGAGGCCATCCTCCTCCAAAAAGTCGCATAGTCCACAAATCTATGTGCACGAACCCGTTCCGAGTACAAGGGACAAGCGATAACGACTCCGCTCGTCCCGGTACCGAGACAGGTAACGTGCGCGATCACCCAGACTGGGACATTCAACAAGAATGTGACACACAGGCTGGAGTACAACCTAGTCGTCGCAATAAGGCGCAGGCGAGCGCTCCATCAAATGGCGGTGCATCCCGCGTGTGTCCAATTCGGAGACTACAGAAAGAAACCGTCGCGGCATTGGCGGGTAGGTCCATGGGAACAGTCGCGGCGCTATGGCACGTAACTTTAAGTTCCCCTCGACCATCTCCCATCTCCTTTGCCAAACTGCCCGGAGGGCAGCCCGTATTCCTGCCATGTAATCGGTGTGAGGAAGAGCGAAATGCTGGGTCTGGTCATCCAGTCCTGACGGACTCTTTAGCGCACTCATCGGCGTGCTCATTCCTCGCAATTCCTACATTTCCAGGAACCCAGCAAAAGATAATCTCGACATCCGCCAGGTTCACCAGAACCGTGACGTCACAGATATCGCGAACCAGGGGATGCGGAGATTCCAATGCCCCGAGAGCACTCAAGGCGCTTTGTGAGTCGCTATAAATCACAATCCGTTATATCCAGTACCGAGCGGTCTATTGCAACCAGCTCGGCCGTGACTTAAAACAGGGGATACGGCGTGGAAACTGACACCCTCTTGGAACTTGGAGCCATCCGTATACACTGGCACGGTTCCAGCGTGACACGAGGTGTGCTCCAAAAAGGCCGAACGCAATACTCCCGGCGCTGTAGA
The DNA here is from genome assembly GCA_963969495.1 of Ceratothoa steindachneri. Lineage (NCBI taxonomy): Eukaryota > Metazoa > Arthropoda > Malacostraca > Isopoda > Cymothoidae > Ceratothoa > Ceratothoa steindachneri. The sequence goes on from OZ018319.1 coordinate 32,565,994, forward strand.
AGCTTTAGGAGCAGAGGTGTGGCGACAAATAGTCAAAGGTGGTACCCTCCAGGGTGGCGTCCTGGGCAGAACCAGGGGCGCCACCGGCCTAAGAGCTATACCGAGCTCTCGAAGCAGTTTCCTAAACCCAAAGGGCTTAGGGTATGACTGGCGTCTATTGGCGGCATAAGCACCGGGCTCGCGTGTACAGGCGAATAATGCACGGCCTAGAGCGAGTGTCATCTCCCCAGCGTCGACAAGTAGGCTCTCAATTGGGGACGTGCGGAAGGCAGAGGTCACCAGGCGAAGGCTGGTGTGGTGGATCGAGTCCACTTTCCGCAATACACGCTCGGCTGCGGATGCATAAAACTCGCATCCGTAGTCGAGCTTCGAACGAACAAATGATCGATAAAAAGTAAGGCAGTAACCCTATCAGGGCCCCAGGCGCTGAACATCACGGAACGAAGAATATCCGTGGCGCGGGTACAAGAGACCCTAGGGCTGCGAATATGAGCCTCCCAGGTGAGGCGTTGGTCAAATACAAGATCAAGGAAACGATGCGATTCAACCACTTCCAGGCGAACACCATTTAAAACCAAGTCTGGGTCAGGGTGGAGCGGAAGCAATCAGGAGGCTCTCCAACTCAAACAATGGTGCATAAGACAAATGAAATCAGCTACTCAACGTGAACGAGTTCAGCCCAACAAATAAAAGCAGTCAACTTTATATACCACTAGTGAAAAATTAACAACAGAAGATGCGGGCTGGTGAACATAATTATAAATAAATCTTTAGACTCACTGACCATAGACCAGAGCTTCCCACTACAATTCATCGCAAAAGGACAAGACACCACTCACCTTACTTAGAACACCTGCAGTGCTCAGTACCAAAATGTACACACGACTAACTGGCAATACAAACAAAACCAACCTAACATGAAGATAAACACCATCGGGAACCAGATTGGGCAAACGCGGGGCGGGGAAGTTAATGGCATCGATATGCATCAGCCTCACTTTGTAGGAAAGTGGGTTTTGTTAAAGTCAGAAAGAGGCAGATGTGTTCTGATAGCCATACCGAGCAGCAGAACCATCAGCGCCACCAGAATGGTTTAGGGCTTGAGTGGCAAATGGGGAAAAAGCTGAGCTCACGTAAGTGTTCAAGCGCAGTGTGCATGATGCAAAGCGGGTGGCAGCTCTTCTCGCTGCTCCACCAGACATCGACCCAGAACATCCTTGCTAAGTCATGTAAGGAATGTCTTGATTCCCACCGACATTGGCACTCACTGCCACCAGAAACACCGACACATTCTGAATTTTACCAATTCTAGTAAAACTTAAAAAAAAACCTCCAGATAGATGGGGTGCTGGATCTCTGCAAGAACCCTATTCAGTTGGCGGAGTTTGTGTCGAAAAGGCTGTCCTAGCCGGAGAACCCTAAGCTAAGAGCAGCCCAAGAAATAAACGCCTACAAAATATCACTTTAAAACTAGAAAATTAAGGCCAGCCTTTATGCAATCTTCCCCTTATTTAAAAACAATTTCCCTCTTTAATCCACTCACCAGATTGTTGTGAACTCTTCGTATCCGAGGACGACGTTGCAGGCGATTGATCGCGCGTGCGACCGGATCTCCGTCCTCAGTTGGGCCCACCAACTATCCCTGGAATCCACTTCTTCGGGTAAGTGGCTCCTATCCAGAAGTTTGACAGAACGTGCACTCACTGTGCCACCTGTCGGAACGGATTGAAATGTCTAGAATTTACCTCTCCAAACCAAAATTGGTTTGCATGACAAAAAGAGGCACCAATCATCAAGTCCATGGTACTCAGTTTGGAATGAATGAATATGAATAATTATACATGTGAAAAAGGACCAAGAATAACAAAGCCCCCCCTCCCTCCAAAAAAAATCACATACATAAGACTGTGGAAAGGTTCGGGAATTTGGTGCCCCCCACTTGCCTTAAAGATCTATTTCATTTCCTGCCTCTTTTTAACATTACAACTTTTTATCCATTCCACCTATGTCTCTTTCTCCAAAATAAGCAAGTCTTTAAGTAGGAACTGGTAATAATTTCACCCTTAAAGAAGCCCCGCAACTCACCCAAATGAATGATGAAGTTGGGTGGAAAGCTTTTCATAGTCAGGAAGGGGTAGATGAAGTTGTCAAATGACTCTTGAGTCATTAGTGGCTTTTGGCCCCCTCCTGTTACCCCCTTTCCAGCTGAAGATCCACCACTTCCTGTCAAACTTCCACCTATGAAGAATGGAATGTCTATAATTATAAATTTAGGATATGAAAAGTAGGATGTGGGGCAGGAAAAATACTTAGTGTTAGAAAAGGCAACTAAACTCAGACATGGGTCATTGGCGTCGGAAGCCACACACCTGAAAGTTTTGTTCCTGTGAGAGCAATACACAAATGGGTGGGGTTGGTGTGGATCCCATCCAGCTGTCAGTCAAAGGTCGGGCGTGTGTACGTCAGGAGAAGACAACTGTTCTGTCTCGGGATAAGGGAAAGAGGTAGCACCTGTCATAAGGAAAAAGGTTGAGGTATAGGAAGGAGAGGGAGTGAGGCTGCAACCATTCCCAGGGATAGGGAAAATTGTTCACTTTGCCATTTCAGCGTTGCATCAGACTATTCTTCTTCAGCAAAGCTCCCTTCTCTGGGAAGGGAGGGTCCGCATTAGACCCGGTTGACAATGATGATAATAAAAATTAAAATTAGATGGAAACCAGATCCAAAAATAACCAATACTTTTTTTTCCTTGTAAGACTTAGAGATCAGCGGGATTGGTATAAAAAAGCAAACCTGGTTTTTAAATCTTTATTCTTTTCCTTTTTGTATTGGCTCATAGATATTCTATTCGACTGACCTCATCATAACTTTGTTCAAATACAGTTATCGATTCCTTCAACCTTCTAAACCATTTGGCCACATGGAGGGGATCAGTGGGCATGGAAATTGTGATCACAAGAACAAGAATTTCTGGTGTGCAGCTTCACAGGTCAGTACACCCTATCTGAGCTAGGGTTAATACTCCTCACCAATAATTATGGGCAATTAAAAATAATTTGACATGCCCCTGTGCCACCAAGGAGCGCACAGAGCTTAGCACACTTTCACAACATCCACACCAGTCTCAGAACTTGGATATATTCTAGAAATACATGGAGTACTGGATCTCTGGAAAAATCTCATCCAGTTGGGAATTCATTGAGGTGGCTGACCTAAGGAATGGACCAGAGAAAACTTAAGGATTGTCCTTTTGCTTTTGTCTTTGACATGTCATAGCATTATTGCTGGACAAAAAGGATTCCTGGTACCGCACAAGACTATTGTTTCTTTCGACACACTGCACAGACGACAGCGTAATCCCTGAGGTCATTTTTTTTAGTATAAAAAAACAACAACAAGCATTTCCTTAGGAAAGTTCATAAGGAGAGATCTGAATAGGTGGTGTAGAATAAGTGAAAAATGTGTGAAAGATATACAGATAGGCAATTCCTATCTTAATTATTCGTGAATTAAACCTCTTAAACAAAGAAAAGAAATGGAATCTTTTTTTTTACCTTTGGGAGTGAGGGAGAGATCTGAATCGGATGAGCGTCTATTGAAATAGCCCCCGGGTGTGTGGGATGGACTCGCAATCTTGACGGAGTGTGTGGGTGACTGGGAAATGTCCACCGTGGTCGCACTATCCCCGACGCCCTCCTGCGGCTGGGGACTCCTGGATATGGAGTAACTGCCGCTAGTTTTTCGCGAGCGGGAACCTCGCTTGGGGGACACAGTAGAAGGAGAGATACCGGAGCGAGAAGAAAGTTCAGCAGTTGTGTGTGTAGCGGTGAGATCCACGAAGCTGTGAGGGGAGACGTGCAGGGGAAGAGAGGAGGAATGGGGGAGGGAAGGAACGGGAGCAGGGGGAGAACAAGGGAAAGGGGAGGGAGAAAGGCGACACTCAGCAGGCACTACGCAAAGGAGCGAGTGAGACGGATGAACACCTAAAGCTCTAAAAGTGGAGGAAGGGTCCTTTCCGTCAGAAGACATGCAATATTTACAATGCGAAGAGTCCAAAGAACTACTGGAACTACCGGAATGCGAACATACAAGTGAGGTCTCTCTGGTTTCAGTGAAAAGATCAGTGAAAATGCTCGAACTCGAGCTCAAAGGCGATTTCGAGCAAGAGCAAATATCAGCAGATTGATTATCAGTGAAGCTATTTTCGAGATTTTCGCAAAAGGCCAACGACTTTGCAGAGGAAGGGGTTGGGCTACAAGGAACAACTCGAATATCAGGTAAGGACCCTGGTGATGAATGGAGGAAAGAACCTTTGGCAAGGGAACTTCGCCGGGATGAGTTCGTGTCTTGGGGGAAAGAGAGAACGGGTCTTTCAACAAAAGCAAGAGGTGCTGCTAATGCATCAATAGGAGACATGTTTGACTTAGGTTGAATTGTTGCCGTGTTGTTTCCTTCAGTTGCCTGGGAAGGTGGAAATCTAAACAAAGGTGAGTGGGAAAACTTATCCTCTTTGACAATTTCTTTATCAATTGAAACTGATTCAGACAATGAGCTCGATGAACTCTCACTGAGATAAAACTTCGGATGTACTGAAGTAGCGATGGTTTTCTTTTCAGAGCAGCTCAACTCAGAATCACTGTTAGAATTCTGAGTCCCCTCATCTGTTAATATTATGAGTGGCCTCTGGCAGTAAATATCTTTTAGGAAATCTTTCATACAAGTGCTTTGATTCAAAGTTGGATCGGAATATGAGTACTGGATTCCAGAGTAAAATGTTTCAATCGTTGTAATTTCCCTATCTATTTCATCATTTCCTTGTCTTTCAAGATCAGTTTCAATTGGAGTGAGTCTACCCAATTCAGCAATGAAAGGAATATCATTTTTCCCCATAAAGTGAACATTTCTATTCAATGGGAGAGGAGGGATACTTTTGAAATATAAACTACTCATGCATTTTGGCAATACATGGCAAATTTTTAATTTTTGCTTGGAAATTTTTGAATTTTCTGCCACATCGGTTTGAAATTTGTCTTTCCCTCCAGTTTTTTCCTTTTTAGATTTTTTCATGGCTGATTTTCCAGTGGATGATGTAAAGTGATTAAATTTTAGCTTGCGAGAGCCCTTTGGGGTGCCTATTTTTTTTTCGCTTTCCTGCAAAGTGCTTTGATCTGGAAGAAATGCCACTCTTGTCAATTTTTTTGTTGGATGCACTGGTGATACATCCAGTGATTTTCCTAACCTTTCCAACTTATCTTTGGTTGAGGTTATGGTACTTGTATTAGAGGAAGATGTTAACATTGTGGTGACACTTTTGCTTCGTCCACAACTTTTTGTACTTTTCCTCTTAGTTTTTTTGTCACTATCACTTTTATTTTTTTCTCTATTCAGCCCAGCAGTCTTCTGACCAACACTGTAAGTCCTTTTCGAAAACCCCCCGAAAATAGCCTCTTGCGACACTAAAGACGAAGAAGACTTTGAAGACTGAACCATAGAGACCCGCTTTGACAGTTTAGAGTTAGGGCTGCCAATAGACAAGTTTTCTACATGACTATTATTTATCACCATAAAGAAATTGGCAAAATGTTAAATTTTTAATTATTAGCAAATATTATTGGCAGGGATAGGAGAGGAAATAAAAATAATATAAACTGAAATGCCACTTCATATGACAAATGTTAAAATTAAAAAAAGAAAGAAATATGTATCAAGTTATATTTATAAAGCATGAAATTGATGGACATACTCTCTCGGATTGACCATCCCTCCTGACGTTCCAAAGTCCGGAAGTAGGGAAGGTGAATGGGTTGTGGTCAGCGTGTTTCCATCATGAGCTATTCGAGTTAGACTGATGACAGAACCAATACCCCTCACTGCAATTCCTGATTCACCTTCCAAATCAAAACACTGATTGTAGCTGCAATTCAGGAAAAATATTATGAATCAAGATTTTAGTTTTTGCAAACAAAAGGGAAAGGGTATAAAAGGCTGATACTGTCCTTTAATCATAAAAACAAGCAAATATACAATTAATAACAGGAAAATTATCTTCACAAATCTCAGAAGATACATCATCCTAATCAGAATGCATTTAATAGCATCAAACACAAAATATTCTGAATAGTTATCATTTATAATGCATCCTGCATACTTAAAACATTGCACTTGCTTTATGTTAACACTTTTAAAAATCCTATGTATATAAGTTATATATATAATGATGAGGATGTGTGTATAGCCATGTATAGTTTGGTGATGTTATCGAAGTGAAGGTTGGTGATTGGCTGGTGTGATGTCATCCATGTGGAAGTTGGTGATTAATTGTGGAATAGGTATTAAGTTGGCAAGCATGGTAGAGGATTGAGGGTAGGCCATGAAATTACAGGAGCAAGTTAGTCGAGCTCTGCTGTTAGTTGGTGTTGGATATATATAACTTATTTAGTTACTGAAAACTTTAATTGGATTTAATCATTGTTGGACTTTGTTATTGTTTTTGTTTCTGAGATTGTCTTAGTTGCTCTTGTAAATAAATGTACTTGGTCAGATTCTATCCTTCCATATCTATCAGTTGATTAATGTAACAGGTAAATATTTGCAACTTATTTATGCTATATCAGAGGCCTATTTGTTAGTTCTAACAAACGCCATTGACTCAATATCACACTCCACTCCATTCACACACACCCTTATTTTTTTGTATAAAAATTTGTCATAAAAACTTGCACTATATTCAAGTGTATAGAGTAAAGGGGTTTCAGGAATGAAGTTTCAGTTTTGTGCTCACATGACAAAACTTTAGGGTGAGCAGCTTTCAAGGCCTGCAGCCATATGCAAGCTTTGTCACCGTTTATAACACATGCCAGAGTGCTGAACGTCACCGAAAGAAGAATGTCCATGGCGTAGGTACAAGATACTCTAAGGCTGCGAATATAAGCTTCCAAGGTGAGGCGTCGGTCGATAAAAAGACCAAAGAATCAGTGCGAATCCACCATTTCCATGCCAACCCCGTTTATGAACAATTGTGGGTAGAGGTGGAGCTGTGGATGGCAGCATAAATGCACCACCTTAGTCTTGGCCAAGGAAAACCAAAACCTGTGCGCTTTGGGATAACGCGAGATGCGGTTCAATGCCTGTTGGAGTTGGCATCTGGGCGGCGCCAAAAGAGTTCGAAAGGTCGTCCACATAGAGCGTGGCGAGAATATCTTCTGGCAGCACCGAAGTGATACTTTGATGTTCAGGGCAAAAAGTGGTACACTGAGAATACTTTCTGCGAGACACGCTCTACCCGCTATAATGGGCGGAGAGTGCTCCTCATACACGTAAGCGGAATCGACAATCTCGCAGAAACTCTGAAATAAAGATTGGGAGGCGTCCCCTCACCCCAATCGTGTGGAGTCTCCATGAAACCGTATCGCCATGTGGTATCATAGACCTTCTCCAAATCGAATAACACCAGGCCTAGGGCTGCCTACAAAGGAAGTTCTCGCAGACGGCATTTTCTTGTCAGAGCAGAGCATCCGACGAGAAGAATTTGCAGAAAGCCACACTGTGCATAAGACAGGTGGCCTCTGCTGTACAGAAAAAAAGCTAGTTTAACATTTACCAATTTCTCCATTAACTTTTACATACAGGGGTAGAATAATCTCTACCCGGTTTCGAAAAGTGAGCATAGTAGACATTTCGCCAGGAGTCTGGAAGAATATCCCCCGTCCAGATCATGTTGAACAAATTTAAAAGAAGGGTCATGCCTCGCTCACCTACTGTAGGTGTCAAGGCATGGTATACAGGACATCGTCAGGAACAAGGGCGGCGACCGCGCACGAAGCGAGAGCGGTACGTAACGCAATTAATATAAACCTGTCGTTGAAGGGTTCTCCGCCTCTGGAGGTAAAGTTCAGTCGGTGGCCTTAAGCAAGATCACAACGTGCATTGAATGCTGGCGGAGCAGCATCCCGACTAGAGAATGCAGAGAAAGCGGTAGCGAAGGACTCCGCCAAGGAAGCGGGGCCCGAAATTGCGGTCCTATTCTACTGGGCAACGGGAAGAGGGTGCTGCGAGAACTTGCCCCGAATCCTTTTGACTCTCTTCCACACCTCCGCTAGAGGGGTCTTCCCGTTAAGTGAAGACACGTATTTACACCAGGAAGGCCCGCGGGCGTGCTTCGAAACATACCGGAATCTAGCCTTAGCTCGATGAAATTCACCGACAGTGAGATCGCGTTCGAGCGGTGATTATAGTACATGAAGGCATAACGCTTCTGTTTGAGGGTCGCCTCACACTCGGCTGACCACCACGGAACGGTTGACATGCTAGGAATAAAGGTTAGGCTCATGGCGATAAGGCTACCGGAAAACTCAACGGCCTTATTCAGCGAACTAAACTACTCGCCTGAAACAGAAAAAATAGCTATTTCCTGAAATGCAGCCCCGAGGGGCCGGATGTGCCCGTCTTGGCTTGGTCATTTGCTGAACCCACAGAGGGAGAGGAATCCTTTGCCCTCTTTGATTTTTCTTACTTTTCCTTTTCTTGTTTGGATAGGAGGGAGGGCGGAGAGTGAAATTGCTTCTCTCCCCTCCAGAAGGGGCCCCAAGGCCGGACGTACCAGACTCGGGCAGATATTTCTCCGAGATGGAGAAGATCTTGGCTGTCAAAAGAACACCAAGCGGGGAAAAGAAGGTTCCTAATATCAAGGGGACGATGCCACCTATTACACCCTCTAAAGTGGTTGTAGCGCGCCACCTGACCACAATAAGATGGGTGGGAAATGAGGCGGTAAGTCCTTTGTCTCGGTGTCTTCTTAGCGAGGCAACTCTGCAAAAGAAGGTAAGCGGAAAACCCCCGAACCCTTTCAAAGAAGAGGGAGAAGCGTCCTCTACGCTGGAAGTCTTGGAAGGGCCACTGAGAAAGCACAGGGTGGAGGTGCCATAAGTCTAAAAGGTGGAGTTGCTCGGCGGCGGCTCAAGAGATGGTAAAGGGGAAATCCCTTTGTCGCATTTAGAAGGTAGGAGGGGAGCCCCTCCAACTGTCAGAGTGGTGTTCTATCTTTGCCTTTCGTTCACTCCAGCACCAAGGTCAGGTGAGGATTTACAGAGGGAGGATGTAGTATGATATTTTGGCGAAAGTTTGTGAAGACCTACCAAATGCCCCAAATTTCTACACTTGTGACCACTAAGAAAAAACAAGAGGAGTTGGTTGGCTAAATCCCGCATCCAGTCACTCTACTCTATCCTGTCTCAGGTTTTTGGACTTTTCAGGGGTCCACCCTGGGTGCATTAAAGAATATTGTGCCACTCATACCAACTAGGCAGCCAGAGAGATATCCTTACTGGGACGTACTAATCGTCAACAAGATGGCCAGGATATGAGGATCTGTTGTGCCAGACCCAGAGATGAGATCCGAGACTTTTCGATGGCTTGGCAGCCAACAAGGCAGTAAAGCTCACCCGCCTGCAGGCAAGTGGTTTTTAGGACAAAACCGATATTCCCATTATTCCCACCCCAAAGTCCCAAGGCATGACCTCGTACAAATTGCAGGAGTAAAAGGGCCTGGTTTGTATAGGTTCCAATCCCTCTCTTCTGACACGGCATGAGGTAGCTTGTCAGGCTTGAGGGTCTCGCCATAGAGAAAATGGAATTCTGAAGGAGTGAGGAGGAAGTGCACCAACAACTTCCCCAGGCCTGTCAAAGAGTTCAATTCAACCCAATGATGGGGTGTCTCTAATTTGCCCTATGTCAGGGTGAGGACAATTGCTTCTGGTACTAAGTGCGGATAGACAAATTTTGTAGAGTAAAAAAAAATATATATAATAAAGTAGTGCTGAGTGTGTGTGTGGATGGGGGGGGGTAGTGCACCAATAACTTTCCCAGGACCCATAAGAGTTCAAGTCAACCCAGTGACAGGACTTCCTTATTTTGCACTCAGGCTGGGAGGATGTGTAGCAACTTCAGGTGCCAAGTGTAACAAGCTATACAAGGTACCCCTATGCAGGGTGGTATGCTGAGCCTGACACACACACACAGCTCCATCCACATAAATAATTATACGCACAGTCAATCATCACAAGCCCTTCGCCTATACAGCACATCACTATTCCATCTACAGAACCTGCCACTCATTTCCTGACATGGAAGGGGTGGCTCTGCCTTGAGCTACAAAGGATTCCAAATGTTCAGTGGCAAGTCACAGTACTACCCTCTTCCATCCCAATGAAGACTGTCGCTAGTGTCTACAGGCATGCCAGCATTTGTCATTCTGATCTATATGTGACATTATTTGGTCAGGGGCACCTTGTTCAAGATTGAAAGGGATAGGTGGTGTAATTAAGTAAAATAAAGTAAAAGCTGACAGTAAGAGCATTCATACTCACCCAACCACAGCATTACCACCCTGTTCCAGCACTTTGAGTCCAATTCGCCGTTGAAGTTCACCAGATAATTTAAAGAACAGCGTCTGTCTGGCTTCATTGCTCGCTCTTGGAGTCCTTATTTTATCTATCCATTGGTATTCAGGGTCATCATTTACAACAATCTCCTCAACAAAACCAATAATACTGTTACATCGAAAGCCAGCAGGGATTGCTGGTGCTGAAATTTTAGATTGCAGTCAGCAATTAACCATCAAGGAAAACAAACTGACAAGAAAAAAAATTCTTGCATATTACAATTAATAAAATATGGCCTAATATTTGGTACTTGTTTAAAAGTCATCCTAATGCCACCACTATAAACTGACTGGGGTTGAAATTTTGCTGGGGCTGGGCCAAGGTGGAAAAAATGGCCAGGGTTAGCCGGGGGCCCAGTTGGTCTATAGACACCACTTTCTTTACTAATTTTTTCTCCAACTTTTTGAAGAGACCCTTGTTCCTGTCTCCTTTTTAAATAAGTAGGAGGCTGCACAAGAAAAATACTAATATCTTACTTCCTTCAAGAATAATGATGAAAGAGGGATTTATCATTGCTGATCTATGATTTGTAAGCTAAACCAAGTTAAGCAAGTAAAAGAATTATGCATGTGCTTAGAAGATCAACCCACAAAAGAGATGTCTAGACTTTAGACTACAGTTGTCATGGGTAATAAATCCTTTTTGAGAGAATGTCATGATGGGAAAGTAGGAATATTTCCAGTCAGAAAATTGACAGTGGGAATATATACAAAATGAATTATGGCCAGTGACAAAATAACAAAACATTTACAACTTAATCTAATCACTCACAATATTTTGTCAATCTTCTAGCTAGGCATTCTCATATACAGATGACAGACCTGGTCTATAGCAAGTATATAATGGAGTGACATAGAATAAGGGTGGGTTCCTCATTCTATATCCCTCACTTATTTATCTTATGACACTGATATATACTAATATCAAGCCAATGATTTGTTGAGGATGGAATGAAAAGTGAAGATAGTGATGATGTCTTATAAAACAACAAATCCCAACTTATAGTGCTTATAAAGTGAGAATGGGGTCAAAACCTTGAAAGCTAAACACAAAAAAAGGGGCAAAAATCTAAAAATTTTGTCATCTTATGAGCTGAGAAAAAAAGAAGAAAGCAGCCATCTCATGGGTATTGATGCATGCCAATGGCCAGTGTGGTGCAGTTATGATATAGGATGGGGATACCCAAAAAGGAGATTGATAACAATTCCACTTAAATAAGGGCCTATAAATGTAAGGCCAATAAGCCATTTACAGTAATCAAAAGGGTATACTTAAAAATCACCTTGTGCCCTCCCCCCCATAAAAAAGAGAGAAACAAATACTAACTGAAAAAAAACTGGACTCCACAAGAAGATTGACGAAATTTATTGAAATCTGAAAATAAATCGACCTTCACCACAATATTGACTTCCCCTCTGATTCCATGCATTGTGTCATAAACTGGAAGCCAACCAGACATTAGACCAGACCCTGCAAAGGTACAAGTATTTAACAAGTGAAAAATTTATAATAATCCAGGATAAAATTGATCCAAAGTTAAGCCTATATTTCATATATAATGCAAATGGCCTACACAATTTGCTTTTCACATTTTCATACATGTCACCCAGAAATCAATAGCCATTAAAAACACCGTTTATTTTAATCTTGCATAACTTATGCCTTTTTGTAGTTTGTTATGGGTAGGAGTTTTACCAAAGCTATTTTGTATATCCCTATTAATAGTTTATTATAGTGTGTGAGTAGTTTTTAATTCATTCCTTGCAGACCTTTACTATCAGTTCATTTGTGGTCTTTAATGGTTCTTCATATTTATTATCACTCTGGAAACATCATCCCCTTCAAGATCTTTCAGCTCGGATAATAACTAGAAATCCTTTATCGGAAGGATGGATTGTTGACAAAGTCACAATGATAGTTTTAGAGTAGGTTGGGAACTTTAACTCTACAATTCCAAATTTAACAACAAGCAATTCCCACCTAAATTTCTTCAAGGACTTAACATGACTTCATGGATAAAAGGGTTATATGGTACTTGCATTGATATTGTTCTTTGAACTTGGTTGCAGGATGGGGATTATGGATTGGATTGATGATCCATGACAATCTTTTATGGCTTTTGTTTATCCAAAAGTTAATTTGTTATATAAGCAATTTTGAGTGGTTAATTTTATTTATTACAAAAAGGTGTAGGACATATCAGCCATTATTTTTTTTAAAAAGGTTTGTGATAGTTGTTAGGGAAAGTGAAATGTCAGAAAGATACATAGCCTGAATAGCAAAAAAACAAAACAAAATGATACTTGAGGTTCTGAAGAGTAAATGGGTATGCAAATCTTCTGAGCTTGTTTTCATTCTACAATGATGGCAGATGCCTTTATTGGGAGATGACAAAAAAATGAAAGAGACAAGCACTAACTACTTAAACTTATGAAAAGGTCTACATTGAGTGGATATAGAAATTAGCTAGATGTTATAGGTAAGTAAGTGCTAAAGAGTTTACAATTGAAAACTTGAAAGGAGACATATTTCCTCTTGAATTTAAAGCACCTTACCAAGGGAGTACCTGCAAGGAGAGTTTTCTAAAAAAAAGTGTTGAAACTAGAGAAAGTGAAAATGTGTGGAAGACAGCCACAGATCCTCCTGCAGGTAATAGAGCAAGCATGACACATAATCATCCAAATATCAGCTGCAGCAAGATTAGCCATACTGAACATGATTAGGATAGGATAAAAACTGGGGTAGGTATGGTCCTTTATTTGATGCTTGGCTCATCCCGAACTTCTTCAGAATGGACATAAACTACCTAACATCAGATCATTGCAGATTGGGCCATTTTGCATTGTTAATTTTCAGATTGGGGAGAATGCTTCCACAACATTTATTCAGGGTAAAGGAGGCAAGAAAAAAGTGGCGGGAGATCGCCTACTTGTGCTACTTTCCAACTTGTGTTAAGCATGAGTTGGTGTAGAAGTATTCTGATGTAGCTATGAAGGTTTCTTTCATTGCCTTCCTCCTCCTCTTCCTTCTTTTGCTGGCTGCCACTCCCCAGTTGATATGGTGGTCTGCATCTCTCAGGAGATTACCCCCTGTAGTCTTTCCCCACAAACTTCCAAATTTTAGTTGCTCAGGTTTATAAGCCTAGAGGAAATAGGGAGAGGAAACTCTTAGGAAAAAAAAGGGTTCAATTTGACCTAGTGAGCTAGGCCATCCCTATTACGACTCGGGTTGGGAGGATGTGCCTCTCCTCTGTGTACCAGGTGTAACATTCTACACAGAGTACCCACCCCCTTATGGGACAATGAAAGCAAAAGCTGAACATCCAAATACCCCCCCAAAACAAAAAACTAATACATCAGCTTGAATTCCAACCTCAAAATAAAAGACAAAACATGCAAACATCTGTGCAACCCTCTGCAAAACTATTAACTTCTTCCTATTTCACTACTTTTCCCCCCAAAATCTATTACTCGCTACTTTTTCCTCAATTGAATCTTATAGGACAAGGTGATAACTCCCCATCTCAAATGTGACACCAACTGAAATGGAACCACAATAATTTGAGATTCACAAAATTAACAGATGAGGACCCTGGATTTGAAGGTCTATCTAGATGAACAGAGTATGTGGGTAAATATGTGTAAGCATATTAATACTGGGTGCAGTGGATAATTTTTTACCATTGGCAACTCTAAATTCTACATATGCATGTTGTATGGCATCGGTTCTCTCTTCTTCCTATCATAGTAGATTCAGTTTTCTGCAAAGGAAGCAATACCATGGCTGAATTCAATCCTCTAAAAATTTAGAAAAAGCAAGTCAGGCTATTATGAGGGTACTGCAGCTCAGAAAACTCACTCTTAAGCATTTTGATATGAAAAAGAACCACCAAATTCATTGCAGAGATCCAAGCCATCATTAACAATGATCCCAGCAAGTCAAGATGGTTTACAGCCAGAGACAAGGGAGTGTCGGTCTCTCACCAGGCAGTTAGTGCATGAGGACATCTGCTACTACTCATACAAGATGAGAAAGGGCCATCTACTGTTGTAGAGATGAAAGACAAGTGGAAGGATGTGCTTCAAAGCTTGTGGACAAACTGAAGCATCCCCTCAAGCCTAGCATGCTTTGGCTCTTCTCAGACGAGATGAATTTCTGTGAGGACCAGGTGGCGAATTCACAAAACAACCACTGGCTTGCTGTGTCCCCCAAAGATGTAGCAAGTGACTGGAGGAGTTGGTGTTGCCTTGGATCCAATCTATACACAATGCATACTATAGAAAGAATACAATGCCAAACAAAGATTATGGATCTCACATCAAACTTTGATGTTATTGATCAAAATAAGAATAAAAGAATAAAAATAGAAAAAAAGATAAACATAAGTATCCATGGTTTGGAGCCTACATTAAATAAGTCCTCCCAGCCGGTCAAACATAAATGAAAGGATACAGGTTTAGTGGTTATACAAACCCTATTCTTCTCCCAACTCCATGAGGTAGACCTACTAAGGCATGTTTTAATTCTCATACTGAATTTTATGCCCTTCTTTTTGATACTTTCTCTTTCTCCTGGCTACATCTTATCTTTTCTAAGGCCACTTGTTTTGCCACAAGGGGTAGAGGAAGAGTATGAAGTCCTATGACATTGGACACAATGGCCATACACCTCCTTCTCTGGTGCTATGAGTGAGGCTAGAGTGGAAAATGCATAAATGGTTGATCATCCTGCCCCTCATTCTAATAAAAAAATCTTTTTATTCTGAAGAAGCTTGGGATGAGTAAAATGTCAAATAAAGGACTTCATACCAGCTTTGGTTTTTCTCCTAACCTGCCCTCTTAATTTGTTGCCAATGATGTTCAGCATTAATTGAAAACTTACTCAAGATATTTAAAAAAAAATATAGTTTTGTTTAGGTTGCTTTGAAATGGCTACAAACTGAACCGCTCATACAACTAAAATTTTAGAATACACCAACCCCAAAATATTCACTCAAGAAATTGATTTTTGAACAGGATGATAAAATTAAATATTATTCTAATGAACATGAACCTGCACAATTGGGAAGTTCCTGTGAAGTTCTGTTTTGAAGCGGTTGGGCAGGAGCCAGAAGTAGTGGATTAAGGTCAACATAAACCTTTCCAATAGCATCATTGGCTGAATATGTGTCATGGTCCATAAGTCGAATCTGAAGAGGTTCATCTTGCAGTTCTAAGTCATCAACCTGCAAATGAAAGATTGGCATCAAATGACTAAAACTACTACCAGTCCTCAAATGCGCAGACCAGTTATTTTAATAACAGAAGCATATCATTAAATAATTATGAAATATAAAGGTACCATATGATATTTGATAATTTGAAGGGGGAACAATTTTGATACAGAATATGATATTAATCCTTTCACTGCTAACTGTTTCAAGTGCTAGAGTTCTATTCTGAGCAGCATATTTATTCATGATATTTTAGATTTTTTTCTTGATATATTTATCATGCCATCTTCGGTTTTATATTAGGAATAGATACAGTTGCACCAAACATAAAATATATATTGAAACAAGACTTCAGATTAAAATTGCTAATCAGGGGGTATAAATTTGAGGTCATTAAGAATATCTTTCAAGATTAAATTTTGGGTATAGGGGCTACATTTTAATTGACCTCATGTAAGAGGTTGTAATTTGAGATTTTGAGAATTAACGTGGCTTCATATACTTTTCTTTTGTAAAAATCCTTACATGGGTAAACTATTTTGACCTGGGGGAAATCTATTGGATGATTAAAATTATTGGTGTGTGTGAAAATATTATTAGCCACACTTGCATGCCTGACATCACTTCTGTGCTTGTAAATCCTCTTTTCCAGGGTCCTTTTAGTCTCACCTATGTAAAACAAGGGGCAATTAATGTCATTACAAGGGATTAAATAGACACAACCCCACTTAGTTGCGGTAACATTGACTGGAAATGGAGAAGGTCATGGCTGTTGTAAGGGCAGCAGCCAGGGAAGGAGATCCCTCCTCTCCTTGTAAGGTCTCGGGTGTCCGAGCCATATGAAGAGGACCCCATGGAAGGTCCTACTATCTGAGGCTGGGTCACCTCAGAGACTGGCGAAGTGGCATCCATCGAGGAAGAGAGGGGGGCAGGTACAATGAACCCCTGCAAACTTGCCATTCATGCCTGCAGGATATTAAGGGGCACAAGGCTGATCGGACCTGGCATCCTTTGCTCCCTTAATGAGGTTGGCACTATCAAGCCACCCTAACCAGGAGCGGTAAATTATGGGCAACCTGCCTGCTTTCTTGGTAGTCCCCTTGAAAGTAAAGGGGGGACTGCCATTGGAAAAAGTGAGAGAAGGAGCTGAGGGGGAAGTCCCCTGCACCCATAGGTAAAGGAGAGGAGTAAGCCTCCTCTCTGGTAGAAGAAATTTGGAAGGTCCCCAGAGAGAGCACAGGGGGGTGAGCTACATTTTTTCAGTAGAGCTGCCCGAAGGCGGCTCCAGTGATGATAGAGAGGAAGGTAAAGGGAGAGAAAATATTTTTTATTGACCTATCATTGGGAATGGTGACCCTTTGTAATTTATGGGTTATGGGATGCACACGCTCATTACCCCATGCAGTAGACCACTCTGCAAGGGGTGAATATATGGCCAGCAGAACCAGCTGCCACCATTTGAGGTCACTCCTACCACCTAGTGACCTGGAGGCCCATCAGCATGGTGGATCCACCTTAGGCACGGCCTAAAAAATTATAGATAGTGAAAAGACAAAGAGAAGGGATGTGAAGAAGGTGAAGAGGGGGTGAAGCAGGTTGTTAAAAACCCACCATCCCAAACTAGAGCTCAGGAGTGAGGGGGCATTGTCCCCACCCACATCAGCCCTGATCCGGGATGGTTGTCTGAGAGGAAGCTGGTTGCGTAGACCCTGTGAAATTAGAGGCTGACCAGAGAAAGTTGTGGGAGAAGTTGTATGGTAATGAGGAAACAGGGTAGGAGGACTGGGTGTCAGAAAGAAGAACAGGCTAAGCTGGGGCTGGACGGTGCACGGAGTCCCATCAGCATGGTGGCCAGGAAGGCAAATCGCTGTGCCCTTTACAGGGGCTCATCTGGCAACTAAATTCTACAACTAGGCTATATTAAAAAAAAACAACAAGGATAAAAAGATCATAGACTAAAGCAAAACAAAAAGCTAACAAGAAGGAAACATGCTCCAGCAGCGGAGGTAAACCTACCTTCCCACATCATAGAAGCGTGTGGGCAACAACAATTCCTCACCTGTCCAGGAACCAGCACAAGAAAATCCCGACATCCACCCAGCTCGCGAAAACTGGGGCATAACAGATATTGAAAACCAGAGGATGTAGAGATTCCAATGCCCAGAGAGGACCAGGGTGCTTTGTGAGTCGCTTTAAATCACAATTCAGTTTCTGAACTGGGCATGTCTCATTCTCTCTCTACCGAGCGGTGTATTACAACCAGCTTGGCCATGAAGACAGAAGAAGCACCTGACAGAGCCTGCTGACTTCAAACAAAGGGGATACAGCGTGGAAACTGATCCTCTCCCCGGACTTGGAGCCTCCATATACACTAGCACAGTTCCAGCATGGCACGAAGTGTGCTCCACAAAGACAGAACTCAATACTGCCGGCGCTGTAGAAGCTTTGGCAGCAGAGGTGTGGTGAAAAATATTCAAAGGTGGTATCCTCCAGGGTGGCATCCTGGGCAGAACCAGTGGCGCCACTGGCCTGAGAGCTATACCTAGCTCTTGGAGTTTCTTAGCCCTAAACCAAGAGTGCTTAGGGTATGATTGGCATCTCTCAGCAGCAAAGGCACCGATGAGATCAACTGCAGATGCAGCACAAGTGGCATCTCCCCAGCATCAACAAGTAGGCTCTCAATGGAAGAAGTGGGGAGGGCAACAGTCGCCAGGCGAAGGCCAGTGTGGTGGATCGAGTCCAACTTCTGCAATACACGCTCGGCAGTAGCCTTATCAGCGTCTCAGGTGCTCAACATCATGGAACCAAGAATATCCAGCGTGTGGGTAAAAGAGAGCCACCCAGGTGAGGCGTCAGTCAAATACAAGACCAAAGAAACGGTGTGACTCCACCACTTCCAGGCGCACACCATTGAGAAACAAGTCTTGGTCAGGGTGGAGCCATGGATGATGGCAGAAATGCACCACCTTAGTCTTGGTTCAATGCCTGTTGGAGTCGATGCTCCAGAGTTGGCATCAGGGCTGCGGCAAAAGAGATCTAAAGGTCTTCATGTAGAACATAGCGAGAACATCTTCTGGCAGCACTGAGGTGATGCCATTGATGCTCAGGGCAAAGAGTATGACACTGAGGACACCCTCTTTCTGCTCCATTGGGCTGGAGAGGGCTTCCTCCACCCGTATGCGGCATCTTTGTTTGGGGCTCCCTACCCAGGGAAGCAAAGGGGCCTGACATGCTGATCTTCTCTTGGTCGCTTACTAAAATGGCAGGAACCCATTCATTCCCACAGCGGGGGAGGAGCCCCGACTCTCTATCGTCCTTTTCTTTTTAGGAGAGGAGGGCGGGGAATGAACTCGCTTCTCTCCTCCGCCGGTAGGAGCCCCTAGGCCAGATATGCTGCCCTCAGCAAGATCCTTCTCTGAAATGGAGAAGGTCCTGCCTGTCATAGGAGCACCAGCTAGGGAAGGAGATCCCTCCTCTCCTTGTAAGGCCTTGGGGACCCAAGCCATCTGAGGAGGAGTTTGCATAGGGGCGGACATGGGTTCTGTGCTTGGCACTGAGCCTGGGTTCAACCCCATGGAAGATCCTACCTTCTGGGGCTGGGTCACCTCAGGGGAGGGAAGAGGGCTCCATGCCCCCCCCCCCACTTCAAGAAAGGAGCCTTTCATCTCATCTTCTTGGGCCAGCAAACCGGTATCCATCAGGAACAGAGGGGGGCAGGTACATTGAGTCCCTGTAAGCTTGATAAGTGCTCCCGTAGGACTTTGGAAGGCATAGGCCGATGGGCCCTATCATCCCTCACCCCTCTATTTGGGGTTGGCCCTATCGAGCCAGTCCCAGCGGAAGCAGTTAATATTCGGTAACATGTGCGCTCTTTTGGCAGTCCACTTGAAAAGCAAAGGGGGAACTGCTGCTAGTAAGAGGGAGTCACCCATGGACACATCCAAAGAAGGGAGTGAGGAAGAGTCCCCTGCACCCATAGGCATGGGAGATGAGTAAGCTTCCTCTCCGGTAAGAGAAGTTAGTAGGGTCTCCTGAAATAGTGCAGGGGAGAGGGAACCTCCTTTCTTACTGTGGAGTTAGCCAAGGGCGGCTCCTTCGGTGGTAAAGGGGAAGTGGAAAGGGTATGTTGTTTTTTTTTAGTATGGGATGCAAACACTAATCATACCACGCATTAGCCTTCTCTGCGAGGGGTGAACACAGACCTAGCAGAATCAGCTGCCACCATTTAGAACCACACCTTTCCACCGAGTGGCCAGGCAGCCTCACCTTGGGCTGGGTGTAAAATCGATAGAGATTGAAAGGAGAAAGAAAAGGAATGTGAGGAAGGTGTGGGTGTGGATGGAACAAACAGGCTGTTAAAAACCCACCACCCCAGGCCGGAGCTCGGAGTGAGGGAACGCTGTCCTCTTCCCTCTCAGCCTTGATCTGGGATAGTTGGCTGAGAGGAAACTGGTTGGCATCTACCTGATGAAATTAAAGGCCTACCAGAGAAAGTTGTGAGAGAGGTTGTAGGGTAAAAACACAAGCTGTTAGAAAGAAGAAGAGGCTAAGCTGGGGTCGGACTGGGCACTGGGTCCCGTTAGTATGGCAGCACGAAGGCAAATCACTGCTTCCCTTACAGGGTATCTCATATGGATAGAACCAAAGCTTGGATGCATGTCAATTCCCACGACCATGTTCTCCTAACTCACCCAACCTTAATCCACTGAATTATAATGTATGGGATGTTGTTGAGAGAGAGAGAGAGAGAGAGGTCAAACACCCCATAATACCATTCAATCTCTATAAAGACTATGTCCAAAATTGATAAAGACCATCTGATTTGAGCATGTCAATACTTCTGACCTTGAATTGAAGTAGTCATTGAGGCTAATGGTGAATTCATTGAACAGGCCTATTATAAGGATTCTCAAATATTTTGTACCAATTTTAATTTAAATATGGCTTTTCTCTGATGTGCTATGCATCTTTTTCTATATTCCTACAAATTACTTCAAAATACTGATGCACCCTGTATATATCATTGATTCAGCATCCTGCACACTAGGGGAGTGGGGATGCACTCCTCATCCAAGCAAGTAGCTGTATCTAATAAATCTATCTGCATCCCTAAGGACTTTCAATTGGTCTATTTTAACTTTCATTTTGCTATCAGACAAAAATTCATTTTCACTAATACATGACACAGGATGGCTTTCACCTAATCATGGGGGATACACTATGCATATATATTTTTTTACATAGCTGCACTAACAGAATTAGGATACACAGTAATGATAACAATCTCTCACATGGACATGCTAGGGGGGTGATCCTTATCCACACTAAGCATCTACCTGTCCACACTCCACTGGTAGGCACAATTACTTTGAAGCTCTAATATGAGTTCAGTATGGCATAAAAGCAATTTGTCTTTGGAGAACACTCCATCCTCTTTGAAAATCTGAAATATGCTTTAAAGGCATATTTAATAATTATAATAATAAATTATGAAAAGATGGGAACAAATACTAGTCATAATAATGGCAGAAAATTTTAATCCAAACATTTTATCATAAAACTGTCAATGTCTATTTGCTTCTTGCATGTCTGCAGATACTTTAACTCATTAGTCACCCAGCTTTTTTCTCAAACTCGTCCTCTGCAAAATTACAAATGGTACACATTATCGTAAATAATTAAAATAAAATATTTAAATCCTTTTTTTATAAATCAAATAATATATTATTTTAATTGTAAAGAATTATATTAATAACCTTCTACCTATTTATAATTATGATTCATAATTTTCAGTTCTTACACAAATTTTCATCAACACCTATGGTTATTTTATGCTTTTTAAATCAGTTACGCTTTATAACCTATATCTAATTATAGAAAACAGTGCCACTCTTTATGGGATACTATTTTATATCTTTAATTTTATGAAAGTTTTGCTCAAGGCCTATTTTTTACCTATAAAACTGTACTTTCCAGACAAAATAGGCTTGCTGGTTTGTGTGCTTTCAATAATATACTAACTTAAGGCATTCCTCATTTTAATTGGATGAAAAATGAAAACATAGGTTTATTTAACTAAAAAATAAGGAAGAGTCATCACAAAGGCCTGTTTACACAGATGTGAGTAATAAATCAGCCTCTTTTCGTGGTTATATTGTGGTGAGGCCTAGAACAGAGTCAAGTTACTCTCATTCATAAATCTTGGTTTACAAATAAAGAAGGTCTGACCTAAGCCATTTATGTATTTTAATTAGATGCTTAATCACTAACATAAGAGCTTGAAAAAAATATATTATCAGGGCAAATATGAGTCTATATTTCAGGGCACAAAAGGCCCTAGGGCAATTATGTAGCACTGAATTGAATAAAGGCCCTTGGGTGACTGATGGGTTAAAGTTACTATTATCACTTTTGCTTGTTTCAAGTAATGACCTTTTTGTACTTTCCGTGAAGGGAACTGGAAGATGAATGAGGATCATGAAGGAAAAGTTTTTCATCTCCAGTATAACTTACAAAGTGAAAGAACGGTCATATATTGCTATAGAAAGGCCAAAACAGATTCCAAGAAAAATAACATTGATACCAATAAATATTTAATTTATTTTATTATAAACAATCTTAATTTGAGGGAAATCTATTAGTAATATTGGACTGAAAATATTGTGGTAACCAAAGTAAATAATTTATACTGATAAATCTTCTTTGTAGCTTTATATTTAAGTCAGTAAGGTCATTCAGATTAATAATAATAAATGCACGGTTATATTTGAAGTGAACTAAAAGGAATGGTGCAAGGCCATTCTTAATTGGTTGAGCAACTTGTTAAGTTGATTCTGATAAATGAGATTATTTCCTCCTAAATTGTTATGGATTAAAACCTGAAATGGGTAGAGAATTTTCCATTTTCAATTATATTTGCATTTTAATGTACATATGTGATATTGCCAAAGAACTAAAAGGATAAGAGAATCATTTTCAGAGCTATGGATGATTGCTTCCTCTTTTTTTTTACACAACTCAAACTGTATAAGATAGTCTGTATATGTAAAAAAATGAGAGAATTAACACTCCAGAGAGTGTCAAAATTAACATGAACAAATAGAAACAAAAGGCAAAGTAACTCCATATAAAACTCATAAAGATACTAATCTTCCAAATATTATAATGGTATCGCACTGATTCATGGTCACTTGTTGTTAATTGATTCCCAGTAGCACCACTGCTCCCTCCAAGATTAAGGGGGAAAGCCTTGATCCTACAGCCTATGATACAGATACCAGTCAATGTTACCACAATTAAGTGGGGTTGTGCTTTCTGTGAGGCTGTCCCAAGGGGGGGGGGAGGCTGTTGCCTGCTGGGGAAATTTTATAGCATCCCCCTGTGCTAGGGCTCCTTGTAACGGCTAGGAAGTGGAAGTTCTTAACCTTGCATGGAATACATCCAAGTGGGGATGGTCCTGCTGTAGGATTGCATCCAGGTAGTGGTGGTGGTCATGTCCTATCCACTTGGAAATGACTGACCACTCCACAGCTCCTTTTCTCTTGCCCTACAGTGTGGCCGAGTTTGAAAAAACACACCAGCTTGCCTGCTGGACCTGCTGCCTGCCATAAGTAGTAAATTCATGGGCATTAATTTCTTTAAACCTATATATATGTGTATATATATATATATATATATATATATATATATATATATAAGAGAAATTGAAACTACCTGCTCTTACCTCAAAAGTAAACCACTCAGAATTCCATTGTGGATTTAAACTTTTTCTAAATACATCTGTTTTAAAGGTGGTATTGCCTACTTTTACTTCTACATATGCATCAGTGGTATCTGAAGATCTGTCCATTACAGGGAGATTTCTCCCTGCGACAACACGAACTTTTACTTTTGCAGGCATTTTAAATATAAATATGTTTATTTTAATTTTTGAAAAAATAATTCTGTAATAAATTTTTAGTCATTCCAATTTATTTATGTAATTTACATAGAAATTTTCACCCTGGAACAAATAAAAATTATTTTAGGGGGGAGGGGGGGGGGGAGAAGGATGCAATATCATGACTTGCTTACAGCTAACCATCCCTCCCAAGTAAATAACAAGCCCCCTGGCATGGCTCGGATACAGACTCGATCCCAAATTAATCACAAAAACTGCACTGCCTAACTGACACAGGCATCTGCACCCAGTGCCAAAAGGAACAAAAGAATGCTAAAAACATAGTCAAAAGAGGCAAAATCATCTGGAGAACTTTAGAGAAAGCACTGTCCAGCCCTCCAGAATAGGACCAAGAAATTCG
The DNA here is from genome assembly GCA_963969495.1 of Ceratothoa steindachneri. NCBI lineage: Eukaryota > Metazoa > Arthropoda > Malacostraca > Isopoda > Cymothoidae > Ceratothoa > Ceratothoa steindachneri. The sequence continues at coordinate 32,589,945 of OZ018319.1, forward strand.
TCTATTCCTGGAAATGGATGCAGCCACAAGCTGTTTCCCAGCCTGGCCAGGCATGTGATCTTCACTTTCTTTTCCTTAGTCTCTCTCCTGCCTATATTAATACAGTGGTACCTCATGATGAACGCTTTCCAATTCAAACATATTTAGCAAACAAATTTTGTCCCCCAATTCGAACACAAACAAACGGCTGCAGAGGAAGCCACTCGGTCAGTCATGCCTGCACTCCCCCTGCTGTGAACATCGTTCTTTGTTGTTCTTGATATTTTTCGCATATTTCCTTGAAATTAAACCTCATTATGGCTCCCAAGAAAGTGAAAAGTGACAGTGCAAGCGGTGGTAGGAAGCTTATGCATTATAGTGTGGAACTGAAGAAAGAAATAATACAAAGACAATAAAGGCTGCTGATGTGTCTAAAGGAGTGTTTGGTAAATCAAATAAAAGGCCTCAAATTTTAGAAAAAGTTGAACAATTACTGTTAGTTTGGATAAATGAAATGCAACTAAAACGAGACAGTGTTAGTGAGGCCATAATATGTGGAAAGGCTAAGCAGTTGCACTTTGATTTAATAGCTAAAACATCCAGTTGAAGAATTCAAAGCAAGCAGAGGTTGGTTCGAGAAGTTTTGCAAATGTAGTGGTATTCATAGTACTATAAGGCATGGTGAGGCTGCAGGTTCCAATAAAGAAGGTGCTGATAAGTTTGTGGGTGAATTTGCTACTTATGTGAAAAATGAAGGTTTCATCCCACAGCAAGTTTTAACTGTGGTGAGACTGGATTGTTCTGGAAAAAAAATGCCCAAAATAACTTACATCACTCAAGAGGAGAAGGCACTCCCTGGACACAAGCCAATGAAGGACAGGTTTACTCTTTTATTGTGTGCCAATGCGAGTGGTGACTATAAAATAAAACCACTTCTTGTCTACCATTCAGAAAATCCATGAGTCTTCAAAAGGAATAATGTGCATAAGGCTAAACCACCAGTAGTGTGGAGGTCCAATACCATGGCTTGGGTGAATAGAATCCTTTTTGTTGAATGGTTGACAGAAGTGTTTGCACCAGCAGTGAAAAAATATCTCAAGGAGAACAATTTGCCCCTTAGGCGTCTTCTTGTCATGAATAATGCACCTGCACATCCTCCAGGTTTGGAAGATGACCTAGGCATTAATTATGAGTTCATCAAAGTCAAATTTTTGCCACCCAACACAATTCCTCTACTGCAGCCAATGGACCAGCAAGTGATTTCCAACTTCAAGAAGTTATACACCAAGGCTCTCTTTGCAAGGTGTTTCCAAGTTACCAATGACACTGATTTAACCTTGAGAGACTTTGGAAGGACCACTTCCATATCATCCACTGCATAAACCTCGTTGAAAAGGCATGGAATGAGGTATATTCCCGCCACTGCAGTCATCTTGGACGAAACTTTGGCCAAGTTGTGTGTCTGAAAGAGATTTTGATGGCTTTGGGGAGGCACCAGCAGAGACAGTAGTGGATGAGGTTGTGACCCTTGGCAAAAGTTTGGGATTGGAGGTCGATGCTGATGATGTGGAGGACCACAAAGAAGAACTAACCACAGAAGACCTTGTTCAGCTGAAGAATGAACACGTGAAGGATATAGAGCAGGCAATGCAATAAAGAGTTCATCAGAGGATGAGGAAGAAAGGGAAGAGGTTCCAAGTACTGAAGTCCAGGAAATATGTCGCATATGGGGTACACTGCACATGTTTATTGGAAAGCATCATCCTGACCAAACTGTGAGCAATAGAGTGGTGAACCTTATGAATGACAATGTTACGAGGGGCAGTCAATAAGTTTTGTGAATCGGTAGGGCAAAACAGAGGAAGGGGGATGGCTGTTTGTGGGGGTGTTAGGACAAGTTATGAGCTGCAGCCGCACGCTCCTGCCTTGTCTATTTAAGAAGCAGTAGCTGATCGCAGATCATCAGTCACAAATTTTTCAACAATGGAGAAGGTTTAGCACCGCACAGTGATCAAATTTTTTAGCAAGGAAGGCAAGAATGCAAAAGAGATCCATGAATGCATGGTTGCAGTGTACACCGACACTGCCCCTTCCTATGCAACCATTGCTCACTGGAATAGGGAGTTCCGCCATGATCGTGAGTACCTTGAAGATGACCCCCGTCCAGGACGCCTGTCAGATGTGACCAACGAAAACAATGTGGCCCGTGTGGAGAGGATGATCCTCGAAAATCGCCCGTTGAAGGTCGAAGAAATCGAGCGAGAACTTGGAATATCACATGGAAGTGTTATCAACATCATCCATGACAATTTAGCCATGACCAAGGTCTCTGCCCGTTGGGTCCGTAGAAACCTCACACCCCATGATCAACTTCAACGTCGTCAAAGTCCATAAGGCCAGAGTTGCACAAGCTGCCATGCATGAGTGCGGATTCGAGGAGCTCAACCATCCCCCTTACAGTCCAGATCTGGCACCTAGCGACTACTTTTTATTCCGCCAGCTCAAGGCTGCACTGCGTGGATGCCGGTTTAGGGACGATGAAGATGTCCAGCTCGCCGTCCACGAGTGGATTGAACAGCAGTCGGGAGATTTCTGGTTGTCGGGAATTTGAAGCCTCAGGGACAAGTGGCGCAAGTGCATTGAAGTCGAGGGTAGTTATATTGAAAAATAATGAAACACTTTTCTTCATATCTCGTTTCCTTATATCCGAATTGCAAAACTTATTGACCGCCTCTTGTATGTCTCACTTCTGAAAACTTTTCCAGAACAGAAGGAGACAAATCACACTGGATAGGTTTCTTGTGCAAAAAGAAACCAGTGAGAAACCTTGCAAGAGACCAAGATGAGAAGAAACACCAGTGAGACAAGAACAACACAGGAGAAAGAAAACACCAGAAATTGAGTTGCCCTCTGTTCTTATGGAGGAGGACTCACCATCCAAGCAGTAGTCATCCTTCTCCCCTCTGCCACCCTCCACCTGTGCCAGCAACTACTATTGTCCACATAAGTTAAAATGCATTTACATGTGTTGGCAATATTTGGTTGACAATATTTGAGTGATCTGGCCACAGGGCACAACATAGACCCATAAAAATGTAAAAAAAATATGAGGATTTTGGGGCCTGTAACAGATTAATTTTTTCTACATTAATTTCAATGAGATAAATTGCTTCCTAATTTGAACAGCCCAAACGAACCAATTAAGTTTAAATCATGTGGTCCCACTGTATATCACAGCTACAGTGGTGACCAATCATCTCAGCCGGCGATATGACCTCCTTCCTCACCTAATAGGTCACATCCTGTGTCTACCTTACACAAGCTTTCATCCGCTGAAACTCGTGCAACAAATGACACTATCTCCAATGAACCAACTTACAGTCCCTAAACAATTATATACCCATAATTAACTACCCACACACTCCCTACAATACCTACATCCTGCATTCCACCAACTTCCTCAACATTCTCCAATTCAACACAAATGGCATCCAAATCAATACTATACACCAACACCCACATTAACCTAATCCAGGAATACCACTTAACTCCCAATGATACCCAAGAACTTTACATGACTACCCTACACTAAGACATGATGTACTCCCAACATAGCACAGCTTACTCACTTGATACACAAGGACATTATATTCTCTAATGCCACCAGACATAGATAAACGCTTATAAAATGACCACACTACTAAACTCCAGGCAATTGCCATAAAGCTCACAAAATCACACACAGCATAATCAACAATAAGAAGGAAGCACATTCTGGCATCAGGGAAGGCCCACCTCCCCTAGGTACAGGAACAAGGGACCAATACCAAAAAGAGTCCACAAGTCTGTGTACATGATGAACGCATCCTGAGTACAAGGGGCAAGCGGTATCAACTCTGCTTGTGACAATACCAGGAAAGTTAACATGTGAGATCACCCAGACCAACCCTGCTTGTGAGAATATCAGGAAGTTAACATGTGAGATCACCCAGACTGGGACATTCAACAAGAATGTGCCAACCAGTGTTGGGGACAATGCAGCCATCGCAATAAAGTGCAGGCGAGTGCTCCATTTAAAGGCACTGTGTCCGGCGAGTGTGCCAAATTTAAAGATTACAGAAAGTGACCTGAAGCCATTGCAAAATTGAGGGGTAGGTCCATGGGAACAGTCTTGGTGCAATGGCACACAACTTTACTCCCCTTCAGGCTGTCTCCCATTTTCTATGACAAGCATCCCAGAGTGCTGCCCTAATTTCTACCATGTAGTCAGGGTGAGGAAGAGCGAAACGCTGGTCTGGTCACCCAGTCCTTGTAGACTCTTTGGTTCCCTCATTCCCACATGTCTAAGAACACAGCAGAAGATAATCTCAACATCAAGCTGGCTCACAGCAACCATGGCCTCAAAGATACCTCAAACTACGGAGATTTCAATGCCCCAAGAGCACTCAGGGCGCTTTGTTAATCACTAAAGATCACAATCCAGTCTTGGAATCAAGCATGACAGGTTATCTCATGCACTGAGTGGTGTATTGCAAGCAACTCAGTCGTGAAGACAGATGCAGCACCTAATAGAACCCCAGTGACTTCAAAAAAAGGAGATATGGCATGGAAGCCAACCCCCTCCTGGGACTTGAAACCATCTGTATACACTAGCACGGATCCAGTGACATGAAGTGTGCTCCCAAAAGTTTGAATGCAATACACCAGTGATGTAGAAACATTTGGAGTATAGTGTGGTCAAAGGCGTTACACTTCAGGGTGATGACCTGGACAGGACCAGAGGTACCACCAAACCTAGATCTATGAGTGGCATCTCCCCAGCATCGACAAGTAGGGTTTGAATAGGGAACGTTCAGAAGGCACCAGTTGACAGGCAGAGAGAGGTGTGGTGGATTGAGTCCACCTTCTGAAATAAACACTCAGCTGCAAATGTATAACACTTGCATTCATAGTCAGCACCCCAGGTGCTGAAAGTTACAGAATGAAGAATGTCCATGGTGTGGGTACAGAAGAGCCTGAGGCTAGGAATATGAGTTTACCAGGTGAGGGGTCAGTCAAAAACAAAAATCAAAGAAACTGTGTGAATCCACCACTTACCAGCAAACCGGGTTTACAAACAAGTCCGGGTAGGGTGGAGCCGTGGATGGTGGCAGAAGAAGTGTACCACCTTAGTCTTGGCCAAGGAAAATCAAAACTTGTGTGTTTCAACATAGAGATGCAATTCATTGTCAGTTGGAGTTGAAGCTCCTGTGTTAGCAGCAAAAGAGAGCAAAAGGTCATCTACATAGAGCATAGTGTGACACTGAGGATACTTCTCTTAGGGACACCCTCTTCCTACACCATTGGGCAGGAGAAGGCTCCCCCTATCTGGAAAGCCTTAAGCCATGCGATATCATAGGCCTTCTCCAGAACAAAAACACTGTGGTGTAGTGCTTTCTATGAAGGAAGGCCTTACACACGGTATTTTCCATCCAATGTGGAGCAGAACTTGCAGAGGCTCACTGTGCAAAAGACTGGTGGCCTCCACTGTCCAGGAAAAAGGGTACTATAACATTTACAAATTTCTCCATCTACTTGCACACGAAGGAGGTTAGAGAGATTGGGCAGAAAGCGGCCTGGGTAGATTGATTTCTGACCCAATTTGCAAAAAGGGGGGCACAGTAGCCATTCACTAGTACTCAGAGAGGATACCCTCTGTCCATATCCTGTTTAACATATCTAAGAGGAAGGACATGCCTCGCTCATCTAGGTGTTGGAGCATGGCATACACAACCTCGTCAGGACCAGGGGGATGCCAGTGCACAGGCAAGAACAGAGTGCAACTCACTCAATGTAATCCTGTCATTGCAGGGTTCTCTGCCTTGGGAGGTAAAGTGCAGTTAGTGGCCTTCAGTGACATGCATTGAATGCTGACAGAACAGCATCCCAGGTAGAGAATGTGGAGAAAGCAGTCCCAAAGGACTCTGCCACAGGTACAGGGTCCAAGATTGTGATCCCATTCTCCTAGAAAATAGGAGGAGGTCCTGCAAGAACTTGCCCTGAATCCTTAAGACTCTCTTCTACACCTCTGCTATAGGGGTGTTTTTGTTAAGCGAAGGCACGTATGCCCACCAGAAATAGCCTTGGGCATGCTTTAAAACATACCTAAACTTAGCTCTAGCTCAACGAAATTAACCCACAGTCAAATTGTTCGGTGGTGCTTATAGCTCATGTAGGTATAAGACTTCTGTTTGAGGGCCATCTCACACTCGGCTGACCATCATGAAAACAGTTGGCATGTAAAACATCCAGACATTCTAGGAAGAGTAGTTAGGCTCACAGTGATGAGGTTGCCAGAGAACTCAATGGCCTCATCCACTGACATAAACTCGTTGACTGCTTGAGAAATCAGTCATTTTCTGAAATATGGACCACTCCACCTGTGCCAAGCACCACAAGAGGGGTCTTTCAGGCAGCAGCAGTACAGAAAATGGAGGTCATCGACCACCACTCACCCAAAATTAGGCTGTGCATCCAGAGAGCACAGAGATAAATCAAAACATGAAAATGAAGTAGTTCTTGTGGAGTGATGCATAAACTCATCCACCTTTAGAACAACTATCACAAGCTCATTGATCAGGTCAGCAAGGACCTGACCCCCAGAATCGATATCTAGTAGTGTCCCGAGAGGGGGTGTCTACTGTTTAAATCTTTGAGTGATAGAAAAGGCCTCAGCAATCTAACCATGAATAGGGGGAAGTCCCCCGCATCAAAATCAGCTAACGGTTGAATATATGCAGAACATAACATAACATAACATAATTACACGGATGACAAAAGCCACAAGGGCCTATCAAAGGTCATCCGCCTCCGTCAAAACCCACCCACAAAAAGCACCATCACCAGGGGAAGACAAAATCAAAGTCCCCCACAATATAATATAACAGATGACAAAAGCCACAAGAGCTCATCATAGGTCATCCGAGTCAAACGGCCTCTTTTTTAAGGCACCCACACTCCCAGGAAAACTACATCCAGAGGATTGCATCCAGAAACAAGGGTATCACCAATCAAGGCTTGTCAAGAACTAAATCATGCAGCTATAGATATATACAAACAATATTAATATATACAAAACTTAGGAACCATCACAACCTTCCCTTCCCCTAAACTCATCCAACCTACTCTTAAATACATTTAGATTTGGACTACCTACTACCCTCTGCGGCAATTTGTTCCAGAAGTCTACCACTCTATTGGTGAAAAAATATTTTCTTAAATCCAACCTACACCCTTGCTTTTTAATTTTCAAGTGGTGACCTCTAGTCCGATTTCCATCATCTAACTCAAAAAACTTGCTAACATCCAATTTATCTATCCCGGAAAATTTTTTAAAGAGCTCAATCATATCCCCTCTCACACACCTCCTTTCGAACGAGAACATATTTAATACCCTCAGTCTATCTTCATATTCAAGGTGCCTCAGGGAAGGAATAATCTTTGTTGCCCTCCGTTGCACTGACTCAAGAAGGTTAATATCGTGTCTAAAATGTGGGGACCATGCCTGTATACAGTACTCTAGATGTGGCCTAACATAAGAGTTATAGAGTTTAAGAATAACCTCCTTACTTTTGTAACTGACATTTCTCTTAATAAAACCCAGCACTCTATTTGCCCTATTTCTTGCTTCAATACACTGCTTAGAAAACCTTAATGACTTATCTATTACTACTCCTAGATCTTTCTCATCCTCTACTGAGCTCAGCCAATGCCCATCCATTTCATAGTTAAATTCTCTATTATCTTTTCCCATGTTAATAACTTTGCACTTATCAAGGTTGAAAGTCATTTGCCACTTATGTGCCCAGGTGCAGCTGCACTGCTACTGCCTGAAAGGAGGTATTTAATGCAAAGAGAAGAATGGAGACATTATGCCTGTTGTAAATCACACCATTGAGGTTAGACAAAATCATAAATAATATATAATAAAAAATTGTATCCACAGGAATGAAGTTACATATAATTATCCAATCTGTGCTTGAAAACATTCAAGTTTGGACTGTTTACAGCCTCAGGTGGCAAACTATTTCAGTAATCTACCACTCTGTTGGTGAAAAAATACTTTATAACATCCAACCTGGACCAGTTTTTTAATTTTCAAGTGGTGTCCCCTAGTCCTATTACTACCTTCCAACTCAAATAACTTTCCAAAATACAACTTATCCATCCCAGACAGATTTTAAAAAGCTCAATTATATCTCCCCTCACACACCTTTCAAATGAGAACATATTTAGTACCTTCAGTCTATCTCCATATTCAAGGCACTTCAGGGAAGGTATTATTTTTGTTGCCCTCATTAGGACCAACTCTAGCAGGTTGATATCATGTCTAAAATGTGGCGACCATGCTTGTATACAGTACTCTAAAGGTGGCCTGACATACAAGTTGTAGAGATTAAGAATAACCTCTCTACTTTTGTAGCTAACATTCCTCTTAAAGTATCCTAGCACTCTATTTGCTAGATTTTTGGCCTCAATACAGTGCTTTGAAAACTTCAGTGATATATCTACTACTATGCTTAAGTCCTTCTCATCCTCAACTGAATTCAGCCAATGCCCATCCATTTCATAGCTAAATTCCCTATTATCCCTTTCCATGTTAAGAACTTTGCATTTTTTAAGGTTAAAAGTTATCTGCCACTTCTGAGCTCAAGCTAATAACTTATTTAAGTCACTCCACACTTTAAAGCTACCCTCAACTTCTTTGACTACAGCTGCCAATTTAGGGTCATCAGCAAAAATTGACACTGCTATTTACAGCCTCCCCAAGACCATTTATATAAACTCTGAATAATAAAGGGCCTAGAACGGATCCCTGAGGTATGCCACTGATAACTTCCCTCCACTGTGACCTCACCTCATTCAGTACAACTCTCTGTTTCCTGTCTTTCGGCCATTCAGCTATCCAATTCAAAACTTCACCACATATCCCATGCATTTTTGATTTGTGAATTAGTCTCCTATGTGGAACCTTATCAAAAGCTTTGCTAAAATCTAGGTAAATTACATCAAAATTCTCTCCCTTATCTAATTGTTTAGTAACATAATTCATAAAATCCAGTAAATTTGTTAAACATGATTACTGGAATAGTTTGCCATCTGAGACGGTAGATAGACAAACTTGAATGTATTCAAACAGAGATTAGATGATTATATGTGGAGGGAGGGTTAACTTTGCGGGGGGGGGGGGGGGGATTCTGAATTCATTCCTGTGGACGCAGTATTTTATTCTTGTATATTACGATCGATTTGGATTTTGACGAGTCTTGATGATGATGCCTTTTGTTTATGACACATTCCTGTGTATGGTTCGAATTGTATATTGTAGATGCATGATCTGACACAATCCTCTGGATTGTTTATATTGTAGATGCAAGATTTGACACAATCCTAAGGATGCATTTGTGGGTGGGGTTTGACCGATGCAGATGACCTTTGATAGACCCTTGTGACTTTTGTCATCCATGAAATTATGTTATGTTAAATCCATGCTGATAATCATTTATTAACCTATCACTCTCTAGATAGTCAGAAATCCCCTTCTTAATAAATCTTCTCAAGAACTTTACAAACTATACAAGTTAAGCTTACTGGCCTAAAAGTTATTTGAGTACTCTTTACTTCACTTTTTAAAAATTAGCACCACATTCGCTAATTTCCAATCATTAGCTATTTCTCCTAAGTCTAGTGATCTAGTATATATCTTCTCAAGAGCTACTGCAATGCTATCTACACCTTTGAGTAACCTAGAATGAATTTTGTCTGGGCCAGATGACTTACTAGTATTTGACTCTAATATAAGCCCTTTAATTACTTCCCTGTTCACATTAATGGTATTCAACACTACTTCCCTTGACCTAAAATTATCATCAATTAATCTATCTGGATTCTCTTCTGTAAATACTGAAGAAAAGTATTCATTAAGAACCTCTAAATATTTCCTCAACAGATTCTTTCAAAACCCCTTCATATCTAATAAGCCCAATTTTATCACTGTTAGATTTGTTATTAATTCTATAATAGTTAAAGAACTTTCTTGGATCTTTATTATTATTTTGAGCTCAATTAATTTCTGCCACCCTTTTGCTCTTCTTCATAATCTTATTTAGCTCATTTCTGGTTGACCTATGATTTAAATTGTCAAAAGTAGTTTCTCTCTGTAATCTATGGTGTGCCCTTTTCTTCTCAGAAATTTTCCTAGCTATCTCCTGATTCCACCTCAACGGCTTCCTACATTTTTTCCTAATAGACTTCATTGGAATACACTGCTCCTGGACTATGTTTAGTATAGTCTTAAAAGTGTCCCACATCTCATAAGTGTTCTTTCCCCTGAATTCTATATACCACCTAATCTGATTAGCAAGTTTCGTAATTTATCGTAATCTCCCCTATAAAAATTTGGAGTTTTTATGGAGTTTGTTGATGTTCTACCTTTCACTATTCCCAAGTTAAATGTATTCAAACACAGATTAGATCATTATATGGGAAGGGAGGGTTAACTTTGTAGGGTATTCTGGACTCATTCCTGTGGATGCAGTTTTTTATTGTTGTATATTACAATTGATTTGGATTTTGACGAGTCTTGATGATGATGCTTTTTGTTTTTGACACATTCCTGTATATGGTTTGAATTGTATATTGTAGATGCATGATCTGACACAATCCTATGGATGCATTTTATGGGTGAGTTTTGACAGATGTAGATGACCTTTGATAGGCCCTTGTGGCTTTTCTCATCCAGAAATTATGTTATGTATAAAGACAACTTGGCCCTCCTATCCCTGAAGCACCTCTTTTAGAATGTATGTATACCTTCCACTCTATCATCTCTGCATCTCTTTCCTTTCCCTGCCTCACCCTGTACTCTTATATTTCCCTGACCACTATCAGTAACTAGTTTTCCACCTGCAAAGACCCAACGACACTATCTAACTCCTGCCACAACACATCAACCCCAGCCTGGCTTAGATGGAGTCCATCCAATGCCTTATTCCCATAAAACCCATTTCAAACATCTACAAACACTAATCCCAGGTCCTCACACAGGCCTTTCACATACTCATTCAGTCCAATTACACGAGACAACCATTCCATCCCCACATCCAATCTTGGAAGCACACCTGAAACAACGCCTTTCACTCTACTTTCACTCATCCTTTCAACTAACATTTTGTACCTCTCTCGTAACTCACATGAACCCACCTTCTTTACATCATTTACTCCCACATGCGTAATCACAACTGCATCCCTCTCACACCTAGACACCAGACTATCATACCTTTCAGACACATCATTTACACCAGCACCCGGCAAAGAAATTCACTCCCTTCCATTTGCTTGCACTCAACTTCCTATAGCTAAGCCTTAGGAGTGGTTAAGAGGCCAGGGAGCCAGGCTCATAAGTTGCCTCTTCTCACACTATTATAGTGTTTATCATAATTGTTTTTAAATGCTATATTACTTGCACTGGACACAACATATTCCGGTAAACCATTCCATTTATTTACCACCCTAACACCCAAAAAGTGGCCCCGCTTCACTCTTCTGTGATGGGGCTTCAGTAGCTTAAGCCGGTGGCCTCTAGTCTCTGACTGGATATTGGTACCTCCTGCAGCAAGTTGAAAGAACTGGTTGGCTTCAATATTCTCATAATTATTCAATATTTTGAACACCTCGATCATGTCACCTCTGGTCCTTCGCTCCTTCAATGTGGTAATCCCCAGCTTCTTAAGTCTTGTTTCATATGGCAGACCCCTAAGCTCTGGTACCAGCTTTGTAGCTCTTCTCTGGACTTTTTCTAGTTTTGTAATATCTCCTCTGCCCTGGGGCGACCAGGCCTGTACAACATACTCCATTAGTGGCCTGACCAGAGCCAAGTATAGTGCCAGGAACATTTCTTCATTCATATAAAAGTAGATTTTATCCTACCCAGCATCTGGTTGGCCCTGGCTGCCAGCTTATTAACATGTGCCCCAGGTTTCAAGTTATTTGAGATAATAATTCCAAGACCCTTCTCTGATGTAGCAACATTCAATAAGGTTCCCCCCATAGTGTACCCATATCCGGGGTTAGTTCTTCCTACATGCATCACATTACACTTATTTTAATTGAATTTAAGTAACCAGTTGCTGCTCCATTCTTGTAGCTTCTGCAAGTCATTTTGTAATCTATCAGCATCACTGGGGGCTTGTATTTTTGTGTAAATTTTTGCATCATCTGCAAATAGTTTTCCTGATGAATTGACATTGTCCATGATGTTGTTGATATAGATTAAAAATAGTTTAGGACCCAGAACACTACCCTGGGGAACCCCATTCCAAACATCCCTCCAGCTGGACAAGACCCCTTCTACTGCAACCCTCTGTTGTCTGTTCTGCAGGAATGCTCTGACCCATTCCAGCAGTCTTCCTCTGATCCCTACAGCCTCCATTTTTGCAATGAGTCTTTGATGCGGGACAGAGTCAAAGGCCTTCTTGCAATCTAGGTATATGATGTCTACATTCTCATGTTTGTCCAAGGTATTCTAACAGTTGAGTGAGGCAAGACCTTTTTTGTCTGAATCCGTGTTGGTGTTGACTGAGTATAGAGTGTGTTTCAAGATGTTCCACTATGTCTTTCCAAAATTTTACATGGTACAGATGTAAGACTCACCGGTCGATAATTCAGAGGATCAGTTTTTTTTCCATTCTTGAAGATTGGGGTAACATTGGCATGCCGCCAATCACCAGATACTATGCAGGCCCTGAGGGATTCCGTAAAAATCCTCCACAAAGGAGGTGCCAGGCTTGCACTACATTCTTTAAGTACACTAGAGTGGACACCGTCAGGACCTGGTATTGAGTTGGACCTCAAATTTTCAAGTGCCACCCTCACATCCTCTGGTGAGAATTCACAGTTTTGTAGTCCTATGCCTACAAATGTCTGAGTGGGTTCTAGTATATAGTCATCCTCCCATTGAAAAACCTTTTGGAATTCTTGGTTGAGTAATTCTGCAGCCTCTAGGTTTGTCGCAGTGAGGGAAGTATATGCAGTCTACAGCTGGGTTACCTCTTCTTTTATTGTAGTCTTGTTGCGACAATATGAATAAAAGGCACTTGGATTAACTTTCACTTCATAAGCCATCCTCTGTTCAAAAGTAAACTTTGCCTGTCTTACTGCTGTGGTAGCCATGTTTCTTTTCAAACAATAATGTTGAGACCTGTGTACAGTCTTCCTTTTGAGGTATCTCTCCCATGCTTTTTCCTTAGCATCAATTTTTCTCCTCACCTCCCCTGTCAACCACTTAGGCTTACCCTTACCTGTTGGACATATTGGTACTTTTGGTATATACCTTTCTGTGGCTTTGCTATATTCTCATAGTAGGTTTTTCCACATCTCCTCCACTGGTTTATTTTCAAGCAATTCATCCCAATTTACCTTCTGATAGTCACCTTTGTAGTAATTGAATCTAATGGATCTGTTCCTGGCAGGAATACTACTTTCTAAACTGGTTAAAAAACAAAACAGCATGATCACTAGTATTATTAGGAGATTTGTACTCAATTTCATCAATTTCTAGTTCATTTTTTGAAAATACGAGATCCAGTGTGGAAGGTGTATCATTTCCCCTTACCCTGGTGAATTGATCAATGTATTGATGAAGAAACATATCCTGGCATGTCATAAAATTCCAGTGGTTCACTCTCTGGTCCCCCTGCAATGGTATGACTTGACCAATCTATTTCCCTAAAGTTAAAGTCTCTGCACAGTAATATTTGGTCTACATTAGTGTTACTCATTGACTCAATTGCCTCTCTAACCCCCTGATTATATTCAGCTTGTGACACAGGTGGTCTATATATACACCCAAGTAGTACTTTCTTATTGTTAATGTACACTGTATTTGCCACTGCTTCAACTTCATCTCAAGCTTCATTTTCAGTTATTGTAGAAGTCAAACTTTTATGAACCATTATTAATACACCCCCACCATCTGTATCTCTATCCCTTCTGTAAATATTGTACTTCCATGTATTGAGGAAAGTGCACGATATGTCTATTGGTTTAAGCTTTGTTTCTGTCAAAAATATTACATGTGGATTGTTTAGTTCAATTGCTATTTCCAAGGAATCACACTACTACTATTTATACCATCTATATTAGTATACATGCATTTCAGGTCAGTTAATCCTAATATCTTCTTGGTGGTTGGTTCAGATCGATCTGGACCAATTTTTCCCTTCTTATAATCCATTTTTTTATTTTTTCCTGTTCCTGATCATTTTTTTCATCCCTGTGCTTTGCTAATTCTGAATGTGCTTTCCTCTCCTCATATGTCCTATCAGGCCTAATTTGAATGTCCTTTAGGACTTCATGCTCCTTTAGTTTTGCACTTCCCCTTAAGATGTCCCATTTAGTACTTTCACTTTCAAACACGACCTTTAGTAATCTGGATGTTCTAGGTTTTGGTTTAACAAGTCACCTCACCATTTTAATCTTCACATTATCTGTCACTCCAATACTGTTAGCAATTCCCTTAACAGCTTGTTCATCTATATATTTTTCCTCATTGCTTGCTCCTGTGGGCTCCTCAATCCCTTGAAAGATGAGATTTGATTTCCTAAATGCCTTCTCTTCCTCATCAGCTCTATATTTCTCTAACTTCCCCCCCCACTGCTTCTTTGAATTCATCACTTTCCTTGTAGTCAGTCTTATTCTCCAGGGTAACCACTCTGGTTTTCATTTCCTTCAAGTCCTTTTCAAGCAATTGAACCTTACTTCCCAAGTCTTTCAGAAAGTCCTTAGCCTTAAACAAATCTGGTACATCAGCTGAGCAACTAATGCATATATATACCCTTCCATCTTGAGAAAAAATTTTTAGTTCATCTTTATCCATCTTTTGACATTCAGAATGGTACCATTGGGAGTATCTATCACATTTTATAAAATCATCGTCATCATCAAAGTTCCGTCCACATACCTTGTTTGGTGCAACTGGACAGATCAAGGTATCTGTTCCAGGGTTAGGTGAGTTCTGGGGCCTACCTGTCATCCTCATTGGTACTGGTGTAGTTCCTTTAACCCCTACAGGTGTGGAGCCATTATTTGGCATGTTTGTTGCCCTTTTCTCAATATCTAATATAAGAGTCACCCATCACAAGCCCCTCAGTCATCCTCCTAGTCCCCCTAAGAGTAGCATTACCCTCCCTCCTGTTCTCATTCAAACTACCACTTATTTCACTTTCTGCCACAACTACATCAGACAAATGACTTTTAACCTCTTCATCTCTCAGGGCATCGAATCTGTTAGTCAACCTAACAGGTTCCATGTCCCTCTTTCTCACAGACTTAACAGGTTCCATGTCTCTCTTACTCACAGACCTAACCTGTCTATTTTATCCATATTCACCCACCATTCATCTTCACACTTCTTTTTCTTTAGTCCCTAGTCTAAGTTCTTTCTTTGTTTGAATAAGTGATGGAGTTCGTGGATGAAAGTGAGCATGAGTGTCGGACTGTATGCATTGGTTGTGGTGTAGTTGGTGAAGGGTATACATGTGTTGTATGTGGGCTGCGTGAATGCATTGTAGATTTAGAGGGAATGAGAATGCAGGATTTAAACAGGATATGTAGGCTGGAGGGGTTAGTTGCTGAGCTCAGGAGGGAACTTAGTGTTAGGCCTAGGGCTGGAAATAGGTTAGGTGGTGAGGTAGGCCAGTTAGATGTTTCAGGTGAAGGTAGAGGGCCGGTGGAGGAGGTAGGATATGATAGTTGTAGGGATAGTGAAGTTAGCTCCCTTAGATTAGTTAGAAATAGGCCGTGAGGATGGGGGACAGTGGAGAGTGGTTAGGAAACGTGTAGCTAGGGAGGCTTTTCCTGTTCTTTGTGAGAATAGGGTTGCCTCTGTTGAGGTGGCTAGCCAGGGGAAGAATAGGTGTGTGAGTCAGAGGGACACAGAACCTATTAGCTTGACTAATAGATTCAGTGCCCTAAGAGAGGAAGTAACTGGAAGTGATATGACTGATGGGGGTGGGGGTGGAGGTAGAGTGACTAGTAGTTTGAATGAGAATAGGAGTGGGGATGGAGTTAGGTCTGTGGGGGTTAGGAATAGGAGTCTGACTGAAGTGCTTGTGATGGGTGATTCACGAGTTAGATATTTAGATAGGAAGTTGAATGCAAGTAGATTGAATGGTTTGAGGGTGTGTTTGCCGGGTGCTGGAGTGAGAGATCTGTCTGATAGGTATGAGGAGCTGGTGTCTGGCTGTGCAAGGGATGCGGTTGTGATTACACATGTAGGAGTGAATGATGTGAAGAAAGTGGGTGCATGTGAGTTACGTGAGAGGTACAAGAGGTTGATAGAAAAGGTGAAAGTAGAATGAAAGGTGTTGTGACATGTGTGCTTCCAAGAATGGATGTTGGGGTAGAATGGATGTCTCGTGCGATTGGGCTGAATGATTATGTGAGGAGGATGTGTGAGATGGAAGGTGTCATGTTTGTGGATGTGTAGGATAGGTTTGTTGGAATGAAAGAAATGTCTGCGATGGATGGACTGCATTTGAGTAGGAGGAGGTAGATGTGTTGTGGGAGGAGTATGATTGTGATATTAGGTCTTTGCGGGCAGGAAACTAGATACTAATAGTGATCAGGGAATTATGAGAGGACATTATAGTACTGAAAGTAGAATGGACTTGGCAGATAACAGAAATAGGTTCCAAGGCGATAGTGTTATTAGGTCTTTAGAGGCGGGAAACTAGGTTTTTATAGTGGTCAGGGAAATTTAATGGCTCAAAGTAAGGCAGGGAAAGGAAGCAAACACAGATTTGTAGAAGGTAGGCAGGCTAATGGAAGTGCTTTAGGGTTAAATTACTTGAGTAGTGATAGTGGTCAGGGAAGGAGAGAAAGGAGATGCAGAGGAGATAGGCCCTCAGGTGCTTCAGGAATAGGTGGGCTGAGTTGTCTTTACACAAATGTTCGTAGTCTTAGAAATAAGAGGGATGAATTATTTAGTTATATCATTCATGAAGATATAGATATAATATGTATAGTTGAATCATGGGTTAATGAAAATATATTTAATGATAATGTCAGTGAATTTGAACTAGAAGGTTATACTATGTACATTAGTCAAAGGAGAGATAGGACTGGTGGTGGGTTGATTATTTATATCAGAAATAGCATTTCTTCAAATCTAAATAACTCTATAAAGCAAGGAGAAGGTGAATCATTATGGATAGATATTAATGTTGGTAAAAATAGGAAAATACACTTGGGAGCTTTTTATAGACCACTAGGACAGACTGATTGCATCGATGAGTTAATGATTAGGGAAATAAGTAAAGGATGCAAAGAAGATACAGTTATTCTGGGTGACTTTAATTTAACTTCTGTAGACTGGAAAAATATGATAGGAAGAGATAGAGCAATTTGTTAATAAGCCAACAAGGGGTGCCAATATATTAGATCTAATTCTTTCAAATGATGATCACTTAGTTCAAGGATTGAGTGTAGGGAAATCATTGGGAAACAGTGATCATCAGATGGTTAGGTTTAATTTGCAAATAGTTAAGGGTAGAACAACAACAAACTCCACAAAAATTCCAAATTTTTATAGGGGAGATTACGATAAATTACGCAGCATGCTAAATCAGATTAGGTGGGATATAGAATTCCATGGAAAGAATACTTATGAGATGTGGGATATTTTTAAGACTATATTAAACATGGTTCAGGAACAGTGTATCCCGATGAAGTCTATTAGGAAGAAATGTAGGAAACCATTATGGTGGAATCAAGAAATAGCTAATAAAGTTTCAGAGAAAAAAAGGGCATACCAGAGATTACAAAGTGAGAATAGTTTAGATAATTTAAACCATTATAGGTCAACCAGAAATGAACTAAATAAGATTATTAAGAAGACCAAAAGGACAGCAGAAATTAATTTAGCTAAAAATAATAATAAAGATCCTAAAAAATTCTTTAGCTATTATAGAATCAATAATAAATCTAACAGTGATAAAATAGGGCCTATTAAATATGAAGGGGTTTTGAAAGAATCTGATGAGGAAATAGTAGAGGTCCTTAATGATCATTTTGCTTCAGTATTCACAGAAGAGAAACCAGTTAGACTAATTGATGATAATTCTAGTTCAAGGGAAGTAGTGATAAATTCTATTAATATAGACAGAGAAGAAATTAAAGGGCTTATAATGCAGTTAAATACTAGTAAGGCATCTGGCCCTGACAACATTCATTCTAGGATACTCAAAGAAGGTGTAGAAAGTATTGCAGTAGCTCTTGAGAAGATATTTATTAGATCACTAGAGTCTGGAGAAATACCAAATGATTGGAAATTGGCAAATGTAGTGCCAATTTTTAAAAAGGGAAGCAAAGATGATCCAAATAACTTTAGACCGGTAAGCTTAACTTCTATAGTCTGTAAAATTCTTGAGAAGATGGTTAAGAAGGGAATTTCTGATCATCTAGAGAGTAGCAGGTTAATTAATGATGCTCAGCATGGTTTTACTTACAGATACTTACATACTTACAGAAGACTTCATGGAAGAGGCTTATGCCTGTGACTCCAGATCTATATTATCAACCTGCGGCAGCGTGTGGTGGATTATCTTTGCCTTGTAATTGTATTTCAATTCTTGATTAAACCAAAATTTATCAAGTCTGACCTCAAACTTGTTAACTGATGCTACAGCAATCACCCACTCAGGCAAATGATTCCAGTTATTTATCACCCTACACAGGAAAGCATACTTCCTTATATCCAGCCGTGACCTTGTCTTAAAAAGCTTCAGTGAATTTCCCCTGCTGATGTTTTCTTCTCGAAGTTTCAATATGGCTTGACTACATTCCCCATCATATTTTCCAGTGAGTATCTTGTAGGTCTCTATTAAGTCTCCCCGTGCTCTTCTGTATGCCAGTGTTGGTAGGTTCAGCTTCCTTTGTCTCTCTTCATAATTAAGTCCTTTAAGTTCCGGCACCATCCTTGTAGCCCTTCGTTGCACGTTCTCTACCATCTCAATGTCTTTAACCAGGTGAGGACTCCATACCTGATTAGCATACTCTATATGCGGTCTTACTAAAGCTACAAACAAAGCTTTAAATATCGTTGCATCCAATGTAACAAAGGTCCTTCTGATTATTCCCACTAATTAGTTGGCTTTATTTACTTTCTCTGCCAGGTGATCTACACAACTCAATTTATCATTGATTATTACTCCCACATCCTTCTCAGAAGTAATCTTTTTCAGCTGCTTCTCCATTTGGTAGCCTTGATCTTCAATAGTCGTTCTTCCTATTCTCATATAACTACACTTATCCGGATGAAAACTCAACAACCATTTTTCACTCCATGAGTATACCTCCTGCACATCCCTGCTTTTGACAATCCTCTTGATCTTTTATGCATCTAAATATCTATGTGTCGTCTGCATACAGGTATACTTCGCTGTCATTTACTATAATATCGGGAAGGTCATTGATAAACAAAACAAACAACAATGGTCCGAGAACGGTGCCCTGTGGCACTCCACTTGTCACTGGCTTCCATCTTGACATTTTACCCTTCACCACCACTCTTTGTTGTCTTTGTGTTAGGAATGCTGCAATCCATTCTTGGTACTCTCCAATTCCATAACTACTAATTTTTCTGAATAGTCTTCTATGTGCAACTCTATCGAAAGCCTTCATAAAATCACAATATATTACATCCACTGCATGTCCATCATCAATAATTTCAGTCCATCTGTCCAGAATCTTTATGAGCTGTAGCACCGTTGATCATCCTGAGATAAAGCCATATTGCTTGTCAGTAAATAAACTATTAATTCTCATGTGTGCCATTAGCTCCTCCCTTATCTTTGTCTCAAATATCTTACAGATTATACTTGTTAAACTGACTGGCCTATAATTCTCTGGATCACACTTGGAACCCTTTTTAAATATAGGAGTATTATGAGCAATTAGCCAATCTTGAGGGAGTTCCTTATGTTTAAAGGAGTACTGATAAAGTATTTCTAAAGGCACTACTAATTGTTCCATAGCTTCTTTTACCCCCAGCACAAGTACAAAATGACAAGAGATGATGGAACAGATCACACACTACAGAACACCACGGAAGAGAAGGACCTGGGAGTCCTTATTGATTGCAATCTAAGCTTTAGTAACCACGTCCAAGCTCAAGTCAACAAAGCCAACAAGATACTTGGGGCAATTAAGCATACATTCCAATATCTAGACAAAGAGACAGAGATATGGTGGAGAGGGTACAGCGTAGAGCAACACGCATGGTTCACAGTATCTCTCATCTCTCCTATTCAGAGAGACTAAAAGCCCTTAATCTACCTACCCTGTACTTTAGAAGACAGAGGTCAGATGTTATGCAACTATATAAGATTTCACATGGACATGACGAACTGCAAATAGGAAACCACTGTAAGCTGTGCGACAGGTCAATGTTTGCTCCGGGTCTCTCGACTAACACAAGAGGACACTGCTTTAAGTACCAAGTGCAGAGCTCGTCTGGTCCAAGAGCCAATTTCTTCCCGACAAGAGTCACTTCAATGTGGAACAAACTCTCAACAGAAACTGTAACCAGCAAAACTGTAAATATCTTTAAGTCAAGATTAGAAAAAGAATGGAAAAACCACAAAGACCTACACAGTTATATATTCACATATTGAAAAATCCGTTCTGCATACATCAACTAAAAACAACAGTACGGTCTCATTACCCAAGAGGGTACCTATCGACCGGGATTCAAGGTAAATTCAAGGTAAATAATCCTAGAGTGGATTCCTTCAGGTCCTGGGGATTTATGCCTCTTTAGATTTTTAATGATCTTCTTAATTTTTTCCTTATTAATTTCCAGGTGATTCAGTGTTGGTACATTTTTCATCACACAATATTGTACCTCATCTTCTGGCTCCATGACAAACACCTTCGAAAATTGCTTTGCTAAAACTTCAACTTTTTCCAGATCACTTTCAGTTTTTCCATCTTCAGCAGTGCCCTTGTATAAGTCAGGAATCCTTGGTTTCCTTTTTGTCTTAGTCTGCACATATTTCCAAAATATTTTAGGATTATCCTTCACATTTTTTGCAATCTCCCTTTCTTTTAGTTTTACAGCATTTTGGTTTCTTTTCTAATTTGATTATTCAGTTTTCTGTACTCCTTCTCAGTCTCTAAATACTCGTTCTTAGTAGATACATTCAGATTACTCTTCAAGGATTTCATTCTCATCCACAACCTCTGTTTCTTCTTTATCTTAGACCATAATTTCTTATTCATTGGTAGATTGCTATTTGTCCTTTTCCTGGATTGATTTAAATTCCCCATCTTTCTTGTGGGTACACTCTTATCTATTGCAACATACAATTTTGACTTGAATCTGCTCCACATTTCCTCAATATTGGTAGCCTCGGATAGGTATTTCACCCAGTCAATATTAATACTAAGTTCCCTTCTCAGCAACTCATAATCTGCTTTTTCATACAAATACATAGTTTTTCTATCATGAGCCACGATCTCCTCCATATTACATGTAACTTGTATCACAGCATGATCACTTCTCCCCAGTGGATTTCCAATCATGACCTCTTCAACTATTGATTCTTCATTTGTGAAAGAATCATTTGTGTTTAACTAATTTACTGGATTTTATGGATTATGTAACTAAAGAGTTAGATAGGGGTGAGAAAGTTGATGTGATCTACTTAGATTTCAGCAAAGCTTTTGATAAGGTTCCACATAGAAGACTAGTTCATAAATTAAAGCTGCTTGGGATATGTGGGAACGTTTTAAATTGGATAACTGAATGGCTGAAAAATAGGAAACAGAGAGTTGTACTGAATGGAGTGAGGTCAGAGTGGAGGAATGTTATTAGTGGCGTACCTCAGGGATCAGTTTTAGGCCCTTTATTATTTATAATCTATGTAAATGATCTTGGGCAAGGTGTGAATAGCAAAGTATCAATTTTTGCTGATGACACTAAATTGGCAGCTGTAGTCAAAGAGGTTGAGGGTAGCTTTAAAGTGCAGGGTGACTTAAATAAGTTGTTAGCTTGGGCTCAGAAGTGGCAGATGACTTTTAACCTTAATAAATGCAAAGTTATTAACATGGGGAGAGATAGTAGGGAATTTAGCTATGAGATGGATGGGTATTGGCTTAATTCAGTTGAAGATGAGGAGGACTTAGGAGTAGTAGTAGATAGGTCACTGAAATTTTCAAAGCACTGTATTGAGGCAAAAAATAGAGCAAATAGGGTGCTAGGTTACATTAAAAGAAATGTTAGCTACAAGAGTAAGGAAGTCATCCTTAAACTATACAACTCTTATGTCAGGCCACATTTAGAGTACTGCATACAGGCATGGTCACCACATTTTAGACATGATATAAACTTATTAGAATCAGTACAAAGGAGAGCAACAAAAATAATACCATCCCTGATCCACCTTGAATATGAAGATAGACTGAGGGTATTAAATATGTTTTCATTTGAAAGAAGGTGTGTGAGGGGAGATATGATTGAGCTTTTTAAAATCTTTTCTGGGATGGATAAATTGGATTTCACCAAGTTATTTGAGTTAGAAGGTAGTAATAGGACTAGAGGCCACCACTTAAAGATTAAAAAACAGAGGTGCAGACTGGATGTTAGAAAATATTTTTTCACTAACAGAGTGGTGGATTACTGGAATAGTTTGCCACCTGAGACTGTAAACAGCCCAAACTTGAATGTTTTCAAGCGCAGATTGGATGATTATATGGGGATAAAGGGTTAATTTCTTACTTTTTGGTATGTGGATATGTTTCTTGACTTATTCCTGTGGATGCAGTTTCTTTTTATTGTATATTTTTGGGGACTTTGATTTGTTTTTGACAGACTCCTATGGAGGCTTTAAATTATATATTGTAGATGCATGGTTGGACATTCCTATGGATTGTTAAATTGTATATTGTAGATGCATGATCTGACAAAATCCTATGGATGCATTATGTGGGTGGGATTTGATGGATGCGGATGACCTTGGATAGACCCTTGTGGCTTTTGTCATCTGTGAAATTATGTTATGTTATGTTGGAAGAGGTGCTTCAGGAAGAGGGGGGTTAAATTGTTTCTATACAAATGCTTGTAGTCTTAGAAACAAGAAGGATGAGCTATTTAGTTATATTAGCGATGAGGATATAGATATATTATGTGTTACTGAATCATGGATTAATGAAGTAGAATTTAGTGACACTATAAGTGAATTTGATTTACAGGGCTATAATATGTACATTAGTCAAAGGACAGGTAGGATTGGTGGAGGAATAATTATCTATATAAAAAACAACATTGTTTCAAGTTTAAATACTTCAATAAAGCAGGATGGAGTTGAGTCACTTTAGATAGATATTAGGTTCAGTAAAAATAGAATGGTTCATTTGGGAGCTTTTTACAGACCACCTGGGCAGACTGATGATATAGATGAACTAATGATAAGGGAAATAAGTAAGGGATGTGAAACAGATGCAGTTATTATTGGGGACTTCAACTTAAACTCTGTGGACTGGGAAAATATGATAGGTAGGGATAGAACAAGTGGCAAGTTTATAGAATGCTTTGAGGATAATTTTTTGAATCAATTTGTTAATGAGCCAACGAGGGGGGACAATATATTAGATTTACTACTTTCTAACAGTGATCATTTAGTTCAAGAATTGACTGTTGGGGAAGCATTGGGAAATAGTGGCCATCAGATAGTTTGTTTTAACTTGGGAATTAAGAAGGGTAAAATAACTGAGAATGCTGTAAAAGTTCCAAATTTTCATAAGGGAGATTATGTAAAACTTCAAAGCTTGCTAAATTTGGTAGACTGGGATGTAGAATTCAGAGGTAAAAATGCTTATGGGATGTGGGATACTTACGAGCATATAATAAATGTAGTCCAAGAACAATGTATCCCAATGAAGGCTATTAGGAACAAAAGTAGGAAACTATTATGGTGGAATCAGGAGATAGCTAGAAAAATTCAGAGAAGAAAAGGGCATATAAAAAATTACAGGTAGAAAATAATATTCAAAATTTAAGTGATTATAGAATGGCTAGGAATGAGTTAAATAAGATTATAAAGAAGAACAAAAGAGTATCAGAAATCAAATAAACTCAGGATAGCAACAAAGATCCTAGAAAGTTCTTTAGTTACTATAAAATTAATAACAAGTCTGGCAGAGTTAAAATAGGACCTATCAAATATGAAGGGGTTGTGAGAGAAACTGATGAGAAAATAGTTGAGGTACTAAATGGTCATTTTGCATCAGTATTTACAAAGGAGAAACTAAAGTCTTATGTATAGTACTCATGGGTCAGGAAAAGAAGTATTTACTACCATTAGTGTGAATTGGAGGAAGATAAAAGGACTAATAGGTGAGTTAGATGCTACCAAGGCCTCCGGCCCTGATAATATTCATTCTAGGATACTTAAAGAAGGGGTAGAAAGTATCTCAATAGCTCTGGAGAAGTTGTATACTAGGTCACTGGAATATGGAGAAATACCCGATGATTGGAAGAGAGCAAATGTAGTCCCCATTTTAAAGAAGGGTAGTAAAGAGGATCCAAATAACTTTAGACCGGTTAGCCTAACTCCTGTAGTCTGTGAAATTCTTGAGAAAATAGTTAAAAAAGGGATTTGCCAACATCTAGAGAGGGAGGGGTTAATCAGTGATGCTCAGCATAGGTTTAGATCAGGTAGATCATGTTTGACTAACTTACTAGACTTTCTGGAGTTCGTAACAAATCAAGTAGATAAGGGAGAGAATGTAGATGTAATTTACTTGGATTTTATTAAAGCATTTGATAAGGTACCACATAGGAGACTAGTTCATAAATTAAAAATGATTGGGATATGTGGGGGTGTTTCAAATTGGATAGCTGAGTGGCTGAAAGACAGGAAGCAAAGGGTAGTGCTAAATGGTGTAAAGTCAGAGTGGAGGGATGTTATCAGTGGGGTTCCTCAGGGATCAGTTCTCGGTCCATTATTATTTGTTATCTATATAAACGATCTTGGGAAGGCAGTTAATAATAAAGTGTCAATTTTTGCGGATGATACCAAATTAGCAGCTGTAGTTAAAGATATTTATGATAATTTTAAAATGCAGGGGGATTTAAATAAATTGTTATCCTGGGCACATAAGTGGCAAATGACTTTCAACCTTGATAAGTGCAAACTTATTAACATGGGAAAAGATAATAGAGAATTTAACTATGAAATGGATGGGCATTGGCTGAGCTCAGTAGAGGATGAGAAAGATCTAGGAGTAGTAATAGATAAGTCATTAAGGTTTTCTAAGCAGTGTATTGAAGCAAGAAATAGGGCAAATAGAGTGCTGGGTTTCATTAAGAGAAAGGTCAGTTACAAAAGTAAGGAGGTTATTCTTAAGACTCTATAACTCTTATGTTAGGCCACATCTAGAGTACTGTATACAGGCATGGTCCCCACATTTTAGACACGATATTAACCTTCTTGAGTCAGTGCAACAGAGGGTAACAAAGATTATTCCTTCCCTGGTAATACTTCAGATTTGAGGCGCACGGTAGATGGCGCTGTTAGTCGGCTACAATTTTGGGCTACAGCATATCTCTTATTGTGGTGGAGCGAATGTGAGTGTGTGTAAAAGGGCCATTCTCCCACCCCTTTTCTCAGTACCCTCTCCCTCCCTCTGTAAGAATGTGTGTGAATGGGAATGGGTTTGTTTTTTTTTTGTTTATTTTATGTTTAAAATGATTACCATGTTTTTCTTTCTTTCCAGGCGTCATATTCTGGAAAGATAGTAGCTAATTTTGAGATATCAGTATAATTAAAATAATATTGTACTTTGCTTAAAATAAACTTTTATCAAGGCGTCATATTCTGGAAAGAGGTAAGCTAGTCGATAAATTTACTCGGGTAATGCCCACTTATTAGTTTCGCCATCCATGTATAAATAAATGGGTCATAAAAGGAGGATATATCTCTTCTACAGAGAGTGGAAGTGTGGACTGATAGCAAGAGGGGTTCTCTAGACGAGTGCTCCGCCCAGCCCTGAGACGGAGGGCTTTCGTGCCTCTCTAACCACCTGAACCGCCATACCCGCCTTCGTTGACAATCCTGCCTCCTTCTAAGTTAGCCTACTACCACCCACCTCCAGCACACAAGTGATAGCGTGTGCCCCCTTTTCGTTCGGTTGTGGTTGTGTTTTTTTTTGTTTTGTGTAGAATATAAGTAAATTGTTGTATTCGCCGGTTATAAAATTCTCGTTTGGTATCGTATTTGGATTGGGAAATCCAGCCTCATTTTGAAGTGTGCACACTTCCCTTGTGAATATAAATTGCTGTAAATATAACTGTAACTATCATTGTACTTTTTTTTGTAAGTAAAGGGACTGTATATACAATCCGTTTTATTCTCCCTCGATTTCTCACGTCCGGACAGTGTAGGAAGCGGGTTGGATTGATTATCGATTGGGATTAGAGATATATTTTCGGCCCGCTACATTTGGCGCCCGAATAGGGACGTGAGACTTCAAAACTGGGAGAGTGACTGGATTGGATTGCAGTCCATACCCAATTAGTGTGACAAGTAGTTTGACTGATTTTTCCCTCCTCCTATCTTTGTACTAACTTGGGAACAATGGCTGTAGCGGAAACATTGAATGAAGAAGTAGTGTGATTGAGACTGGAGTTGAGAAAGAAAGAAGAGGAGTGTGAAATGTTGCGGGGAATGATGGAGGGAATGGAGAATAAAATAAAAGGGATGAATGAAAAGACTGATAAGATGAAGAAGGAAATGGGAGACCGACAGGATCAGACGGACCGACGGATGCAGGACCTGTATAACATGATGACAGGGGCTGGATCAGTCCCAGGACCTACAACCCTGACGCCTGCTCCTACTGAAGGGACTCCGCTAAATGGAATGGATGGCAGTATGATTGAGTCTAAAGAAGATACTGTGAGTGGTAGGAAAGGGGGTGAATGGAAGAGAGTGGAAAGTAAGAGAGGAAGTAAGCATGGTTCTAAGGTTAAGGATAGGAAGGCGAGAGGGAAGAGTGTGGATTCGCCATACTCAGATGAGGGAGAGAGTGACGATATGATTGGAATGAGTGAGACCGAGAGTAGCTCTTCGGAGAGTGAAGTGAATGTGGGAAAAGGAATTTTGATTAGGGAAGTGCCAAGGATTGATAAGTTTAGATTGCATGGGGGAAAGAGTATGGATGAGTTCTTCGGGGATTTTGAGCGGTACTGCAAGCTCAAGTACCCGCAGAACAAGGGTCACTGGGTGAGTGTACTGGGAGATTGTTTGGATGGGAAAGTGTTGGAGTTCTTGCGAGTGATAACGAGTGTGGGAGAGCCAAAGTACGATGTAGTGAAGAAGAGATTGATTGGGCAGGTGAAACGAATGAAAGAGAGTGTGAAGTATAAGAGGGTGAATGAATTTGAGAAGGCTCGAATGGGGAAGAGTGAAAGTGTGAATATGTATGCACATAGGCTTGAGAGTATGGCAAGAACGAGGTATGGTGATGATGATGTAAATGAATGTAAACCACTCATGAGGAAGTTTTTGGACACGATCCCGCGAAAGGTGAGTGAATGGCTGAGTGGAAAGAGAAAGGAGAGAGTGAGACTGACAGGTGAACGGTTGATGTGGGAGGATGTGTTGGAACTGTTAGAAGATGGACGATTTGATGATGAAAGCGATCTAGAAGAGGATGGATGGTACAGTGTGAATGTTGGGGGTAAGAAGCCCAGGAGCTTTCATCCACCCCAGCAGTTTGTCAGCTACAGGGATGCCCTGAAGGCTGCACCAGCTGGAGTGATGTCAAACTTCCTGGGCCGGCAGAATGGATGGGCAAATGGAGGGTGGTCGAATGGAAGGGGGCAGATGAATTTCAAGCGTGGGAACGGATATATGAGAGAGAAACCGAGGTATGTCCCAGCAAACGAGAGACCGAATGGTGGGAGAAAGATTGTGGAATGTCGTCGGTGTGGAAGGAAAGGTCATATGTTAGCAGAATGTAGGTGGACATCTGGTGCGTGTTTTGGGTGTGGTAAGAAAGGGCATATGATAAAGGATTGACAGGAAAGTGTGAAAGAGTGCTTCGAGTGTAAAGAAATAGGCCATTTGAAGAAAGATTGTCCGAGGTTGAATGGTGGAGAAACTGGTGGGGAAAGTATGAAATATGCATGTGGTAATTGTGGAAAGGCTGGTCATTATGCAAGGATGTGTCGTGACCAGAGGAATGTATGTAGCTATTGTGCGATGGAAGGACATTCAAGTGAAAAGTGTTGGATTAGACTGAGAGCGCAAGGTGTGAATGGAAAGTCTGAAGCGGGAAACTGAATGGTAAGAGGGTACCTGCTGAAGTATCCTCTGGGTGCATGAGTGTGAGTAATGTGTTGGTAAGTCTGTCTAGTGTGAAAGTGCTGTCTGGTAGGAAGTATGAGTGTCTGAGTGTGAAGGTGGAATTGAATGGAATTGAGTGTTTGGCTTTAATAGATTCTGGATGCAAGGCGAGCTTGGTGTATAAAGATGTGTATGACAAGGTTAGCGAGAAAGCCCTCCTGTCTGAGTGCAAGGGTAGTTTAGTAGGTATTGGTAATAGGAGAGTGCCTGTGATTGGAATGATAAGGTCAGCTGTTCGAATGCATGGTATGATGATGAATGAATGTGAATTTTCTGTGATTGATAAGGTGAGTAGTGAGTATGGTGTGATTTTGGGCTATGATTTTATGAAAATGAATCGTATGGTTGTGCATCCTGCGAGTGATCAGATTGAGAGAAAGATTGGTAAAAATGGGGTGTATAAGTTGTATGTAGGGAAAGATGGTAGCGTTTTGAGGAGTGTGTTTACTGGTATTGAGGTGACTGCTATGGAGAATGTAAGGCTTGTGAAGGGTGAAAGGGTGTCTGTTAGAGTGAGTTGGAGTAAGGATGTTAGTTTGAATGTGAATGAGAACACTGTGATATTGGATGGAAAGGATGCATGTTATAAGGTAAGGCGTGTTGCTTGTGTGTTTGATGGCTTGATGAGAATGAATGATCCTTTTGTATGTGTGCAGGCGGACCCCAGTGTAAAAGGGCAGGTGAGGGGAATCCAAGTCGGAGATGTACTGGGCCACCTCTCCACTGTCAATGAGGTAGGTATGGATGATAGTACAGATATCAGGGTCAATGTTGCGAATGAAAAGACATGTGAATGGATGTATAATGAGGTGAAGGACATGGTGAAATTGGATGGATGTTTGACTGAGTATGAAAGGGAGGATGTGTATCGAATGATATTTGAGCGAAAGGGAGCCCTCAGTAAGGGTGATCTGGATTTCGGGGTTGCAAAGCTCCCGGAATTCAAGATTGTCCTGAAGGAGGATTCCCCAATCTATCAGCGGCCAAGGCATTTCCCACGTCCGGTTGCTGATGAGATTGAGGAGCAGTGCTTGGAATTGGAGCAATTGGGGGTGATTGAAGAGAGCGAGAGTGCATGGAATAGTCCAATTGTACCTGTACGTAAGCCGGATGGAAGATTGTGTCTGTGTGTGGATTATCGAAAGGTGAATGAAAGGACTGTGAAAGAAAGGTTTCCGATGTGTGTGGTATCTGAGTGTGTGTATAGTATGCATGGGATGGAGTGGTTTACGAAGCTGGATCTGGTACGGGGGTATTACCAGATGCCCATTGCTGAGGAGAGCCGGCCAGTAACTGCCTTCTCTTCCTCAAAGAGGCATTACCAGTTCCGGAACCTCAGCTTTGGGTTGGCTAATGCTCCCGGAGCCTTCCAGCGGGCAATGAATGTTGTGTTGAGTAAGTTTGCGAGTAAGAATGTGATTGCGTTTATAGATGATATTTTGATTATGACTGAGACTTTTGAGGAGCATATGAGATTGGTGAATGATGTGTTGAGAACGTTGGAGAGTGTTGGTGTGAAGGTGAAAGTGGCGAAGTGTGAATGGTTTGCGAAAGAAGTGGAATTCCTTGGGCATATGGTGAGTGAGAATGGGTTGCGAAAATCACCAAAGTATGTTGAGAAGGTGCGAATGTTTCCTAAACCGGTGACTGTGAAGCAACTTTAGTCATTTTGGGGTTTGATTGAGTTTCAGCGAAAGTTTATACGTGATTGTTCTGGTGTGAGTAAGCCTCTGACTGAGTGGATGGGCAAGAAAGGTAGTACGGTTGTCAAGTGGAATGATAAGATGAATGAGGCGTATGAGAGACTGAAAGAGGCAGCAGCTGAAGATGTTGAATTGGCTTACCCAGATTATAGTGTAAATGCTAAAATGCTTGAACTGTATACAGATGCGAGTGGGTATTGTATGGGAGGTTTTCTGATGCAAGAGCAGCGTTTGAATGGAGAGAATGTCAGGCGAATAATTGGGTATGTATCCAAGGCTATGAATGTTGCAGAACGAAAGTATTCGACTGTGGAACGAGAGCTGGCTGCGATAAGATATTGTTTGAAAGTGTTGCGTCCATTTTTGTATGGTGTGAGGTTTGTGATAAAAACCGATCATCAACCTCTTGTGTATCTGCAGCGTATGAAGTGGGCTGATAGTAGGATTGCAAGGACTTTGACTATGTGATTGAGTATGTGCCTGGTGAATGGAATGGAGTGGCTGATTTGATGTCAAGGTATCCTGGTACGAATGATGAAAATGTGTGTGGAGTGAGTGATCCTGAGTATTTGCCGAAAGGGATTATGAATGGAAAAGAGAGTAAGGGTGGTGGTGATTTCTTGTTTGAGAGTGTATGGAATGGTTTGCAAGATTTGAAGAGTGATGGAGTAGATGTGAGAGTGCCCGATAGTGTAGATGATTTAAGGAAGGAGGTAATGAATGAAGTGTGTAGGAAGCCTGAAAGCATTGGTATGGCAAAGGTGCGGAACTTCATGAAAGAATTGAGAGCGATGTGTATGCAAGGGGTCCCGCCATTTCAGGAAGTGTTGATTGTAGTGAGTCGTTTGTATGGAGTGATTGTTTATGTGCACTTTGGTGGTGAGAGGCCGATTGTGTACAAGGATGAGAAGATGAAGGGTTTGAATCCTAATGTGGTACATCTGCAATGTTTGAGCGGTGTGCACTACAATTGGGTAATTGAAAAGTGTTCATATATAAGAGAGAAGAATGATTGTCTGGATGAAGATGAGTGTGTGTTGAGTGATGATATGGGAGTTAATGACAGTGTGGATATCAGTGCTGATGTTGGTGTGCTTGTTCCTTCGGTGTATTGCGAACATGGTGGACCTGATATGATGGAAGCGAGAGTGAAAGTTGGTGAAAGGTTGTTCTGTGGTTTGATTGATACTGGAGCGCAGGTGTCTTTAGTGAATGAGAAGATTCTGAGTAAGTATGATGAGTTTAAATGTTGCGAGCATAAACCTGTGAAGTTACGGATAAGTGGATTAGGGAATGGCTTGATAGTGGCATGGGAACAGGTTAGTCTGAAAGTGAGTTTGGGTAATGGTGTGAATGTGAAGCATGACTTTGTGATTCTGAAAGGTGAGCAAATGCCTTGTTGTTTCTTGCTTGGTGTAGACTTTATGAGATTGAATGATTTGTCTTTGGATGCTGATAAGGATCGTCTTATGAAAGGTGAATGTGAGGTGATGAAGTTGAATGAGTGTGCGAAGAATGTTGTCAAATTTTGTGGCATAATTGAGTTGGTCATGGATGATGAGAATGAGATTTTAAGTGATGATGATATTCTAGAGATGCAAGCGATGTGTCCTTTTGTTAGTGAGTTGAAGAAGTGTGTAATGATGCGTGTTGATTTGAATGAATGGCTAGAGTGTTTAAGTGATTTTAAAAGGTATGCTAAGGATTTTGTTGTTTGTATGGATGTTGTATATTTTGTGAGGCATGTGAAGGGTGGTGATGATATGTATGTACCTGTGATGTCCTTAGTTGGTATGATTGGTCTGGTGAAGGTTGTGCATGATAATTATGGGCATATGGGTAAGTTTAAGCTGTGGGAGTGTATGAAGGAGCGTGTGTTCCACCCGTTTCTGAGAACTGTTGTGAATGATGTTGCAACTACGTGTGAAAGGTGTCAGAAGCGAAAGGTGCAAGGTGTGCAAGTGAAACCACCGATGTTGAAAGTTGATGCGAAAGAACCGTTTGAATTGGTAGTGATTGATTGTGTGTCTTTGCCGCGTACGAGTGCTGGGAATGTTGGTATGGTTGTTATGGTTGATCATAAAAGTAAGTTTGTGTATGCAGCGCCTGTGAGAGATAAAAGGAGTGTGACTGTTGCGCGTTTGGTTGAGCAGTTGTTCTTTCCTATGTGTGTATGGAAGCCTAGAAGATGTCTGAGTGATAATGGGCCTGAATTTGTAGGGGAATTGTTTGAGCAAATGTTGAGAGAGAATGGTGTGGAGCATGTGAGAACAACTCCGTATGTACCGTCTTCAAATGGATTGGCTGAACGGACTATAAGAACCTTGTGTGAGATGTTGAGAATGATGAGTACGACAGTGAATGACTGGGATGTGTGTCTGGGGAGAGTGTTGTGGGCGTATAATTGAACTGTGCATAGTGCAACTGGAATGTCCCCATGTCAGTTTGTGATGAATTTTGAAAGGCGAGTGAAAGATAGGTTTCGTTTGAGTGAAAGTGAGCAGAGTGTATGGCGTGAGGCGCATGAAAAGTTCCGTTCATTTGAATTAGGTACAAAAGTATTGAAGGTGAAAGAAGTGAAGGGTAGGTTGAATGTATCAAAGATGAGTGAGAAGTTTGATGGACCTTATAGAGTTGTGAGAGTTTGGGAAAATGGGGTAACGTATGTTTTGGAGAGTTTGAATGACGGCATGACTGAGAGAGTGCGGGCTCATCAGAGTCAGTTAAGGAGATGGAGAGAACCTCCTGACTACCTGGTGAGCCATCCGGTGTATGGACTGTGTAGAGAGAGAGGTAAAGTGCATGATGATGAGATTGAATGTGATAGTATGGATCTGTCTGGGAAAGAGCTAGTCTTAGTCTTGAGGAGTAGAAAGCGTACAAAGAAGGGTGAAAGGAAGAATGCAAGTACGAATGAAAGTAAGTCTGAGCAGAGTGTTTCTGGTATGGGGGATCTTGAAAGGGAGATTGAGTTTTTGCGTAAACAGGTGAGTGATTTGGCTGGTATAAGTAGACGAGTGAGTGAGCTGCCTGTGCCTGATTTTTCTGGTTTTGGGAACAGTATGAATGATAGTGTGTTTGGGCAGAATGAACCTAGTGTGGCTGATTTTTCGGGTTTTACGAATGGTAATAGTAGGGATGAGTTTGATGTAGTGAATGATGAAGTGGCTGATTTTTCAGGTTTCTGGTGGGAACCAGTCGAAGGGGTTTCTGGTATGCCTGTTGAGAATACAGGGGATGTGAGTGACCTGTCTGTTTCGCAAGAATGTACCTTGAGTTGGATGAGAGCTGTGAGTGAGGAGCTGATGAATGGGGGTATGAAGAGTGAGGGTTCTGAACGGAAGAATATGAAAGAATTCTGTCGTGAGATGGGAGAACTGGTAATGAGGGCTAAGAGTATGGTTGATGAGATGATAAATAGTGACGATGAGACTGACAGGACGACTGACGAACAACCCCGACTAATTGCTACGCGTAGCCAGGGACCAGTAGAAGAGTGTGAATGGGTGCAGAAGGGTGCGATTGAGCACAAGTGGTACCGTGAAGAGTGATTGAAAGGGTTTAGTGAGTGGCTGGTCGAATGGCTTAAGGAAGGAGGGGTGTGGTGGAGCGAATGTGAGTGTGTGTAAAAGGGCCATTCTCCCACCCCTTTTCTCAGTACCCTCTCCCTCCCTCTGTAAGAATGTGTGTGAATGGGAATGGGTTTGTTTTATTTTTGTTTATTTTATGTATAAAATGATTACCATGTTTTTCTTTCTTTCCAGGCGTCATATTCTGGAAAGATAGTAGCTAATTTTGAGATATCAGTATAATTAAAATAATATTGTACTTTGCTTAAAATAAACTTTTATCAAAGCGTCATATTCTGGAAAGAGGTAAGCTAGTCGATAAGGTTACTGGTAATGCCCACTTATTAGTTTCGCCATCCATGTATAAATAAATGGGTCATAAAAGGAGGATATATCTCTTCTACAGAGAGTGGAAGTGTGGACTGATAGCAAGAGGGGTTCTCTAGACGAGTGCTCCGCCCAGCCCTGAGACGGAGGGCTTTCGTGCCTCTCTAACCACCTGAACCGCCATACCTGCCTTCGTTGACAATCCTGCCTCCTTCTAAGTTAGCCTACTACCACCCACCTCCAGCACACAAGTGATAGCGCGTGCCCCCTTTTCATTTGGTTGTGGTTGTGTTTTTTTTTGTTTTGTGTAGAATATAAGTAAATTGTTGTATTCGCCGGTTATAAAATTCTCGTTTGGTATCATATTTGGATTGGGAAATCCAGCCTCATTTTGAAGTGTGCACACTTCCCTTGTGAATATAAATTGCTGTAAATATAACTGTAACTATCATTGTACTTTTTTTTGTAAGTAAAGGGACTGTATATACAATCCGTTTTATTCTCCCTCGATTTCTCACGTCCGGACAGTGTAGGAAGCGGGTTGGATCGATTATCGATTGGGATTAGAGATATATTTTCGGCCCGCTACATTATGACATCAGATGGTAGCGTCAGATGTGACAATCACTGCGTTATATTTTTTTTGTTGTTTTTGTGGATTTGTAACTTTTAGTCTATTATTTACTAAATATCTGTGCTCTGCTTGTTTATATATTTTTTTCTAAGTTAGGTAAGGTTTCTTGATGTCTTTTATTGTTTTTTGTTTTGTTTTCGTATTTTTTGTTTACTGCGAACAATAACAGCTTCTTACTGGCAACATCGTAGCTTATAAATAGGACCCGTTTTGTAAATGTTTTTCTTTTGTTATTGTGTTTTCATGCTCTCCATGTGCTTCTTTGTTATTCAAATTTGGTTTTACTTTGTATAATCGCGAAAAACTTTTAGATTATCTAGAGGTGCATAAACTAATCAAGAAACCTATAAAAGTAAGAATTGTTTGTTATTAGGTTAGGTTTTTCTGCCAGTAAAAAGCTGTTGGGGAGAAAAAACCCCCCAGTAAATTCAAGGGGACTGCTTGTTGGGGTGATATCACTGCAGGGGGACCACTCTGCGATGATCCTGAGTTTCAATCAATTGGGGGGGTCTGGGGGGTGCAGCCCCCCATTATATACTCATACAAAAAAACATTACGCCGATATTGTTCATATCTGACGCTACCGTCTAACGTCATAAGAGATATGCTGTAGCCCAAATTTGTAGCTGACTAACAGCGCCATCTACTGTGCGCCCCAAATCTGAAGTGTTACCCCTTCCCTGAGGCACCTTGAATATATTGATAGACTGAGGCTATTAAATATGTTCTCGTTCGAAAGGAGGTGTGTGATGGACTGACCTTCGAACAGGTAGCACGTGTTTCGTAGAGCTCTCAGAATATTTTGATTATTTGATATACTTTGGTGTGTGACATAAACATAAATATTAAGTTATAAGATCATATATTTGGTTAATATAACGAAGTTAATTTGTGGTTATTTTGTTTTGGTGAGAGTGACTTTTGTTTACTTCGGTGGCCATCTTGATTAGCAGGTTTTAAACTTGCGCGCACAAATTCGGGTCAAATTCTTGTTGTTTGTAAGTTTTTGTTTCTATTATTGTTCTTGTTTAAGTATGGCTGACTGTTTGGATGTAGAGAGTATGCCTTTTGAAAGTAGTGTGTATGTAGTGTGCGATGTCTGTGGTGTAGAGAGGAGAGTGAATGTGTCTGAGTGCCGTGTATGTGCTTTGACTGAGGAGGTGAGTCGATTACGTGCGGAATGCTTGAGACTGAATGATTTAGTGTCTGAAGTGAGAAGAGATGCAAGTGTATGTTTGAAGAGTCAGATTGGGACCAGGAGGGAGGAAGTTAGGCCTAGAACAGGGACTGGAGAGAAAGCAGTAAGTGAAGTAAGTGATGATGAGTGGTGGGTGAAAGTGAACAGAATAGATAAGTTAGGACAGGTTAGGTGTGTGAATGAGAGGGACATGGAACCTGTTAGGCTAAGTAACAGATTTGATGCCCTGAG
Organism: Ceratothoa steindachneri; assembly: GCA_963969495.1. Lineage (NCBI taxonomy): Eukaryota > Metazoa > Arthropoda > Malacostraca > Isopoda > Cymothoidae > Ceratothoa > Ceratothoa steindachneri. The sequence goes on from OZ018319.1 coordinate 32,626,034, forward strand.
AGAGGAAGAATTTGAAAGAGATTTGTCTGGTGTGGCCGTGCCTGAAAGTAGAATAGGAGGTCGAGTGAGTGAGAGCAGGAGGGAGGGTAATACTAGGCCTAGAGAGAATAGGAGAATGACTGAGGTGATTGTGATGGGTGACTCTCAGATTAGGTATTTAGATAGGAAGTTGAGTGAAAGTAAATGGAAGGGAGTGAGAGTTTGTCTGCCGGGTGCTGGTGTAAATGATGTGTGTGAGAGGTATGATAGGTTGGTATCTGGGTGTGAGAGGGAAGCAGTTGTGATTACACATGTCGGAGTAAACGATGTAAAGAAGGTGGGTACTAGTGAGTTACGACAGCGGTATAAAAGGCTGATTGAAAGGATGTGTGAAAGTAGAGTAAAAGGCGTTGTTTCAGGTGTGCTTCCGAGAATGGATGTGGGGATGGAATGGTTGTCTCGTGCAATGGGGTTGAATGAATATGTGAAAGGTTTGTGCGAGGAGTCAGGATTGGTGTTTGGAGATGTTTGGAGTGGGTTTTATGGGAATAAGGGTTTGTATGCGATGGATGGACTCCATCTGAGCCGAGATGAGGTTGAGGTTTTGTGGCGGGAATTAGATAGTGTTATTAGGTCTTTTGAGGCGGGAAACTAGGTTTTGATAGTGGTCAGGGAAATTTAATGGCTCAAAGTGAGGCAGGGATAGGAAGCAAACACAGATTTGTAGAAGGTAGGCAGGCTAATGGAAGTGCTTTAGGGTTTAATTACTTGAGTAGTGATAGTGGTCAGGGAAATACAAGAGTACAGGGTCGGGGAAGGAGAGAAAGGAGATGCAGAGGAGATAGGCCCTCAGGTGCTTCAGGGATAGGTGGACTGAGTTGTCTTTACACAAATGCTCGTAGTCTTAGAAATAAGAGGGATGAATTATTTAGTTATATCATTCATGAAGATATAGATATAATATGTATAGTTGAATCATGGGTTAATGAAAATATATTTAATGATAATGTCAGTGAATTTGAACTAGAAGGTTATACTATGTACATTAGTCAAAGGAGAGATAGGACTGGTGGTGGGTTGATTATTTATATCAGAAATAGCATTTCTTCAAATCTAAATAACTCTATAAAGCAAGGAGAAGGTGAATCATTATGGATAGATATTAACGTTGGTAAAAATAGGAAAATACACTTGGGAGCTTTTTATAGACCACCAGGACAGACTGATTGTATCGATGAGTTAATGATTAGGGAAATAAGTAAAGGATGCAAAGAAGATACAGTTATTCTTGGTGACTTTAATTTAACTTCTGTAGACTGGGAAAATATGATAGGAAGAGATAGAGCAAGTTGTAAGTTTATGGAGTGTTTTGAGGATAACTTTTTGACCCAATTTGTTAATAAGCCAACAAGGGGTGCCAATATATTAGATCTAATTCTTTCAAATGATGATCACTTAGTTCAAGGATTGAGTGTAGGGGAATCATTGGGAAACAGTGATCATCAGATGGTTCGGTTTAATTTGCAAATAGTTAAGGGTAGAACAATGACAAACTCCACAAAAATTCCAAATTTTTATAGGGGAGATTACGATAAATTACGCAGCATGCTAAATCAGATTAGGTGGGATATAGAATTCCATGGAAAGAATACTTATGAGATGTGGGATATTTTTAAGACTATATTAAACATGGTTCAGGAACAGTGTATTCCGATGAAGTCTATTAGGAAGAAATGTAGGAAACCATTATGGTGGAATCAAGAAATAGCTAATAAAGTTTCAGAGAAAAAAAGGGCATACCAGAGATTACAAAGTGAGAGTAGTTTAGATAATTTAAACCATTATAGGTCAACCAGAAATGAACTAAATAAGATTATTAAGAAGACCAAAAGGACAGCAGAAATTAATTTAGCTAAAAATAATAATAAAGATCCTAAAAAATTCTTTAGCTATTATAGAATCAATAATAAATCTAACAGTGATAAAATAGGGCCTATTAAATATGAAGGGGTTTTGAAAGAATCTGATGAGGAAATAGTAGAGGTCCTTAATGATCATTTTGCTTCAGTATTCACAGAAGAGAAACCAGTTAGATTAATTGATGATAATTTTAGGTCAAGGGAAGTAGTGATAAATTCTATTAATATAGACAGAGAAGAAATTAAAGGGCTTATAATGCAGTTAAATACTAGTAAGGCATCTGGCCCTGATAACATTCATTCTAGGATACTCAAAGAAGGTGTAGAAAGTATTGCAGTAGCTCTCAAGAAGATATTTATTAGATCACTAGAGTCTGGAGAAATACCAAATGATTGGAAATTGGCAAATGTAGTGCCAATTTTTAAAAAGGGAAGCAAAGAGGACCCAAATAACTTTAGACCGGTAAGCTTAACTTCTATAGTCTGTAAAATTCTTGAGAAGATAGTTAAGAAGGAAATTTCTGATCATCTAGAGAGTAGCAGGTTAATTAATGATGCTCAGCATGGTTTTAGAAAAGATAGATCGTGTTTAACTAATTTACTGGATTTTATGGATTATGTAACTAAAGAATTAGATAGGGGTGAGAAAGTTGATGTGATCTACTTAGATTTCAGCAAAGCTTTTGATAAGGTTCCACATAGAAGACTAGTTCACAAATTAAAGCTGCATGGGATATGTGGGAACATTTTAAATTGGATAACTGAATGGCTGAAAAATAGGAAACAGAGAGTTGTACTGAATGGAGTGAGGTCAGAGTGGAGGAATGTTATTAGTGGCGTACCTCAGGGATCAGTTTTAGGCCCTTTATTATTTATAATCTATGTAAATGATCTTGGGCAAGGTGTAAATAGCAAAGTGTCAATTTTTGCTGATGACACTAAATTGGCAGCTGTAGTCAAAGAGGTTGAGGGTAGCTTTAAAGTGCAGGGTGACTTAAATAAGTTGTTAGCTTGGGCTCAGAAGTGGCAGATGACTTTTAACCTTAATAAATGCAAAGTTATTCACATGGGGAGAGATAATAGGGAATTTAGCTATGAGATGGATGGATATTGGCTTAATTCAGTTGAAGATGAGAAGGACTTAGGAGTGGTAGTAGATAGGTCACTGAAATTTTCAAAGCACTGTATTGAGGCAAAAAATAGAGCAAATAGGGTGCTAGGTTACATTAAAAGAAATGTTAGCTACAAGAGTAAGGAGGTCATCCTTAAACTATACAACTCTTATGTCAGGCCACATTTAGAGTACTGTATACAGGCATGGTCACCACATTTTAGACATGATATAAACTTATTAGAGTCAGTACAAAGGAGGGCAACAAAAATAATACCATCCCTGAAGCACCTTGAATATGAAGATAGACTGAGGGTATTAAATATGTTTTCATTTGAAAGAAGGTGTGTGAGGGGAGATATGATTGAGCTTTTTAAAATCTTTTCTGGGATGGATAAATTGGATTTCAGCAAGTTATTTGAGTTAGAAGGTAGTAATAGAACTAGAGGCCACCACTTAAAGATTAAAAAACAGAGGTGCAGACTGGATGTTAGAAAATATTTTTTCACTAACAGAGTGGTGGATTATTGGAATAGTTTGCCACCTGAGACTATAGACAGCCCAAACTTGAATGTTTTCAAGCGCAGATTGGATGATTATATGGGGATGGAGGGTTGATTTCTTGCTTTTTGGTATGTGGATATGTTTCTTGACTCATTCCTGTGGATGCAGTTTCTTTTTATTGTATATTTTGGGGGACTTTGATTTTGTTTTTGACAGACTCCTATGGAGGCTTTAAATTATATATTGTAGATGCATGGTTGGACATTCCTATGGATTGTTAAATTGTATATTGTAGATGCATGATCTTACAAAATCCTATGGATGCATTATATAGGTGGGATTTGATGGATACGGATGACCTTTGATAGGCCCTTGTGGCTTTTGTCATCCGGGAAATTATGTTATGTTATGTTATGTTATGTAGAGGGGATATGATTGAGCTGTTTAAAATTTTTTCTGGGATAGATAAAATGGATGTTAGCAAGTTTTTTGAGTTAGATGATGGAAATCAGGCTAGAGGTCACCACTTGAAAATTAAAAAGCAAGGGTGTAGGTTGGATTTAAGAAAATATTTTTTCACCAATAGAGTGGTAGACTTCTGGATCAAATTGCCACGGAGGGTAGTAGGTAGTCCAAATTTAAATGTATTTAAGAGTAGGTTGGATGAGTTTATGGGGAGGGAAGGTTTTTATGGTTCCTAAGTTTTGTATATATTAATATTGTTTGTATATATCTATAGCTGCATGATTTAGTTCTTGACAAGCCTTGATTGGTGATACCCTTGTTTCTGGACGCAATCCTCTGGATGTAGTTTTCTTGGGAGTTTAGGTGCCTTAAAAAAGAGGCCGTTTGACTCGGATGACCTATGATGGGCCCTTGTGGCTTTTCTCATCTGTTATATTATATTGTGGGGGACTTTGATTTTGTCTTCTCCTGGCGATGGTGCTTTTTGTGGGTGGGTTTTGACGGATGCGGATGACTTTTGATAGGCCCTTGTGGCTTTTTTCATCCATGAAATTATGTTATGTTAGGCCTATCTTCCACCCTCCTGGTCCCAGCCATATTCTTCATGCGTACACTCACATCCCTTCTCACTTCATTCACCAACTCACTTAATCTCTTGCATTCGTCACACAACCGACTCACTTCCTCTTAGTCCTCTACCACATTTGCACTAACATAACATAACATAATTACACGGATGACAAAAGCCACAAGGGCCTATCAAAGGTCATCCGCCTCCGTCAAAACCCACCCACAAAAAGCACCATCACCAGGGGAAGACAAAATCAAAGTCCCCCACAATATAATATAACGGATGACAAAAGCCACAAGGGCTCATCATAGGTCATCCGAGTCAAGCGGCCTCTTTTTCAAGGCACCCAAACTCCCAGGAAAACTACATCCAGAGGATTGCATCCAGAAACAAGGGTATCACCAATCAAGGCTTGTCAAGAACTAAATCATGCAGCTATAGATATATACAAACAATATTAATATATACAAAACTTAGGAACCATCACAACCTTCCCTTCCCATAAACTCATCCAACCTACTCTTAAATACATTTAGATTTGGACTACCTACTACCCTCTGCGGCAATTTGTTCCAGAAGTCTACCACTCTATTGGTGAAAAAATACTTTCTTAAATCCAACCTACACCCTTGCTTTTTAATTTTCAAGTGGTGACCTCTAGTCCGATTTCCATCATCTAACTCAAAAAACTTGCTAACATCCAATTTATCTATCCCGGAAAAAATTTTAAAGAGCTCAATCATATCCCCTCTCACACACCTCCTTTCGAACGAGAACATATTTAATACCCTCAGTCTATCTTCATATTCAAGGTGCCTCAGGGAAGGAATAATCTTTGTTGCCCTCCGTTGCACTGACTCAAGAAGGTTAATATCGTGTCTAAAATATGGGGACCATGCCTGTATACAGTACTCTAGATGTGGCCTAACATAAGAGTTATAGAGTTTAAGAATAACCTCCTTACTTTTGTAACTGACATTTCTCTTAATAAAACCCAGCACTCTATTTGCCCTATTTCTTGCTTCAATACACTGCTTAGAAAACCTTAATGACTTATCTATTACTACTCCTAGATCTTTCTCATCCTCTACTGAGCTCAGCCAATGCCCATCCATTTCATAGTTAAATTCTCTATTATCTTTTCCCATGTTAATAACTTTGCACTTTTCAAGGTTGAAAGTCATTTGCCACTTATGTGCCCAGGATAACAATTTATTTAAGTCCCCCTGCACTTTAAAATTATCATCAATATCTTTAACTACAGCTGCTAATTTGGTATCATCCGCAAAAATTGACACTTTATTATTAACTGCCTCCCCAAGATCGTTTATATAGATGACAAATAATAATGGACCGAGAACTGATCCCTGAGGAACCCCACTGATAACATCCCTCCACTCTGACTTTACACCATTTAGCACTACCCTTTGCTTCCTGTCTTTCAGCCACTCAGCTATCCAATTTGAAACACCCCCACATATCCCAATCATTTTTAATTTATGAACTAGTCTCCTGTGTGGTACCTTATCAAATGCTTTACTAAAATCTAAGTAAATTATATCTACATTCTCTCCCTTATCTACTTGATCTGTTACAAACTCCAGAAAGTCTAGTAAGTTAGTCAAACATGATCTACCTGATCTAAACCCATGCTGAGCATCGCTGATTAACCCCTCCCTCTCTAGATGTTGGCAAATCCCTTTTTTAACTATTTTCTCAAGAATTTTACAGACTACAGGAGTTAGGCTAACCGGTCTAAAGTTATTTGGATCCTCTTTACTACCCTTCTTGAAAATGGGGACTACATTCGCTCTCTTCCAATCATCGGGTATTTCTCCATATTCCAATGACCTAGTATATAACTTGTCCAGAGCTATTGAGATACTTTCTACCCCTTCCTTAAGTATCCTAGAATGAATATTATCAGGGCCGGAGGCCTTGGTAGTATCTAAATCACCTATTAGTCCTTTTATCATCCTCCGATCCACACAAATGTTAGTAAACACCTCTTTTCCTGACCTATGAGTACTATACATAGGACTATTTAGTTTCTCTTTTGTAAATACTGATGCAAAATGACCATTTAGTACCTCAACTATTTCCTCATCAGTTTCTCTCACAAACCCTTCATATTTGATAGGTCCTATTTTAACTCTGCCACACTTATTAGTTTTATAGTAACTAAAGAACTTTCTAGGATCTTTGTTGCTATCCTGAGCTAATTTAATTTCTGACACCCTTTTGTTCTTCTTTATAATCTTATTTAACTCATTCCTAGCCATTCTATAATCACTTAAATTTTGAATATTATTTTCTACCTGTAATTTTTTATATGCCCTAAAAACTGGGCATTCAGATACATTTGCTCTTCTTTCAACACCCCAAACTACATACACACTGCTTACATTAAAGGGAATACTCAGTTCATCCAAAGCAACAGATATACTGAGAAACTTTTCAAAATATAATTAAAAATTCCTTTAGTATTATGTCTAATTCTCAAAGTCAACTATCTTCCCAAACTTCAATATATTACACCGAAAAATCCCAAATGAAAAAACGTCACTGAATAGAGAGCTCGCCGAGAACACGGCCGATTGCTATTGTTATTAATTCTATTATTTGATGATCACTATTCCCAATTATAAGTCTTTTAATGATTTCTCTATGGTTTCGTTTAGTAGCGCTCCGTTAATAATACCGATTATATTGCTATTTTTTTTATATATAGAAATTCTTGTATGGTATAATATATTTAAGTTCGGGAACATAGTTAACAGTGAGTGTTACGATGAAAAGAGTAAGGAATTTTGAATATACAGTTTGATTCAGCCCTGTCGACCTTTTGTTTACATTCTGTGCTGCGTTTTGTTGACGTTAGCCGAAATTGTTTTGAAACAAATTAGACTGAGTTAAAGAGAATTAAATTACACATTTAAGTACTGGAACCGATAATGGATAATATTAGGATATATGCTTTTTAATTTTTCACCGAATGAAGTGTACAGATGTTTACATCTCCCCCCCAACCACCACGAGCAGTCCCCTTAAATTTACTCCCAAAACGTGAAACATATTGGGGTAAATATGTAGACGAGCGGCCCGGCTGATAAGATGTACTATTTCGTCCGTGTTCCAAATTGTTTCACGTTTTTGGAGTACATTTATAGGGGACGGCTCGGGGGGGGTTAAACACGATGCGTGGACCGCACTACGATGATCCTGAGTTTCATTAAATGGGGGGGGTCTGGGGGGCACAGCCCCCTAGTATATAATCCTAATTTTTATAATGTTCTGACGTTTACAGAGGTGAATGCTTTAACTACATGTCAGCGCCTTTAATCGTTTTGCAAATTATAATAGGGGTTGGGGTGGGGTATGATGTCAGAAATGACACAGGTGAACGATGATATTTACACAAAATAATTTTTTCGGGCCGGGCCGCTCATCTACATGTTTACCCATATTGGAACAGGGACAAAATAGTTTACGTCCCATCGTTGGCACCGTTGATCTACATGTTTACCATAGCTTGTTTTCTGGACAGTATTGAGGAAACCTATGCATATTTCTTATCTATACATATTTCTTATCTATACTTCATGGAACTTTCCAGAAATTCTTTCCTTTGAAGCAGCCATTTAATCCTAAGAAACCTCCCTGGACCAGATCTATTCCTAATGCAATCAAGCAAAGTAAAAGTCAGTTCTGGCTTAAGTACAAGGATGTACGTTCCAGGTTTGGCAGATACCAACTCCTTTAGCATTGAGGTTGCGGCATGCTTTTAGAAGTTTAGCAGTATTGTCCAGCAGTGTGTCATTAATTATGAAGAATCATTGATTTCTTCTGATAATTCAAATGTTAAGCGATTTCATTATTATCTCTGGATCAAGAAAGTTGAAATGCCTACTATACGACCATTTTGCTTAGTGATGATGGATGGATGGGCTGTGGAGCCAATAAGTATGTCTAGCCATTTTGTGACTGCTTTCTCAGTGGTTTTACTAGTTCTAACTTGCCAAGCCCATTTCCTTTGCAATACTGTAATAGCAAATTCTTGTTCAATGCTGGGTAATTCTGAAGATCCATACCCTGTGAGCTTTCCCACTCGCATTCCCATAATATTTCTTCCACTACCCAACATGTTTCACCCAACTGTGTGATTAACGGTAAATATGTAGATTAGAGACTCAAATGATGGGACGTACTATTTTTTCCATTTTCCAAAATGATTCACGTTTTTGGAGTACATTTAAGGGGAGGGCTTGTGTGGGGGTAAAGACAATGTGGGGACCACACTACGATAATCCTGAGTTTCATTAAAATGAGGAGCACAGCCCCCCAGTATATAATCCTAATTATTTATAGACTAATGTGCTAACGTTTACAGAGGTGAATGATTTAACCAAATTAACCAAATCATATCTGCGCCTTTAATCGTTTGCGAATTATAATGGGGGTGGGGTCTGACGTCAGACGACTCAAATAACATAACATAACATAATTTCACGGATGACAAAAGCCACAAGGGCCTATCAAAGGTCATCCGTATCCATCAAATCCACCGACATAAAGCATCTATAGGATTTTGTCAGATCATGCATCTACAATATACAATTTAACAATCCATAGGAATGTCCAACCATGCATCTACAATATATAATTTAAAGCCTCCAAAGGAGTCTGTCAAAAAAAAAAAATCAAAGTCCCCCAAAATATACAATAAAAAGAAACTGCATCCACAGGAATGAGTCAAGAAACATATCCACATACCGAAAGTAAGAAATTAACCCTCCATCCTCATATAATCATCCAATCTGTGCTTGAAAACATTCAAGTTTGGGCTGTCTACAGTCTCAGGTGGCATACTATTCCAATAATCCACCACTCTGTTAGTGAAAAAATATTTTCTAACATCCAGTCTGCACCTCTGTTTTTTAATCTTTAAGTGGTGGCCTCTACTTCTATTACTACCTTCTAACTCAAATAACTTGGTGAAATCCAATTTATCCATCTCAAAAAAGATTTTAAGAAGCTCAATCATATCTCCCCTCACACACCTTCTTTCAAATGAAAACTTATTTAATACCCTCAGTCTATCTTCATATTCAAGGTGCTTCAGGGATGGTATTATTTTTGTTGCTCTCCTTTGTACTGATTCTAATAAGTTTATTTCATGTCTAAAATGTGGTGACCATGCCTGTATGCAGTACTCTAAATGTGGCCTGACATAAGAGTTGTATAGTTTAAGGATGACCTCCTTACTCTTGTAGCTAACATTTCTTTTAATGTAACCTAGCACCCTATTTGCTCTATTTTTTGCCTCAATACAGTGCTTTGAAAATTTCAGTGACCTATCTACTACTACTCCTAAGTCCTCCTCATCTTCAACTGAATTAAGCCAATACCCATCCATCTCATAGCTAAATTCCCTACTATCTCTCCCCATGTTAATAACTTTGCATTTATTAAGGTTAAAAGTCATCTGCCACTTCTGAGCCCAAGCTAACAACTTATTTAAGTCACCCTGCACTTTAAAGCTACCCTCAACCTCTTTGACTACAGCTGCCAATTTAGTGTCATCAGCAAAAATTGATACTTTGCTATTCACACCTTGCCCAAGATCATTTACATAGATTATAAATAATAAAGGGCCTAAAACTGATCCCTGAGGTACGCCACTAATAACATTCCTCCACTCTGACCTCACTCCATTCAGTACAACTCTCTGTTTCCTATTTTTCAGCCATTCAGTTATCCAATTTAAAACGTTCCCACATATCCCATGCAGCTTTAATTTATGAACTAGTCTTCTATGTGGAACCTTATCAAAAGCTTTGCTGAAATCTAAGTAGATCACATCAACTTTCTCACCCCTATCTAACTCTTTAGTTACATAATCCATAAAATCCAGTAAATTACTAAACACGATCTACCTTTTCTAAAACCAGGCTGAGCATCATTAATTAACCTGCTACTCTCTAGATGATCAGAAATTCCCTTCTTAACCATCTTCTCAAGAATTTTACATACTATAGAAGTTAAGCTTACTGGTCTAGATATAGGATATTGGGATTCATTAGGAGGAGTGTAAGCAATAAGAGTGCTGAAGTCATTCTAAAACTGTATCTGGCGCTAGTTAGGCCTCATCTAGACTATGCAGTACAATTTTGGTCACCATATTATAGGAAGGATATTGATTTGCTTGAGTCTGTGCAGAGAAGGATGACAAAGATGATTGGTGGGCTAAGGAACTTACCTTATGGTGAAAGGCTCAGAAAACTAAATCTACATACATTGGAAAGGAGAAGAGTCAGAGGGCAATTGATTGAAGTCTTCAAATGGGTTAAAGGATATAATAAAGGGGATCTGGGTAAGGTTCTTATACTTAGTGAACATGACAGGACACGTAGCAATGGGTTTAAGCTTGATAAGTATAGGTTTAGGAAGGAGATTGGGAGGAATTGGTTTACAAATCGTGTGGTAAATGAATGGAATAGGCTCACTAGACATGTGATAGAAGCCTCCTCTCTGGGTAGTTTTAAGAATAGATTAGATAAATATATGGATGAAGCTGCTAGATGGGACTGACTTTTTTTTTTTATGTACATATGTATATATTTTTCTAAGGAGTGGGGAGATTATATTTTGCGGTTGCATGAATGGACATAATCCTCTGGATGCATTTTATGTATATTGTAGATTAGATCTGACGAACTCCTGTAAAGGGTGACAATGTTGATGACTTTTCTCTGGTAAGAAATCTTTTGTGTGTTGACTGGAACAGGAGCTGCCAAGTGTAGGCCATGAATGGTCTTTTGCAGTCTCCTTCTTTTCTTATGTTCTTATGTTCTTATGTTTATGTTCTTATGTCTAAAGTTATTTGGGTCCTCTTTGCTTGAATATTGCGCCTGAATATTCTGGTAGGGGTGAACAAAAATATTGACCAAAAAAACACTTTTGGGGCCAAGTCGCTAATCTGCATATTTACCTGATTAACTTGTTTTATTACTTGTTCCTGAGGGCGAGCATAGCGAGTAGGGGATGTGGGGGGGCTACACCCACCATACCATTAATGAACTGGAGTCTTTCACGATTCCACAAACAAAGGTAGCGTGGGTCAAGGGGGTCACTGCTACGCTTCCGATACACGTTATCCCCTTCCCTCAGTCACTGTGAACGTTGCTTCATCAGACCAAAGCACGTCAAGCCAGTCAGCATCATCCTACTGAAGATATTTCAGAGCATGAGCGACCCTACGAGCCTTCTGCACACAGGTAAGAATCAGTTTCTTAATGGGGCGGTGGCTTGTGTAACCAAGCTCATGAACACATTGACTAACACTGCATACAGACACCTCACTAAACAGACCACTATTATTTTCCTTAATTTTACGGGCTGAAATATGAGGACACTTCTCTAGGTCTCTCTTAACAACATTATCAACACGCTTAGAGGTCTTATGAGGCCTACCAGACCGCTGTTTCTGGGTTGGTGTTGCATCACACCCTCTCTCCCTCCACCTAGCAATGTAATGCCTCACAACACGATCACTTATTTTAAGTTGGTCGGCTATTTCCTTAGTTTGCTTACTGGCCTCCTTGAGAGCGATAATCTGGGCAATAGTTTCAGACGATGACTGCCTCCAAAACAAAAAAAAACCCTCACAAAATGGCGTCGGTCAGGAGAACACAACAGCACAATCCTCTCACTACCACGGCCAAGCCGACACTGAGTACATGCTGGCAGGCTGAGCGGGAAACTGGGGAATATAGTCACATCATGCAGCCGGCCCAAACTTCTGACTAAATTAAATCACCCTCATCTATACCATTCTTTTTTAGACATAAGTTTAGTCCGCCCCCGCTCACCAGGCCTTAACTTTTGTCTAGCACTGTAGGTAAGGAATGCCAGTAAAGATTTGTTTTAACTTGAATTTAAAAATGTTTTTCTTATGCAGTTTTATGTGTACTTTTCAGATCTGACTCTCATTTTTCCCAGAAATGCATACTTGTCCCATATGCTGCTTACCTAGTGAAAGTTAAGAGGCATGGGAGCTATAGCTCATAAAGGGTGTCTCTTCTCTGTCTCAGAGTCTCACAATACATGTAGCAATTGTTTTTAAAGTTGTTTACACTATGACTCATTACAACTTCCTCCAGGAGACTTCCATTTATTCACTACTCTCAAATGAAAATTGACTGAAGGTCCATAATAGGAAAAGTATGTATTTCCAGCAAAAATGAGTTTCAGTTCTGAAAAGTACACAAAAAACTGCATAAGAAAAAGACATTTTCAAAATCATTTAAAAGATCCAGAACCAGACCTAACGTAATAAAATAAAACAAAAATTGGGGGAAAAAAATCACCTCATTTGCCTTGAAATTCATGCTGATACTTGGTCAAATGCGGGCATTAGAAAGCCATGTGCCCTTAAACGCACTAATGGAAAATGTGCATGGGGTTTTACACCCTTTTGAATCCTTTGTAATTTTAACACAGTAAGCTAAATTCTGATCCTGTCTAAATCTACAAATACTGCAGCATGTAATATCTTGTGGGATTACACTGTGAGCCCTATCTATTTCTAATGCATGACAATCAGTATCAAAAACTTCTCATATTAGTTGGTATTGCGATCTAGTACAGCTACCACATGCCATTATACCATATTAACTGAAACACGGACATCTGCGAATTGTCCAAAATATATGAAAATATAGCAAAGAATGCTATTTGTTAATTGCTAAAAGACGCATGCGTAGATTGCCTACAGATATAACAAAGCCTGATATTCACATTTAAATCTCCTGGATTCTTTTTAAGCTGATACTGTTTACTAGGGATGTTAGCGCCGTGGCTGGGTATCATAGTGGGTAGTCGGGGCTTGCCCTGGCTGACATCCGCTCAATAAGCAACATAGTTTGGGGGATGACTGATACCAGAAACTATAACTTTTTTAACTAGTCAGGCCAAAGGCCAAAACTTGAAGGGAATAGGGCAAATGGCGCAGAAAGATTAAAATTTTGCAAAGTAAAAATATATTTTTAAAAAGTGAATAACTACGTTATTATTGAGTTCCGGAAGTTTAAAATGACATCAGTGAGCATCATTTTAAGAATTAAAAATGTTTGTCTTTGAAAATTACAAAATTGTAATTGTGTTAAAACAAATCTTATCCATCTGGTAAATACTTGAATTCAAACCTTAAAGTCAGTATTTTAAAATGGAGGCTTTGCCCCCATACTCCCTTTTAATAATTTGCACCACCACACCCCATGCTATTTGTAATCAGCGAGTAGTATACACAATTATAAAGCCTAGCTTTAGTTTCAAATTCAAAGGCAGACATCATTAGAGCCTCTAACGATCATTGTTTTTTTATGCCATGCTTCTTAACCAGACATATAAACCCTGACCCAAAATGCTAATTAATTCAATTGTATATTCTTTTAGCAGTGAAGAAAAACAATAGGTAATTATGAAGAATAGTGGCGCATAATTTATTAGCTTTTTCTAGCTATATTTTAGCTCATTTTTAGCATTTTTCAGCTTACCCACATACTGATCAGCAGTGTGCATCATTAACTGACATTGACCAATCATAAACTTTTGTTTTCAGATGTTCCCTTTGAGCTTATAAAGACTGGCATAAACTATATAGTTTTTTGTTACTTTTGATGTGTTTTTTTAAAGTCTATTAACAATGCCTCTTAAATAAACTATCCCTGACACTACCATTCCTTTTGCTTTATAATTTTTTTTTCATCACTTTTTACCTGCTTTCAAATGTTTGGGTATGCTTGTGACATATGCTTCTTTTGAGTGCTTTGGTTTGTAAGTTAACATAACATAATTTCATGGATGACAAAAGCCACAAGGGCCTATGCCTATCAAAGGTCATCCTCATCCGCCAAAACCCACCCACATAGGACTATATCAGATCATGCAACTACTTTATAAACAATCCATAGGATTGTGTCAGATCCTGCATCTACAATATACAATTTAAACAATCCATAGGATTGTGTCAAATCACGCGCCCACAATATACAATTTAAACCAGCCACACAAGCGGATCAAAAACAAAAAGCACCATCGCCAGGGAAAGACAAAATCAAAGTCCCCCACAATATAATATAACAGATGAGAAAAGCCACAAGGGCCCATCATAGGTCATCTGAGTCAAACGGCCTCTTTTTTAAGGCACCAAAACTCCCAAGAAAACTGCATCCCGAAACAAGGGTATCACCAATTAAGGCTTGTCAAGAACTAAATCATGCAGCTATAGATATATACAAACAATATTAATATATACAAAACTTAGGAACCATCACAATCTTCCCTCCCCATAAACTCATCCAACCTACTCTTAAATACATTTAAATTTGGACTACGTACTACCCTCCACGGCAATTTGTTCCAGAAGTCCACCACTCTATTGGTGAAAAAATATTTCCTTAAATCCAACCTACACCCTTGCTTTTTAATTTTCAAGTGGTGACCTCTAGTCCGATTTCCATTATCTAACTCAAAAAACTTGCCAACATCCAATTTATCTATCCCAGCAAAAATTTTAAACAGCTCAATCATATCCCCTCTCACACACCTCCTTTCGAACGAGAACATATTTAATAGCCTCAGTCTATCTATATATTCTAGGTGCCTCAGGGAAGGAATAATCTTTGTTGCCCTCCATTGCACTGACTTAAGAAGGTAAATATTGTGTCTAAAATGTGGGGACCATGCCTGTATACAGTACTCTAGATGTGGCCTAACATAAGAGTTATAGAGTCTTAAGAATAACCTCCTTACTTTTGTAACTGACATTTCTCTTAATGAAACCCAGCACTCTATTTGCCCTATTTCTTAGAAAACCTTAATGACTTATCTATTACTACTCCTAGATCTTTCTCATCCTCTACTGAGCTCAGCCAATGCCCATCCATTTCATAGTTAAATTCTCTATTATCTTTTCCCATGTTAATAAGTTTGCACTTATCAAGGTTGAAAGTCATTTGCCACTTATGTGCCCAGGATAACAATTTATTTAAATCCCCCTGTACTTTAAAATTATCATCAATATCTTTAACTACAGCTGCTAATTTGGTATCATCTGCAAAAATTGACACTTTATTATTAACTGCCTCCCCAAGATCGTTTATATAGATGACAAATAATAATGGACTGAGAACTGATCCCTGAGGGACCCCACTGATAACATCCCTCCACTCTGACTTTACACCATTTAGCACTACCCTTTGCTTCCTATCTTTCAGCCACTCATCTATCCAATTTGAAACACCCCCACATATCCCAATCATTTTTAATTTATGAACTAGTCTCCTATGTGGTACCTTATCAAATGCTTTACTAAAATCCAATTAAATTATGTTCTTGTTATTTATGTTTATATTCTTGTTATTTCAGCAGTGAAGAAAAACAATAGGTAATTATTAAGAATAGTGGTGCATAATTTATTAGCTTTTTCTAGCTACATTTTAGCTTTCAGCTTACCTACACACTAATCAGCAGTGTGCATCATTTACTGACATTGACCAATCATAAACTTTTGTTTTCAGATGTTCCCTTTGTGCTTATAAAGACTGGTATAAACTATATAGTTTTTTGTTACTTTTGATGTGTTCTTTTTAAGCCTATTAACAATGCCTCTTAATAAACTATCCCTGAGACTCCACTATCATTCCTTTTGCTTTATAATTTTTTTCCATCCCTTTTTACCTGCTTTCAAATGTTTGGGTATGCTCATGAAAAAAGTGTGGAACTCTCCTTAAAAATTACCAAGAAAAGTTTTTTGTTTAAAGTATTGCAGGCAGTTATTTAGTTTTGTTGATATTGTTGATTTAATCAACTTTTATTACTCCTTATTATATCTGCCCTTTTCACACCCAGCATCCATTTGCACTGCTTTCATTCTCCTTCTCCTTCCATACCCTAATCTCACTCCCATATTCTCTTTTACAGTTTCCTGGTAAATGACACAAACTCCAATCACTCTCCAATGCACTGAGTGATGCTAAAACCTTTTTGACCTTCAAAACCTTGTCCTTGTTTGCAGTTGCCTCATCTGTACTACTATCATTCAGTTTGGCACCTGAGACAGTAGATAGTCCAAACTTAAATGTTTTCAAGCACAAATTGAGGGATTATATGCAGAGGGAGGGTTAACTTTTACCGGGAGGGTGGAGGGAGTGGTATTCTGGCAGTGTTTTTCAACAGCGACTTATGACCAAGTAGGCAGTCGCCAGATGGGCTCCCAAATTTTCAATTTTTTAAAAATCTGTGGATGCACTTCTTTTATTATTGTATATTATGGGTGATTTGGATTTTGACAAACCTTTATGGTGATGCCTTTTGTTTTTAACACATTCCTGTGGATGGTTTTAATTGTACATTGTAGATGCATGATCTGATGCAATCCTATGGATGCAGTTTGTGGGAGGGTTTTGATGGATGTGAATGACCTTTGATAAACCCTTGCGCCTTTTATCATCCATGAAATTATGTTATATGTTATGACTCCTAATATCACTAAACCCCAACCCCATCTTCACTATATAGGGTAGCATTACCATACTTTATTATGTATTTACTTTTATCCTCCTGTTAACACACGCCCTGCTAAATCCTTTGATCATACTTTACGATTCTCTCTCACACTCAGCCACAAACACAATAGTATCCATGTCTCACCACTATGCATCAATCTCTCACCCTTTGTGATATGAGCTTAATACAATCCATATACATTTTTATTATCATTTATCATATTGATTATCTAGTGAATTGTGATAAGTACTTATTATACTTTCATTTTCTAGGTGTAATTGTAGTTATGCATTAAATTGTTTAATTAAATGAAAGTGTTCCAATGTCTGTTTTGATTGAAAAGCGGCGTTATGATTGCTCTGCCCTTCCAAAGGGTTGGAAAAGGGAAGAACTCCTCCGAAAGACAGGGCTAACATCAGGAAAAGTTGATGTCTATTATTACAGGTATGGTTTATACTAAGTATTATAAAATATTTAAGATACTATGAGCTGAATGTAGAAGTAAAAATTCTCCAGGTAGGTATAGTCATTCTTGGAGTTTTAACATTCATTCCATGTCAGTCTTAATAATTTTCTGAGGCAGATTTCAGTTTTCCTGTATCCCTCCCATCAAAGTCATTATAAAATGGAATGCATCTGAAAGAATTATACAACTTATGAATTAATTTGTTTGGAGGGTGAAGGTGTTTTTTTTTTATAGATAATTCAAATTTATCTTCTTCAAGGAGGTATTGTCAGATCTTTGTTTCATGAGTATTAGGTATACACCTATACATGGCTGAATCCTTTCCAACATTGCATCCTATTAAGCTTTACATGTTCAATCATTCCATTTATTTGTGTCTATCCTATTTATTTTTATTTCTCCTGTGAAGGTATTTAGGTTCATACTTTGGTAGTGTTTACATTCTAGAAACTTGTTGCCAGCCCTTGTATTTGAGAACCTCTTTATTCTTACATATTACATTTATGCACCATTTTTCTTTCTGTGGGCCTCATTCTTTTCTCAATTGAAACAATTTTAATTCATGATTTTCTTAATAAATACTGCTTGCCCATTTCTTTCAGTAAAATCCAAATAGTACTATTCCTATAAAAGGGAAGGAAGCTAATACGAAATGGATAGCTTTTAAAAATATAATTCTTATAGAGCATAAATGTATCCTTATGTGTTTGTGCTCTATTTTTTGGAAGTACCAAAACAATATATTTTTATGAAATAAATACAACTTCTATGGTTCCCACATCAATTAAAGAACATAAGGAAAATATTTACAAATTTTATATTTCTTATTTTTTAGCCCTGATGGGAAGAAATTTAGGAGCAAGCCTCAGCTGGCAAGATACCTTGGGGATGCTGTTGACTTATCTTCCTTTGATTATCGTACTGGTAAAGTGAATCATATGTTGGTGAGAAAAAACAAGAGACCAAAAGGAACTCTCTATGACTATAGGTAGGTTATTACATTCTCTAAACATTTCTATCATTAGTAAATTAAATTTTGGTCTATTTTATAATATTGGATAAATTTATATTCGCATTATTAATATTTCCCTAGTCATGGGGGAATTGAGCTCCTGCTACCCTAATTGATAATGCATTGGCTTTCCTTATGTGGGTAAACTGAGTTTGATTTTTAGCGAGAGTGGGCACAGAAAATGTTGGCACTTACAGGGAGTTGTCACCAATCATGCAGTTTGTAAGAGTCTGAGGCATACTCACAGATAGATCCAGCCTTATACATCACCACATACAGTCATTCACAATAACATTATCTTCCATCCTCCTTTCACACACATTATCTCCTTTTCCTAAACCTGCTGAAAGGGGTTTTCATATACACCCCTGTTGAAAAATGGATAAGTTTTCCTTGGGCCATGAACAATTCCCTACTCACTATTTGGTGACAAAACACAGTAATACTGCTCTTCTTGTCCACATACACACACACCCCAAAATACAATTAACTGGGGAGAGGAGATAGGTAAAGACCACAACCATTGGTATCAGCTGTATAAGGTGATGACTGCACCAATGTATAAAGTGAATGGGGTTGAGGTTGGGAACCCTCTTTAGTTTACTGTATCCCCACAAAAAGAAAACTGAATTTTAAGTAGATTTGAAGTTTGGGGTAATTCTTTGTTTCAATATAATAATCCCATGAATATTAAATATATATTGGGGTCAGGCTGCACTTACTTCTAGACTATCAATTCTCTCTCTGAGTTCATCTTTCCTATACTTTGTTTTTTCATTCTGTAGGGTTTGTGCCAGGTTCACTGAGTAGAATGGACTTACCCTCTTGGCCCACAGACCTCCTTTCCCTCACAGGGCAGTAGATCTCACTCTCCTAAATGGAGATATAAGGAGGTGTTATATACTGACAAACTTTATTAAACCCCCCAACCCCCAAATTAATATATAATTTATTAATGAAGATAACCTGAAAAAATATACAGTTTTAAGGGAGGAAATGACTACAAATCACACAGAAAACACAATCTAAACAATATACAAATGAATGGATCAGTGATTAAATAAAAATAAACCATTTGTAACCCATAAAATTATTAATACACACAATAACTCTAAAATGTATGGGTCTAGTATATGCAAATAATTCTTGTATTTGGGGCCCAACCTTCCTCTCTCAGGAGCAATGGGAACACAGCTCCAATAGACTAAGAATTGTGCTTGTGAATACAAAAAATTTTCGATTCTCACTCAAGCTCTTAGGAGCCAGAGAGACATACAAATTTTAAAGTTCCCTGCATACCCACTTAACTACACAATCATTCACATAACTGGAAACCTCTCCAGTTCACGTGAAGACATACAATCACTCAAGGCAGCGCATGTCCAAAAATGTCACTATAATTTATTCTCATTTTCTATACATTAAAAAATCCATAGCCTAGTGAAGGAGAAAGAGAATCCTTAGCCTATGGGCAGGAGAAAGAGAATTGCATGTTGGCTATGATGGATCTCCATCAAGCCTCCATGCAAATCTCCCCCTCCATTCTGCAACAATCTCTCCTGAAAAAAAGGTGGAAATTAGGCACATTCATAGGTGAGTTAAGTTGAACTATTTGCACCAACTATTACAGTTTACCCTGTGTAGACTGTTACCAGGGATAGAGTCAAATCTTCCTGGCCTGAGAGCCTACAGTTAACTAGCCTTTGGTGTGGTTCCCACTGCCCACAGATTGGCCTTCGCTATAGGGAAGGCCTAGATCAGTGAGTTGACTTTAACTCTTTGCAAATCCTGGGGAAGCTGGTCTGTTCCCTCCCTGTCCCTTTATACACTCCTTGTGTCTAAGAGTATCTCCTCCTTACTTTCCCATGCCCCTGTTACACTTGGTACCTGGAACAGCTGCACATCCTCCTGGCTTTAGGGCAAATCAGAGAAGTCCTGTTACTGTGTTGATGTGAAGTCCCTGATGAGGCCTGTGAAAGTTATTGGTGCAGTTCCCCCTCAGTCCCTCTCAGTGCTACTTTATCTTTATTTATTATTGGTAGTAGTAATAACTATATTAGTATTATTGTTATTATGACTCTCTCCTCAACTTTTTTGTCTACCTGTACTTTTTATCAGGAGAAACTTATCAAACTGGACAGAGTTTGGTCTGCTAAACATGTTACGATGGACTGCATGCCATCCTGGGATCACCTGGCACCAGGGTATAATGATAATAGGTGATTACTTACCTTACTGATAGTGGAGCTGCCTATTTCTACTTCTCTTTATTACATACCCACCTACCCCATTCCAAACTTTCTCTTCTATGCACAGAGGTTCTGGCTTCTTGGCACACTTTTCTCTTCTTATGAGTCCTTAGACGAGTGGCAGTGTATACTGTGAGCTCACAACCTGCTGCTGAAAAGGGCCAAAACTCGCTGGCTAAGGTAAGTATTAGGCCATTGATTTTGCTCACTTTCTTCCAATACACATATATGTTGGTGTCATATGCACCATCCATTATAGTTAAAAGCTCACAAACAACTTTTTCTGAATGGCAAGCTGGTTGTGTCGATGCCTAACTTAGCTTGTATCTGCAGGCCAGGTATGTGTCACTGACCGCAATCTGGAACTTTTTGATACAATGAAGACTTTTCTCTTAGCCTCCCAAGGCATTGGGAAGTCATAATATCTACTTTTGATGTTATGTTCCTTTTCACTATCATGGATACAACAGAGGGAAATAGTGGGTGACCTTTAATGCAAGGAGAGCTGCCTCCAAGCACTGCCTCACCCTCCCAAGCTGTCAGAGATGCTGAAGTACACAAGACAACTTTGACTGAGGCAGGGGCTTCCCTCTCCCATCCCCATGTAACAAAGGGGCTTTCGCTTTGCTATCTCTGGAGCCACCCTCAGGCAGCTACACCTGTAAAAAGGTGGTGGCCCCCTACAAAGGTCTAGTGGAGAGGACACCTCCCTCTCCTCTTGAAGGGTTCAGGGATTTCCCCCTTCTTGGAGCCACCCTTGAGCTACTCTATCTTAGTACCAGCAGCAGTCTACCCCCTTTCCTATCACAGGGGACTGTCAAAAGAGCAGGCAGACGGCCCCAAATCGCCGGTTCCTGATGGAAACGGCTTGATAAGGCCAACCCCCTTAGTGGACCAAGGATAGCGGGTCTCACTGGGCTGTTCCCCCTACTGTCCTGCAGGCATATGTTGCCTGCCACCTCTCCCCCAATGGAAGTCAGTTTGCCAGCCCAATCAAATGACTACAGGACTAAAGAGCCCTTGAGACCTGAGGGGGGATAGACATGGTCCCGTATGTGACCCAGCCCCAGATGGCATGCTTCCATGGGGGTGAACCTAGTCTTGGTGCCAAACACGAAACTTGAGTCTATCCCTATGCTAGCTTCTCCTCAAGCAGCTCAGGCCCCCAAAGACTCACAAGAGATAAGGGACCTCATCCCCTAACTGGTGCCCCATTGACAGCCAAGCCCTTCTCCATCTTGGAGAAGGACCCTGTAAGGGGCGCGGCGATTTGCCATCCTGGTCACCGTGCTGACGGGATCCAGTGCTCCATCTGGCCCCAGCTTAGCCTCTCTTCCTTCCTTCAGATAGCCTGTATTTCTCCCCTACCTCGTAGCTTTTCATACAACCTCTCTCACCACTTTCTCTGGTCAGCCTCTAATTTGACAGGGTAGATGCTGACCTTCTCAAGCCAACCGTCCCGGATCGGGGCTGAGGGGGAAGGGGACAATGTTCCCTAACCCCTGAGCTCCGGTTCGGGATGGGTTTTTTTTTTTAACAACCTGCTTCATCCCCACCCATACCTTCCTCATATCCCTTTCATCCTCAATTCACTGTCTATCCTTGATTTTACGCCGTGTCTAAGGTGGAGCCGCGATGCCGATGAACTGCCAGGCCACCAGGCGGGAGGGGTGGTCCCAAATGGCGGCGCCTGGCTCTGCCGGGCCTGCAAGCACCTCTTGCAGTGCAGCTACTGCGAGAGGTGATGCGCGATTGCATCCTGTGTAAAAAAGAGGGTCACCGTGCCCAATGATGAATATAAAAAAAACCCAACCCCCCAACTTCCCCTGTAACATCAACGGAGCCACCCTCGGGCAGCTCCACCAAAAAAAATGGAGGTACCCCCCCCACCTTGTGCTTGCGCAGGGGACCCTCCATACTTCTTTAACCGGAGAGGAGGTTTACTTCTCTCTTAAAGCCTCCTCTCCTACGCCTATGGGTGTAGGGTACTCCCCCATCACCCCCTTCTCTGGAGGTGCTTTCGGGCACCTCCTTATTTCCAGCGGCAGTCCCTCCTTTTCTTTCTAAGGGGACTGCCAAGAAAGCCAGCAGGCAGCCCATTGCCGACCGCCCCTCGTGTAAGTGGCTGGGTAGGGCAAACCCCCTTAGGGGGGAGAGGGAAGCCAGGCCCCTTCGGTCGCTTCCCTCAAAAGACCTGCTGGCAAGAATTTTAAACCTTGCCGGGGTCAAGGCCTGTGCCTCCCCACACAAGACTGGCGACACTGCCAAAGGGACCTGCGATGTCCTGGGAGGGGATGGCCGACTGGAGGCCCCTCCTGTGATAGACATGGTCCTTGAGGAAACCCAGCCTCAGAGGGTAGGGCCTTCCATGGGGGAGAATCCGGGCTCGGCGCCAAACACCGAACCCAAATCCGACCCTATGCAAGGTCCTCCTCAAACGGTTAGGGTTTCTGAGGCAGTACAAGGAGGGGAGGGATCTCCTCCGACCGGTGCCCGTGCGACCACCAGGAACTTCTCTATTTGGGAGAAGGACCTGGCTGAGGCCGGTCCATCTGGCTTAGGGGCTTCTGCCAGCGGAGGTGAGAAGCGGGTTCATTTCCCGCCCTCCTCTCCAAAAAAGAAAAAGACAAAGAAGACTTGGGGCTCCTCTCCATCCACAGGGGCTGCGGGGACGGATGGGTCTGCTGCCACTCTGGCAAGCAACCAAGCCAAGATCGGCACATCCGGCCCCTCTGCCCCCCCGGTTGCGGAGCCCCTGACTAAGACCAAAAGCACACAGGGCGGAGCCTTGATGACATCGGGACCCCTGATTCAGAGGTTACCTGGCGTTTTCGAGCCCGCTGGCTTCAAACGCTTCCTCGTCATTCGCTCCACTGATGGCAGCATGTTGGCCAAGGGCAACATGATCCATCAGAGGAGAGGATTAGCTAGTGTAATTGGTAGAGAGCCAAAGGTGACCCGTTTCTCGGACGGGAGCCTTCTGGCGAATGCCGCCGAGGCGGCCAAGATAAGCGCTCTTCGGACACTTCATGGCACCCCGGTGAGTGTGACGCCGCATTCTACCATGAACTTTGTGAAAGGAGTAGTTTATGCGAGGGAAGTCGTTGACTACTCCATAGAGGACATCACCTTAGAGCTGGCCGACCATGAAGCAGTCAAGGTCGAACGTGTGATGAGAAAACAGGGAGGGGCCTCGAGACCCACCCCTACACTCTTCGTCATGTTCGACTGTGACAAGCTCCCTGAGTCGGTGCGTGCCGGTTGGTACCGCTACTGCGTGAAGGCATTCGTGCCACTGCCGCGGAAGTGCTATTACTGTCACCGCTTCGGCCATACGAATCGTTCTTGTAGACGTGCAAAGTCGGGGTCACCCGAAGTTTGTGTAAATTGCTCCAAGGGTGCACACGATAAGTCAAAATCGTGTGTGGCCAAGTGTGTCAATTGCGGAGAGCCGCACCCCGCTTCTTCGAAGCAATGTGGTGCATATCTCCTCGAGAAAGAAATCCTGGCCGTTCAGGCCCAGGATCGACTCTCATTCCGCAAGGCTAAGGACTTGGTCCTGGTGCGCCCGGCTCTGCCTGGGACGTCATATGCCTCAATAGTTAGAAAGATACCCTCTGCTCCTGTCCCATCCAGGCCAACGAGCACGGTTGTTTCCGCGCCTATTCGGAGCCCTTCTACGGGCTCTACTCAACCCGGGCGTTTCCCTGGTAAAGCTGGTGGCAAAAAGGGTTCATGCCCAGCCCCAGCTAAAACCAGGGCTCCCCCCTTTTCCCCCAGTGTGACCGTTTCCCGTAAGGCGAAACGGCCACGTGCCTCCACCGAGTCATTAGACTCACAGGAGGCAACACCCCTGAAGATGGTCGCTAGGCCATCTTCCGGGGTTCCTAAAGTTGTCCCCTGAAAGGAGGACAGCAACAAAGGAGCTTCGGCTCCTTCGCCCATGACCCGAGGTGGAGCGAGTGGCTCGGAGACGGTGGTTCCTCGAAAAGAGGGCCCCTCGCCTCCGAAGCCGCAACGCCCGCCTAAGGTTTCGAGGCGGAGAGACGAAAAGACTCGCATGGCGAGCCCAACCTCCCCCAATAAGTCCTCGAAGGTGACAGCGCCTTAAGCGCTTTGTCCGGCCAACAGCGCCCGGAGTTCTGCCCCCGGGAAGCGTACGGCTATTCCCGTGAGGGTCTTCAGTTCGAGGAGGTCCCCTGCGTCTCATCCGAGCTAGGCCTGGAGGGCATATTCCTTCAATGGAATTGCCGTGGACTCCGGGCCAACTGGGAGGAGTTGCGGAGGCTCGTTTCGTCCCGTTTCCCGTTAGCTATCTTTTTGCAGGAGACCATGCTAGGCGCGTGCCCCTGCCCGCCCTCCCGGGGTATAAGGGTCTTGCGACCCCACCACCGCGGGATGGCCGGGCTGGGGGATGCGCGGTTTACACCCGGCATGATGTCTCCGTTCTTCCTTTCTCTTTAGATACCTCCTTTCAGACAGTGGCTGTGCAGCTGCACATGGATAGGAGGTATACTCTGATTTCTGCGTACATTCCACCGTCGGCTGACTTCGACGTGGGAGACTTCCGCCGCGTCGTGGCACGGTTGCCGAGGCCCTATCTCTTGCTTGGAGATCTGAACGGCAGGCATCCTCTCTGGGGAGATTACTCAATAAATCCCAGGGGACGAGTCCTTGCCGATCTGATCGAAGAGCTTGAGATGGGTGTCCTAAACGTGGATGAGTTTATGCATCACTGTCCGAGAACCGCTTCATTTTCTTGCCTTGACTTATCTTTGTGCTCTTTGGATGCACAGCCTGATTTTGATTGGGGGTTGGTCGATGACCTCCATGGTAGTGATCACTTTCCCATTCAAATATCCTTTTCAGGGCAACTGCCGCCTGAGAGACCACCTCGGTGGTGCTTGGCGCGGTGGCCTGCATTTCAGGAAATGTCTGAATTCTCTATCTCAGTCAAGGAGTTTAGGTCGGTAGATGAGGCCGTTGAGTTCTCCGGCAACCTCATCGCCGTGGGCCTGACTACTATTCCTAGGACGTCTGGCCATTTTGCATTCTGACCACTCCCATGGTGGTCGGCCGAATGTAAGATGGGCCTCAAACAGAAGCGTTATGCCTACATGCGCTATAAGCGCCGCCCGAACTATTTCACTGTTGCTGAATTTCGTCGGGCTAGGGCTATGTTCCGGTATATTTCGAAGCACGCCCGCCCAGTGTGGCCAAATGTGGTTCATCCTTTAATGCTAGATTGTAGGAGAAAAAATGCTAAAATATGCTAAAAAAAAATTCCGAAAAAGTATTTTACTCACCAATTGCTTTTTTAATTAAACTCCCAAGAAAATGTCATCATAATTTGGGAAAGCAGACAGCACATCTTCTTCTGGAGCTTTACTGGAGTCATAAGACTCCAATTGTCCCAATTTTGTTGATGACAACTTTTGGCAATTCAAAGTTTTTGCAGCATTTCTTGTGTCTCTTTAATCCATATTTTACTGCAAGAATAGCTGAAAACATTGGCAGCTGCATTTTGTTTCTCAGTTTATTTTTCACGATATTCATGCTGCTGAATAACCACTCTACTTCAGCGTTAGAATTTGGCAAGATTAACAGACTTATAGCAAATTCTGAAACTTCCTTAAATGGGTTTTCCCAAGAAGCATCTCTATAGGCAGATACTTCAGACCAAAACCCCTCAGTAGTTTCAATATTAGTCCATTTAACCAAATGGATGCTATTGTATTGAATCTCAATTGATGGCTTCAATCTCTTCATCTAAATGAAATGATTCTAGTAGAGGAATGATGGGATTCTTAAAATGAGTCAAGGTATTTTGTACTGAGAATAAGTTGATGTTCTTCAAGATATTTATGTTTTCTGGCATACGATTATGTAGCTCTTTGTATAGGCAAAAAAAAAAAAAAATTGTGCTCTTTTGCGGATGTCAGTTTGTTGAGAAACTTGAATTTTCTTGCTAATCATCAATTCTGTCACCCTTTTTCAAACCTATATCCCAGCTGTGGATTTGGATCAAAAAATTCTTCAATATTGGCATTAGGATCTAGAGGGTCAATCCTGCTTGTTGGCAATACTAACATGTTAGCAATAGATTTGATTAGATGTGATAGGTCAGAAAGCAATTGTGTTTTATCAACAGTATTTGCTTCAAAAAGTTTGTTAACTTCTTGAACATGTTTTAAAATTGGATGCAGAAATAAAATGAAAAGCTTATTCTGAGGGTCACAATACATATCGTTTAGTAGCTGGGCAGTGTAATATCTTTCGTTAACACTTGCTATTTGAAAATGAGTCTGTAATTCAACCCACTGGCTTAAGATTCTGCTGATTGCTGGTTCAATCGACAACCACCTGGTTGTACAAGAATTTAAGATCTTCAATGGTTCCTTATAATTAATGGTCAGGAAAAGCTGTTTGTAAAAAATTTGTCTCACTGAACTCTGTGAAAACCATTTATAAGTTTCACTTACTAAAAATTCTAAGTTTCTTGGCAGAGCTGCAGCACAAGCATGGGACACTGATAATTGTAGTGAGTGGCACACATCTAAACAAAAGCAATCTAGGAATTTCATCTTTCAGCTTCTTGATAACACCATTATTTATCCCTACCAAATAGAGTGCTGGGTTTCATTAAGAGAAATGTCAGTTACAAAAGTAAGGAGGTTATTCTTAAACTCTATAATTCTTATGTTAGGCCACATCTAGAGTACTTTATACAGGCATGGTCCCCACATTTTAGACACAATATTTATCTTGTTGAGTCGGTGCAATGGAAGGCAACAAAGATTATCCCTTCCCTGAGGCACCTTGAATATATAGATAGACTGAGGCTATTAAATATGTTCTCGTTTGAAAGGAGGTGTGTGAGAGGGGATATGATTGAGCTCTTTAAAAAAATTTCTGGGATAGATAAATTGGATGTTAGCAAGTTTTTGAGTTAGATGATGGAAATCGGACTAGAGGTCACCACTTGAAAATTAAAAAGCAAGGGTGTAGGTTGGATTTAAGAAAATATTTTTCCACCAATAGAGTGGTAGACTTCTGGAACAAATTGCCGCGGAGAGTAGTAGGTAGTCCAAATTTAAATGTATTTAAGAGTAGGTTGGATGAGTTTATGGGGAGGGAAGATTGTGATGGTTCCTAAGTTTTGTATATATTAATATTGTTTGTATATATCTATAGCTGCATGATTTAGTTCTTGACAAGCCTTGATTGGTGATACCCTTGTTTCTGGATGCAATCCTCTGGATGTAGTTTTCTTGAGAGTTTGGGTGCCTTAAAAAAAGAGGACGTTTGACTCGGATGACCTATGATGAGCCCTTGTGGCTTTTGTCATCTATTATATTATATTGAGGGGGACTTTGATTTTGACTTCCCCTGGTGATGGTGCTTTTTGTGGGTGGGTTTTGACGGAGGCGGATGACCTTTGATAGGTCCTTGTGGCTTTTGTCATCCGTGAAATTATGTTATGTTATGTTATTACGCTGGCATTGTCAGTACCAATGGCCAAAAGATTTTTCATGTTCAATTTATTTTCCTCCCTATTATGATTACAAGGTAAACTTAATTGAAGTACAATAAAATGCTAAAAAATGCCAGATATCTATTTTTTCATGCTGTTTTTCCTGCTAGATGCCAGATTATTTTTTTGGCTGCTAGATCAGTCAAAAAAATGCTAGATCTGGCATTAAAAATGCTAAATTGGCGACCCTACGCCCGCCGCTCTTCTTGGCGGGCATACGTGTCTTCACTTAACGGGAAGACCCCTTTAGCTGAGGTGTGGAAGCGAGTCAAAAGGATTCGGGGTCAAGTTCTCGCACTATCCCCCTCCCGTTCTCCAGGAGAATGGGACCGCAATCTCGGACCCCGCGCCCGTGGCGGAATCCTTAGCGACCGCTTTTTCCGCATTCTCTAGCCGGGATGCTGCTCTGCCAGCATTCAATGCACGTCGTGATGTCGCGGAAGGCCGCCGGCTGGACTTTACCTCCAGAGGCGGAGAACCCTTCAACGACAAGTTTACTGTGAGTGAGTTGCGCTTCGCTCTCGCTTCGTGCGCGGACACCGCCCGTGGTCCGGACGATGTCCCGTACGCCATGCTTTGACACCTAGGTGAGCGAGGCATGGCCTTTCTGTTAGATTTGTTCAACAGGATCTGGGTGGAGGGTCTTCTCCCAGACTCCTGGTGAATCGCTACTGTGCTCGCCTTTCGCAAACTTGGGAGAGATCACTCTACTCCGACCGGTTTCCGCCCAATCTCTCTAACCTCTTGCGTGTGCAAGTTGATGGAGAAATTGGTAAATGTTAGATTAGCCTTTTTCCTGGACAGAGGAGGCCATCTGTCTTCCGAACAGTGCGGCTTCCGCAAGTTCCACTCCACTTCGGATGCTCTGCTCCGACTGGAAAATGCCGTCTGCGAGGCTTTCCTTCGTAGACAGCACTACGCCACGGTGTTTTTCGATCTGGAGAAGGCCTATGATACCGCATGGCGATACGGTATCATGGAGACTCTCCACACGATGGGGGCGAGGGGACGCCTCCCAATGTTTATATCTGAATTTTTGCGAGATCGTCGATTACGCGTACGGGTGGGGGGAGCCCTCTCCGGCCCAAAGGAGCAGGAAGAGGGTGTCCCGCAGGGAAGTGTCCTCAGTGTCACACTCTTTGCCCTGAGCATCAATGGGATCACCTCGGTGATGCCGGAAGATGTTCTCGCTATGCTCTACGTAGACGACCTTACGATTTCTTTTGGCGCGGCCCAGATGCCAACTCTGGAGCGTCGGCTCCAACAGGCATTGAACCGCGTCTCTCGCTATGCCGAAGCGCACAGGTTTCGGTTTCTTTGGCCAAGACTAAGGTGGTGCACTTATGCTGCCATCCACGGCTTCACCCCGACCCAGATTTGTTTCTTAAATGGGGTGTGCCTGGATGTGGTGGAGTCGCACCGTTTCCTTGATCTTGTATTCGACCGACGCCTCACCTGGGAGGCTGATATTCGCAGCCTTAGGGTCTCTTGT
Source organism: Ceratothoa steindachneri (assembly GCA_963969495.1). Lineage (NCBI taxonomy): Eukaryota > Metazoa > Arthropoda > Malacostraca > Isopoda > Cymothoidae > Ceratothoa > Ceratothoa steindachneri. Next base: position 32,655,906 of record OZ018319.1, read on the forward strand.
ACCCGCGCCATGGACATTTTCCGTTCCGTGACGTTCAGCGCTTGGGGCGCTGATAGGGGTTCTGCCCTACTTTTTATCGATCCTTTTTTCGTTCGAAGCTCGACTACAGATGCGAGCTTTATGCATCCGCAGCCGAGCGTTTATTGCGGAAGGTGGATTCGATCCACCACACTGGCCTTCGCCTTGCGACCGTGCCTTCCGCACTTCCCCTATTGAGAGCCTGTTGGTCGATGCTGGGGAGATGCCACTCACTCTGCGCTGCGTGCAGTGCATCACTCGCCTGTACACGCGAGCCCGGTGCCTCCCTCAGTCGCCAACAGCTCTCACTGCATCCGCAGCTGATCTCGATGGTGCCTATGCCGCCGAGAGACGCCAGTCATACCCTAAGCCCTTTGGGTGTAGGGCCAGGAAACTCCTTCGAAAGCTAGATATAGCTCTCGGGCCGGTGGCGCCCCTGGTTCTGCCCAGGACGCCACCCTGGAGTGTACCACATTTGGCTATTTGTCGCCACGCCTCTGCTCCCAAAGCTTGTACGGCGCCGGGAGTATTGCGTTCGAGCTTTTTGGAGCACACCTCGTGTCACGCTGGAACCGTGCCAGTGTATAGGGATGGCTCCAAGTCCCAAGAGGGGGTCGGCTTCCACGCCGTATTCCCTCTGTTTGAAGTCAGCGGGGCTCTACCAGGTGCTGCGTCTGTCTTCACGGCTGAGCTGGTGGCAATACACCACTCGGTACGGGAGATTACGGGACGTGCCCAGTTCGGAGACCGGATTGTGATCTATAGCGATTCACAAAGCGCCCTGAGTGCTCTCGGGGCATTGGAATCTCCGCATCCCCTGGTTCGCGATATCCGTGGCGAGCCGGGTAGATGTCGAGATTATCTTCTGCTGGGTTCCTGGAAATGAGGGCGCCAAAGAGTCCGCGAGGACTCTGCGACCAGACCAGCGTTTCGCTCTTCCTCACACCGACTACATGGCAGGAATACGGGCAGCTCTTCGGACTGCTTGGCAAAGAAGATGGGAGACGGTCGAAGGGAAGTTAAAGTTGCGTGCCATTGCGCCGCGACTGTTCCCGTGGACCTATCCCCCAATGCCGCGACGGCTGCAGGTCGCTTTCTGTCGTCTCCGAATCGGACATACTCGTGTGACGCATCGCTATCTGATGGAGCGCTCGCCAGCGCCCTATTGCGACGACTGCGTCGTCCCCCAGAAAGTTCGGCATATTCTTGTCGAATGTCCCAGTCTGGGTGATCTTTGCGCACGATACCTGTCCCGGTACCCGGATGGGCGGGGTCGCTACCGCCTGTCCCTTGTGCTCGGGACGAGTTCGTACACATTGACTTGTGGACTTGTTGACTTTTGGGGGAGGCCGGGCTTCTCCCCTTTATTTAAGGTTATTTTTGTTTTTGTTTGCTATTGTTGTTTTGTAGGTTGCACTCTCCTGCACCAGGGTGAGGGAGACCTCCCCCCGCTGCCGGAGATTGCTTCCAGATTGTTAAGTTTTCCAATTTATATCATTGTTAAGTTTTCATATTTTTATTTTAAAGTAGCCTAGTTCTAGGCTGTCGTGTTTTTCGGCGACTTATGCCCCAGTGGGTAGTTGCCAGATGGGCTCCATAAAATTTAAAAAAAAAAAATCTTGGAGAAGGATCTTGCTGAAGTGGGTCTGTTTGACCTAGGGCCGCCTTCTGGGGGTATAGAGAAGCGAATTCACTCCACACTTTCCTCTCCCCCAAAGAAAAAAAAACAAACAAAGAGGACTAGAGGTTCGTGGGAAGGACAGGTCCGCTGCCACTTTGGCAAGCAACTAGGCCAAGATGGGCATGTCTGACTCTGAGGCACCCTCAAGCTGGGAGGCCTAGACAAAGTCTAAATTTGCAAGTGAGCTTGTAGCGGGATACAATGTACCTGCCACCACACTTTCACTAGGATTGGGGACTCAAATGATTAGGAAAGCAAAAGTCCACTTCTGGCAGTAAAGGAGACAGATACCCAACCTTCTACCCTAACTAATTTATTTCCCCAAGAAAATTTACAATGAAAACAACCATCAATATTTACAAAATAAATTACAAATTGAGATACAAATCGAGACAGCACTGTGAGAAGACAAAAAAATATTTTAGATATAATGGCCACGTCAGCCTTACAAATGATACTCCAAGTTATAGATTCTCCTCGGTACAAAAATTTATCTGGCCTTCTTCAATCCTCAGAATGGAGGGGGGGGGGGGTAAGCTGCCTTACCAGCTAACTGCCAAACCGGTTCTGGCTTTTGCTCGAGTGTATCGAGGCATCCCCCCTTACACAATTGGCTGAGCTGGTGGAGCCAAATTGACCTAAAGGTCAGCAGTATCTTGGGGTGCAAGCCAAGAATGGGCTCCAGGAGACTTGCAAAAAAAAACAAAACAAGAACTGGAGCAAGGTCAGCCAACTGCACCCCCTAAAAAACCTGCTTCCAAAGGCTGGGTCAGGATTCCAAAATAAATATTGGGACTGGTGGCGAATGAGTTAAGACTTTTGACAATAAAAAGTAAGTCTTTGAGTCTGGTTAGGGACAAAAGTGGCTCCAATTTTAGGAATCTCTGAGAATTTACAAAATATATATTTCCTGCAACAAGAGAAAAAACTTTAGACCCTATGTATATATAATATATATAAAAAACAAACAATCTACACTACTAATACCTATCTATCTTAACCCCCCTTCCTAGCAAGACTCACACTCTTCTACCATAAGCATTCTGGCGAGTGTGGTTGCTACCACTTGCCCCTTGTACTTGGGTTGGGTTCATGCAATGCCTCACTTAAGCGACTTAAGCGAGTAAATCAATCTTTTTGTCTTCTATATTCAAATTTCCTTTTTTTTTTCCTTCAGTCGTGGCATGAGAAATGATGCTTCTTTGATACCACCTATCAGGCAAACTGCTTCGATTTTCAAACAGCCTGTTACAGTCATCAAGACACAGCCTTCGAGCAAAGTTAAATTAGAACTAAAACATGGAATTCAAGAGAAGCCTAAACAGGTACCTTAACCTTTTTTTCTTCCTCTTATTTTTTCATTTGTGTATAATTGATGAAAAAGTGTTCAAATATTCTATAAACCTGTGTTTAAGATGATGATCACATAAAAGAAGTTAAAATTTGGTGATAACTATTCTTATTGATAGCAAATATAGCACTGCTATAATTTCCCAATTCTTTTTCCTTGAAATCTGACTATTGTTACATCCATGTTAAAAATTTAGTCATTGATATCTATAGAACTAATAATTATCTTTAAAAAGATTAGCATCTTTTCAGCGTGTTCTTGTTTAAATGGTACTCCATTCATCAAATTTCTGAGGTTCTGACAACTGATGGAGAATGATAATGAAGAAAGATGATTGCTCTCTCTAAAGAGAAAGGCATTTTATTTATAAAATCCAATAGAAATATGTATCAGAGATGAAAGAAATTAATCAGTGGAAGGTATAGGTCACAGTAAAATAAAACTGACCCATTTGGAGGAACACAATAAACTAATGCAATAAATAGTATGAGATTAATAATAAATTGCATGGGCTAACACCTAGATAGGACTTATACTTTTGTATCTTCCACCATCAGCTGACCTTGATGTGGCAGACTTTCACTGAATCATAGCACAGTTGCCAATGCCCTTTCTCTGCCTCACGATAGGAGCGGTAGCCACTCCTTCTAGGGAAAATTAAACAATCAATCCCAATGGCCAGGTCCTTGCCAAACTGACCGGTGAGCTGAGATAGGTGTCCTAAATGTGGATGAGTTTACGCATCACTGCCCCCAAACCTCTTAATTTTCTTCTCTCTGTATCTATCCCTGGAGAGCAACTCCAGATAAACAGCCTAATTTTAGGTGAATTGGTCAATGTTCTTCATGGTAGTGACCACTTTTCCATTCAACTATCATTTTCTGGGCCACTGCCGCCTGAAAAACTAACTCAGTGGTGCTTTGAGTGGGTGTGTTGGTCCGCATTGCAGGAAATGTCTAATTTCTCTTATCCCAGTTGAGGAGTTTAGGTCAGTTGATTAAGCCATTTAGTTGTTCAATGGCACCCTCATCGCTGTGCAGCCTGACTACTATTCATAAAAAGTCTGGATAGTGTGAGGCTACCTTTAGATAGAACTATATGCACTACAAGCACCGCTCGATCGATTTCACGGTCGTTGCATTTCATCAAGCTAGGGCTAGGCTTCTGTATATTTTGAACCACACCTGCCACTCTTCTTGGCGCGCATGCGTGTCTTCACTTAGCGGTAAGACCCCTCTTGCAGAGGTGTGAAAGTGTGTCAAAAGGATTCAGGGCGAGGACCACAATCTCAGGTCTTGCGTCCGTGGCGAAGTCCTTTGTGACCTTTCTCCACATTCTCTAGCTGGGATGCTGCTTCACCATCATTTAAAGGATGTTGTGATGATGTTGCTGAACACTGCCGATTGGACTTTACCGAGCCCTTCAATGAGCTGTTTATGCTGAGTTGCGCTACACTCTCTTCATGTGCGCATACAGCCCATGCATGATCCAGATGATATTCTGTACGCAATGCTTTGACACATGATTAAGCGAGGCATGTTTTGTTTTTTTCCTAGATTTGTTCAAGAAGATCTGGACAGAGAGTATTCTCTCAAACTTCTGTTGAATGGCTACTGTGCTTGCCTTTTGCAAACTAAGGAGAGATCACTTAGAAGAGGCCAGTTTCTACCCAATTTCTATAACTTACTGCGTATGTAAGTTAACATAGCAATTGTTTAATGTTAGGTTAGCTTTGGGACAGCAGGGCTCACAGTCTACTGCACAGTGGGACTTTCACAAGTTCCACTCAACATCGAATGCTCTGCCCTAACTGGAAAATGATATCTGCAAGGTCGTCCTCCATAGACAACATTTCGCCACTGTATTTTTTGATATGGAGAAGACCTACAATACCGCATGTCGACACGATATCATGGAGACCATCCACACCATGGGGGCGAAGGGACTCCTCGCAATCTTCTTAAGACATCTAAGACTAGGAGTTTTTCCTCTGGGGAGCCTCCGGGGCCATCGAGTTTCCTGTCGCGTTGGCAAGCGACCATACCAAGACCGACACGTCCGGCCTCTCGGCGCCCTCGGGCATGGAGGCCAGACCAAGACCAAAGTTTGCAAGTGTGCTGAGCGCACTTGCACCAGACGTTTTGAGTCTGCTGGCTTAAAATGCTTTTTAGTTATTCCCTCCACTTTTTATTTAAGAAGCCAATCTGACGACTGTCTTCTAGGGCAAAAGTCGCCGTAATCACACTACAGCATAATACAAGGCGAGATTAACAAAAAACATGCAAAAGCAAAATAAAGATACAAAAACAAAAAAAGAAAAAAAAAGCCCAAAAGAAGCAAAAAGAAGGAAACGTCAGATAGTCCTCAAGTCTGTGTACACGAGCCCGCAGCGAGTACAAGGGACAAACGGTAGCGACTCCGCTCGTCCCGATACGGGGACAGGTTATGTGCGCGAAGATCACCCAGACTGGGACCTTCAACAAGAATGTGCCGGACAGTCTGGGGGACAACGCAGTCGTAATAAGGTGCGGGTGAGCGCTCCAGCAAATGGCGGTGCGTCCCGCGAGTGTACCTGCACGATCGAAGCCGCTATCGTTTGTCCCTATCCATTTTATTTGACTCTCTTTGCTGTTGCTCGTATGCTCCTGCGCCGGGTAGAGGCGGACTTCCATTGACGCAAGATTGTGCTTGCTCCTTCTTGCTTTTGTTGTTTTTTTGTTTGTTTTGGGGGGTTTTCACTGTTTTATCGATTTGTTTTAATCTATCCTAGTAGTAGGTCTCAAAGTATTTGTGCCCTTAGAGTCAGTCACCAGATGGGCGCTAAAAAAAAGGCCTATTACATATTGAATCAAGGTTGATTCCTAAAGACCTCATCGATAGTTCACCATTGCTTCATTTTCTGTAGGTTGCACGCTCCTGCGGCTCGGGGGGAGGGGGACCTTCCCCCGTCGCCGGAGCTTGTTTCCTGATTGTTGCCATATTCCCTTTTTATCGTTGTTTTGTTTTCATATTCTTATTTTAAAGTTGTTTAGTGCTAGGCTGTCGTGATTGCGGCGACTTATGCCCAAGTGGTCAGTCGCCAGATAGGCTCTTAAAATTAAAAAAAACAAAAACACCATCGCTTCAATGGGCAACTTACCTCATTCTCCTTAACATCACCTACATCCTCACTGACAGTCCTTCGTCGTTTATTCACATTAGTTCTACAACTTGCACAACAGGAATGCCGGCCCTATTTTCACTTTTCTCTTTGCGCATCTCATCTTCTCCACCAACTGTAACACACCCATTTAACCTTTGTTTCCAGACTGCCCTTTCTCAACTCTATATGCAAAATAATTATAAAAATAGAAGGAAAAATGTTAATTTTTAACTTTGTAAATTCTAATCTTTTGTCAGGTATTTTGGGAAAAGAGGCTGCAAGGCTTGCATGCATGCGATGTGCAGATTGAACACTTCAACACCATCCAATTGCCAAATGCCCTCAGAGCAATTGGACCCGATGTAGAAGACCAAACAGTTTTACAGGTAGGTATTTCGTTATGGAGGACCAAATGGTTTTACTGGTAGGTAGTTTAATGATGTTGGGGACCAAACCCTTTTACAAGTAGGTATTTCGCTGATATAGAGGACCAAATAGTTTTACTGGTAGGTAGTTAAATAATGTAGTGGGCCAAACAGTTTTGCAAGTAGGTATTTCACTTCATATTTTGATGGTTATATTTTAAGACTGGATATATTTTAGTAGGCGTGATGCGTGCAAACTCCGCTCTGTGTGACAGTAGTTACTCATGTTTTAGATGTGGAGTCTGAGATAGAATACATCATTTAATGTATTTATGGGATTATTCTACACCAAAGTTCCAGGAATAGAAGGGTACCTGCCTTTGTTGCCGACTTGAAACAGGTTAAGGAGTGTTGTGCGCCCTCCCCCTACCACCCCAACTGTATGTGTGTGTATTTCTACACATTTTAATTCTATGTTTACCATTTTCCTTACAACACTCCCTTATAAACCTTTCTGATGTGTTCGGTGGTGTTTTCCTTTTTTTGAATATATGCAAATAAAAAAAACTGCATCGGATCCATCCATTTTTGCTCTTGGATGACGTCACATTTTGTCGCCTCTGATGCACAGCTGACATCATGATGGGCGTTTTCCTCTGTAGGTAGATGAACCCATTTCCTACATTTCTTTTAACATTCTCGAGTAGATAATTTCAGTGAAGTCGATGTTGAGCTACATTGGGTGTGGTAAGGAGTGTAATGGAGTTCTCATTCGGGTCGCCTTCATGGCAGCTGCCATACGCTGTAGAGACCCGAGGTTCTGATTTCACGCTAATCTTATAAGTTCCCACTGAGAAATGGGTCACCTTTAATGATTGCAGCTGGGTGGTAAAACACGTAAATAGGGTTCAGATCCGTGGCAAAATGCATACCAAATTTCCCATTAAGTATTACTGAGATCACTTCTAAAGGTTTTCACTCAAAGGGTATTTTGTTTGATTTAAAATTTAGGATATTGAAGAAATTCATTATCAGCCATCAACATAGACTGTTTTCTACCAAATTATTTTCGATAACATTTTCTCTCCTTAACTTACGCAATAAATTTTTTGACAAAGCAACCAATAGTGAAAAGGTTTACCGTTTTTACTCCTATCGGACACTTGGTCTTGTAGCTTTGATCAGTTAAAGTTCTTTTCCTCGAAAAAAAAACACTGGCATCTCATCCGAGCTAGGGGACGGCATATTTCTTCATTAGAATTACCGGTAGCGCACCTAGGCTAAATGGGAGTTTGCAGAGGCTAGTCTTCTCCTGTTTCCCGTTAGCTACTTTTTTTTTGCAGGAGACCATGCGAAGCGCTACAATTCCTGAGATATAAGGGTTTTGCGACCGCACCACCACGAAATGGGGCCGGGCAGGAGGATGCGCGATTTACACCCGCCATGATGTATCCATTCTTTTCCTTGCTATAAATATCTCCTTTCATGCAATAACAGTGCAGCTGCACTTAGATAGGAGGTATATTGTTATTTCTGCGTCGTTTCTACCGTCAGCCGACTTCGATGCGGGGCCTTCCACCACATCGTGGTACGATTGCCGAGACCCTTTCTACTGCTCTGTGATTTGAACGGAGGGCACCACCTCTGGGAAGACTACTCGATTGATCATTGGGGTCAGGTCCTTGCCGGCGTGATCGACGAGCTGGAAATAGGTGTCCTAAATATGGATGAATTTACGCATCACTGCCCGAAAATTGCTTCATTTTCCAGCCTTGATCTATCCAGGTGCTCTCTGGATGCATAGCCTGATTTTGGATGGGGGCTGGTTGATGAGCTCCCTGTCAGTGTTCACTTTCCCATTCAAATATTTTCTGGGACGCTGCCTCCTGAAAAACCCCTCGTTGTGCTTGGCTTGGGCGCAGTGGTCTGCATTTCAGGAAATGACATATTTCTTTCCCAGCCTAGGAGTTTAGCTCGGTAGATGAGGCCGTTGAGTTCTTCAGCAACTTCATTGTTTTGGGCCTAACTACTATTCCTAGAAAGCCTGGCAATTTCACATGCCGACCGCTTCCGTGGTGGTCAGCCGAATGTTAGACGGCCCTCAAACAGAAGCATTATGCCTACATGCGCTATAAGCTCCAACGATTTTCACTGTTGGTGGATTTTGTAAAGTTAGGGCTAGCTTCCGGTATGTTTCGAAACACGCCCTCTGATCTTCCTGGTGAGCATAAGTGTCTTCATTTTATGGGAAGACCACTCATGCAGAGGTGTGGAAATGAGTGAAAAGGATTCAAGACAAGTTCTACAGGATCTGGACAGAGGGTATCCTTCCAGATTCCTGGCGAATGACTACTGTGCGCGCTTCTTGCCAACCGTAGAGTGACTCTACCCCGGACGGTTTCCTCCCAATCTCTCTCTCCTCCTGCGTGTACAAGTTGATGAAGAAATTGGTAAATGTTAGACTAGACTTTTTCCTAGATAGCGGAGGCCACCCGTCTTCTCCACAATGCAGTTTCCGCAAGTTTCACTCCACATTGGATGCTCTGCTCCCACACGAAAATGCCGTCTGCGAGGCCTTCCTTCGTAGCCAGGCCCTAGGCCACGGTATTTTTCGATTTGGAGAAGGCCTATGATACCGCATCGCGATACGGTATCATGGAGACTCCACACGATGAAGGCGAATTTCTGAAAGATCGTCGATTCCGCGTACGGTTTGGGGGAGCCCTCTCCGGCGGCTCAATGGAACAGGAAGAGGATGTCCTACCAGGAAGTGTCCTCAGTGTCGCCCTCTTTACCCTGAGCATAAACTGTATCACCTCGATGCTGCCGGAAGGTGTTCTCGCTTCGTTCTACGTTGACGATCTTTTGAACTCTTTTGGTGCGTCTACTCCAACAGGCCTTGAACCGCATCTCTCGCTATTCCGAAGCGCAGAAGTTTCGGTTTTGTTTGGCCAAAACTAAGGTGGTGCTCTTCTGCCGCCACCCTCGACTCCAATCCGACAGCACCTGGGCTGCTGATAGGGCTACTGCTTTGCTTTTCTACTGATTCTTTGTTCGTTTGAAGCTTGACTACGGATGAGAGTTTTATGCATCCGCAGCCGAGTGTGTATTGCGGACAGTGGACTTGATCCACCACACCGGTCTCCGCCTGGCGACCGGTGCCTTCCACACGTCCTCAATTGAGAACCTACTTGTCGATGCCGGGGAGGTGTCACTCGTTCTGTGCCGTACACAGTGCATTATTTACCTGTATGCGCGAGTCCGGCGCCTCCCTCAGTCGCCAATGGCTCTCACTGCATCCGCAGCCGATTTCCACTGCGCCTATGCCACCGAGAGACCCCAGTCGTACCCTAAGTCCATTTGGTTTAGGGCAAGGAAACTGCTTCGAGAAATTGGTGTTGCTTTTGTGCCGGTGACGCCTCTGGTTTTGCCAATGACGCCACCCTGGAGGGTAACACCTTTAACTATTTGTCGCCACACCTCTGCTCTCAAAACTTCGCCGGTAGTATTACGTTCGGCCTTTTTGGAGCACACTTCGTGTCACGCAGGATCCTTGCCAGTGTCTACGAATAGCTTCAATTCTCAGGAAGGGCTCGGCTTCCACGCCGTATCTCCTTTGTTTGAGTCAGTACAGCCATTCCTCCGTGCTGTTTGGAAAAGAAGATGTGAGATAGCCGAAGGAAACTGTTCCCACGGACCTATTTCCTAATGCCGTGACGGCTTCATTTTGCTTTCTGTCGTCTCCGAATTGGATACACTCGCGGGACGCACCGCCATTTGATTCAGCGCTAACCTGCGCCATACTGTGATGACTGCGTTGTCCCCCCAGACTGTTCGTCACATTCTCGTTAAATGTCCCACTCTGGGTGATCGTGCACGTTACCTGTTCCGGTACCGGGGCTCCGGGACGAGCGGGGGTCGTTGCCGTTTGTCCCTTATACTCGGGGCGAGTTCGTGCACACACACTTGTGGACTATCTGATCTTTTGGAATAGGCTGGTCTCCCCCATTTTATTTCTCTCTTTGAGGTTGGTCGCATGCTCCTGCGCCGGATGCATGCGAGCCTACCCCCGATGCCGGAACGTGCTTCCTTCTTGCTTTTGTTGTTTCTTTTTTTGCTTTTGTTTGTCTTGGGACTCTTTGTTGGTATTATGAATTATTTTAGTTTTAATGTAGCCTACTATTACGCTTTAAATTAATTACGGTGATTTATGCTCACGTAGGCATTTGATAGATTAACGCTGGAAAAAGAAGACTATATTCTGGAGGGGATCAACATTTATGGTTGATTTCGCCTGTTCTTTCCACTCACCCTTCTACCCATGATCCGATGGAAGCAGTTGATACTCCAACATCACCAATCGCGGCGGTTGGACCAACTCCTCAGACACCGAAAATACCCTCGACCATGAATCCGGATCTACTGGCCGAAAATTCCTTCTCGATCTTCCTTTTCCGCCAGGTTGAGAGCCCGAATTACAATCAAGGGCCTCGGTCGGTTCTCCAAAACCTACGAAAAAAAAAACCAGTTACTGCTCCCTCTAGGATCTCTCCCCCTGCAAAAGCAGGCTCCTCAAAATCTGCTCTCCTTCTCCCAAGCTCTTTGGGAAGAACCTCAAATACAATATCGACCACAAAAGAGAAAAAGATATCCACAGTGGTATCTAACCGTCACACATAATATCTTCCATTTTACAATGGAATTGTCAAGGAGTTCTTCCAAAGTGGGAAGAACTCAAAGTTCTTTTGACGACTATCCACCCCGCTGTTATTTGTCTCCAGGAGAATAAACTGGGTATAGGGCCCTTTCCGCTGGTACCCGGTTTTCTCACTTTCAACTCTATTGTTCCTGCTGGAAGCCCCTCTCATGGAGGGGTGTCAATCATGGTATCTTCATCCTACCATGTTTCTCTCATCTCCCTACATACTACCCTCCAAGCTGTTGCTGTGAGGGTTTTTCTTACTAAGCTTTTTATCGTTTGCTCTATTTACCTACCCCCTTGTTTATCATTGTCAAGATCCGACCTTTTAGAACTTATAGACCAGTTACCCTCCGGATTCTTACTAGGAGATTTTAACGCCCGTCATCCATAGTGGGGTGACATCACTCGAAACGCCAAAGGCAGTGTTTTAGAGTCTCTTTTATTATCTGACTTTCTTTGTGTTTTAAATACTGGCGATTTTACCTCTTATCATGTCCAGACGGACTCTTTTAGCTGTGTTGACCTGTCTGTTTGTTCCCCGGATTGCTTCACGGAATTTCGATGGTCAATTCTTGACTATCTTCATGGGAATGACCACTTCCCTATTGTCTTGTCGGCTCTTCAAGTTACCCCTCATACAACCATGCCCCTTAAGTGGGACTTGGTCATGCAGATTGGGAAGGTTTCCAAGAGGCGTCCTTCACAAGTGCATCCTTGGGGACCTTCAATGGAATGGACGCGGCAGTAGAATACTTTACATCGACTATCTACAATGCAGCAACACAGACCATCCCACGGAGGCGACCCGCTACGGGTCGCTCAACCGTGCCCTGGTGGACCTCGGCGTGTGCAACAGCTATCAAAAACTACAAGTTAGCCCATGCCCGATTCCGAAAGAACCCAACCTTGTGCAACAAGGTCGACCGAAACCGAGCTCGTGCGCTTCGCCAAAGAACCCTTCGCCAGGCTCGCCGAAACTCGGCGCCGTTACATTTCATCAATTTCCTCTATGACACCTACTGCTAAGATCTGGAAGAGGATTAATAAGATCAGGGGCCGTTATGCTGATCATCATACCCCCACACTCAACTTAGACGGTTCCTTGGAGAATGACGGCCTGGCTGTCAGCAATGCTTTTGCTGACCATTTCCGCGCCGTCAGCAGTGTCAGCCGCTACGATAAGGCTTTTCAATCCTACAAATCAAAGGAAGAATCTCATTCTCTCAACTAGACAACAAAATCTAACCTTCCGTATAACGCTCTATTCAGCATCTATGAGCTGCAAAGCGCTTTGTCCCTTTGCAGATCTACTTCCCTTGGCCTTGATGAGATCCATTTCGACATGATTCGGCACCTACATCCACACTCTACTCTCTTCCTGCTTGATTTGTACAACCTTATATGGGGAAGGGTTTTTACCTGTCATCATGGCGCATTGGGATCATCCTTCCCTTTGTCAAACCGGGCAGGGACGGGTTGAATGCAGATCACTATCGCCCTATAGCTCTCACCAGCTGTTTGAGTAAGTTGCTGGAAAAAATGATATTGGAGCGCCTAAACTGGCTCCTAGAAACCAATCACCTTCTCTCTCCATTTCAATGGGGCTTACGAAAAGGTCATAGTACCCTTGACCTACTAGTACGTTTCGAGGGATCGATCCCGAAAGCTTTCACATTAAAGCACCGAGTCCTGGCCATATTTTTCGATATTGAGAAAGCCTACGACACAACATGGAGATACGGCATCTTGAAGCAGCTATACGTCTGGGGGATGAGAGGCCTTTTACCGTCACTTATTCAGTTTTTTAGCATCTCGATCCTTCAAGGTATGTGTTGGAAACGCATACTCTGACCTGCAACCCCAAGAGGAGGGAGTTTCTCAGGGCAGTATTTTAAGTGTTTTATGTTTTATAATTGCCATCATTGATATTATTTCGTCTCTCCCAGAGGGTGTATCGGCAACTCTGTTTGTCGATGATTTAGCACTATACTGTTCCTCACCTCGCCTTTCATCAGCAGCGCGTTGGCTACAACTGGCGGTCGATGCTGTATCCAAAAGAGCACAACTTAAGGGATTCCGCTTTTCCACGAACAAAACCAAAGCATTATATTTCGACCGGGGCAGAGGGGTTCTCGTTCCGCCATCATCTCCCTACAAGGCGAAGTTATAGAGTTTGTCTCCGAGTTTCGGTTTCTTGGCGTAACACTCGATCCAAATTTATCCTGCTTACCACACCTCCGCCGACTTCGAACGGGCTGTCTGCGGGCTCTAGACATTTTGAAGGTCCTCTCACACACTTCGTGGGGCAGCGACCGACAAACATTGTGGACATTATACACAGCCCTCGTCCAATCCAAATTGGATTATGGCTGTCAAATTTACTCATCGGCTTCCCCTTCAGCCCTTAAAATGCTGAACCCCATTCGAAACCTCGGAGTTCGCCTTTCCAGTGGAGCCTTCCGTACTTCTCCTCTCAACAGCCTTTACTGCGAGTGGGTGGGGTACTCCCTTTGCCCTACCATAGACTTCAAATCTGCACGCGATACCTCTGCCGAGTACAGCAAGCCCCTGTATCAGAGGTCTACAGATGCCTGTATGCTGCCGAATCAACGGCGGCATATGATAAGTTGCCATCTTTACCCCGCCCTTTGAACCTTCGCATAGGAGATCATCTCTCTAACCTGGGTGCTCCAAGGGTCCTTACCCTTCCATCCTTACTGAACCCTAGGTGGCGTGCTCCTCTCCCCACAGTATGTACCAACATGTGGAGCCTGGAGAAGTCCTCCATGGACCCTCGCATCATTAAAAGCCTGTTCTTAGAGCATTCGATCTCCCACAAACAATGCTGCCCACTATACACGGGTGGCTCTAAGTCGGATGGTGGCGTGGGCGTCGCAGCCATCTACCCAGGAGGAGAATTCCTAACTCTATCTCTGCCACCAGCAGCATCCATTTTTACCGCTGAACTTTCAGCAATCCTTTTAGCCTTTAGACTCATCCAAATTTTACCTTTTAGTGATTTTGTCATTTTTTCCGACTCAAGGAGTGTCTTACAGTCAATTAGATCTTTTAATGCGTCCCATCCCCTGGTCACAGAAATTTGCAACTGGCTGATCCAAAATGCATCCCGATATAGAATTATTTTTTGCTGGGTCCCTGGGCATGTGGGGGTCATGGGCAACGAGAAGGCTGATCGGCTGGCCCGCTCAGCACATTCTGTGTCCCCTGAGAACTCGGCTCTGCCTTTTAGGGACTACTTTCCTTCAATAAGAGAGTATATTTTTCAACTGTGGCAGAATGAATGGGATGACTGTTCATCATCCAAACTATACAAAATAAAAAATTCTATTCGCTCTTGGCCCTCGAGTCGTCATAGAATGCGGTCGTTGGAGGTAGCCCTTTGCCGAGTTCGCATTGGCCACACGAGACTTACTCACGGCCATCTTGTTTCGGGTGATGCCCATATCAGCCCTTGCTGTCATTTTTGCGGTGGGGACCAATCGGTTGCCCACCTTTTATTGGATTGTAGCCATTTTACCATTCTCCGGTTGTCCTGTTTCCCGACCCTTTTAACTATCCCTCAACACACCCGTCTTCGATTCATATTGGCGGAGGAATCTTTTAACCCGTCGTTTTTTAAATTTTTGTCACAAAGTGGTCTCCTCCACCTTTTATAGATGATATTTCTCGTTTCACCCTAGCGGCCATATAGAATCCACTTGGATTGGGCAGCAACCCACCGGTAACTTATCTTAAATCTTAAATCTACTTTCCCTGTCCTTGACGAGATCCATTTCGATATGATTCCGCACCTACATCCACACTACTCTCTTCTTACTTGATTTGTACAACCTTATATGGGTGAAGGGTTTTTACCCGTCATCATGGCGCATTGGGATCATCCTTTCCTTTGTCAAACCGCGAAGGGACGGGTTGGACGCAGATCACTACCGCTCTATAGCTCTCACCAGCTGCTTGAGTAACTTGCTGGAAAAAAATGGTGTTGGAGCGCCTAAACTGGTTCCTAGAAACCAATCACCTTCTCTCTCCATTTCAATGGGGCTTACGCAAAGGTCATAGTACCCTTGACCTACTAGTACGTTTCGAGGGATCGGTCCCGAAAGCTTTCACATTAAAGCACCGAGTCCTGGCCATATTTTTCGATATTGAGAAAGCCTACGACACAACATGGAGATACGGCATCTTGAAGCAGCTATACGTCTGGGGGATGAGAGGCCTTTTACCGTCACTTATTCAGTTTTTTAGCATCTCGATCCTTCAAGGTATGTTTTGGAAACGCATACTCTGACCTGCAGCCCCAAGAGGAGGGAGTTTCTCAGGGCAGTATTTTAAGTGTTTTATGTTTTATAATTGCCATCATTGATATTATTTCGTCTCTCCCAGAGGGTGTATCGGCAACTCTGTTTGTCGATGATTTAGCACTATACTGTTCCTCACCTCGCCTTTCATCAGCAGCGCGTTGGCTACAACTGGCGGTCGATGCTGTATCCAAAAGAGCACAACTTAAGGGATTCCGCTTTTCCACGAACAAAACCAAAGCATTATATTTCGACCGGGGCAGAGGGGTTCTCGTTCCGCCATCATCTCCCTACAAGGCGAAGTTATAGAGTTTGTCTCCGAGTTTCGGTTTCTTGGCGTAACACTCGATCCAAATTTATCCTGCTTACCACACCTCCGCCGACTTCGAACGGGCTGTCTGCGGGCTCTAGACATTTTGAAGGTCCTCTCACACACTTCGTGGGGCAGCGACCGACAAACATTGTGGACATTATACACAGCCCTCGTCCAATCCAAATTGGATTATGGCTGTCAAATTTACTCATCGGCTTCCCCTTCAGCCCTTAAAATGCTGAACCCCATTCGAAACCTCGGAGTTCGCCTTTCCAGTGGAGCCTTCCGTACTTCTCCTCTCAACAGCCTTTACTGCGAGTGGGTGGGGTACTCCCTTTGCCCTACCATGAACTTCAAATCTGCATGCGATACCTCTGCCGAGTACAGCAAGCCCCTGTATCAGAGGTCTACAGATGCCTGTATGCTGCTGAATCAACGGCGGCATATGATAAGTTGCCATCTTTACCCCGCCCCTTGAACCTTCGCATAGGAGATCATCTCTCTAACCTGGGTGCTCCAATGGTCCTTACCCTTCCATCCTTACTGACCCCTAGTTGGCGTGCTCCTCTCCCTACAGTATGTACCAACATGTGGAGCCTGGAGAGGTCTTCCATGGACCCTCGCATCATTAAGAGCCTGTTTTTAGAGCAATCGACCTCACACAAACAATGCTGCCCATTATACACAAGGCTCTAAGTCGGATGGTGGCGTGGGCGCCGCAGCCATCTACCCAGGAGGAGAATTCCTAACTTTATCTTCGCCGCTAGCAGCATCCATTTTTACCGCTGATCTTTCAGCAATCCTTTTAGCCTTTAGACTCATCCAAATTTTACCTTTTAGTGATTTTGTCATTTTTTCCGACTCAAGGAGTGTCTTACAGTCAATTAGATCTTTTAAGGCGTCCCATCCCTTAGTCACAGAAATTTGCAACTGGCTGATCCAAAATGCGTCCCGATATAGAATTATTTTTTGCTGGGTCCCTGGGCAACG
This sequence comes from Ceratothoa steindachneri, assembly GCA_963969495.1. NCBI lineage: Eukaryota > Metazoa > Arthropoda > Malacostraca > Isopoda > Cymothoidae > Ceratothoa > Ceratothoa steindachneri. The sequence continues at coordinate 32,672,787 of OZ018319.1, forward strand.
AGAGGGCTGATCGGCTGGCCCGCTCAGCACATTCTGTGTCCCCTGAGAACACGGCTCTGCCTTTTAGGGACTACTTTCCTTCACTAAGAAAATATGTTTTTCAACTATGGCAGAATGAATGGGATGACTGTTCATCATCTAAACTATACCAAATAAAAAATTCTATTCGCTCTTGGCCCTCGAGTCGTCATAGAATGCGTTCGTTGGAGGTGGCCCTTTGCCGAGTTCGCATTGGCCACACGAGACTTACTCACGATCATCTTGTTTCGGGTGATGTTCAAATCAGCCTTTGCTGTCCTTTTTGCGGTGGGGACCAATCGGTTGCCCACCTTTTATTGGATTGCACCCATTTCGCCATTCTCCAGTTGTCCTGTTTCCCGACCCTTTTAACTATCCCTCGATTCATATTGGCAGAGTAATCTTTTAACCCTTCGTTCTTTAAATTTTTGTCACAAAGTGGTCTCCTCCACCTTTTATAGATGATTTGCCTCGTTTTATCCTAGCTGCCATATAGAATCCACTTGGATTGGGCAGCAACCCACTGGTTCCTTACCTTAAACCTCTAGTATACAAGCAACACATACGGTCCATAATAGACTATGCCAGCCCTGCCTGGGCCCCTGTCATATCCAACACAGCTAAACAAGTTACAAATCACACAAAACACTGCACTTAGAATCATACTTGGTAGCACACAAACAACACACATAGAACACCTACATGCTGAAATCAAGGTACTTAGTATAAAACAACATCTGGACATGAGAGGCACACAGTTCCTAGCATCTGTCGTAAACAAATCTTTCACTATCTACGAAACCACCTACCCACCCACAGACAAACAGTAAACACACCACACAGATATTACACAAGCATCCTAAATACCATACCACAATCAGCAAATGTAATACAGTATAAATAACATATTCACACACACCTCACCAGGCAAGCACTGAACAATCTCCCTCACAACAAAATACTCAACACTCCCCCACCTGAAATAAGCAGTACAGAAACGCAACTCTCAAGGTTGGAGAGAGTACATCTTACACGACTTCGCTGAGAACACCACCAGTCACTAAACACTGCATAGACAACAGCATACAGATCTCTGTCCGCTCTGCCAAGTTAGTCCCCACACAGTCACGCATCTCATAGCAGATTGTCCTAACTTGGCAGCTCTCAGTGTGGTGTCCTACCTGCGTGTTGTGGGCTTCCTGGAATGACAGAGCCCGAGGAACTACAACACAACAACAACAACTACTACCAAGAGTTCTTTTTACTGATCCTCAAGCTGTCTGACAGAGCAGCGCCGAGTCCCTGAGGAAGAATATTTATGGCCACTGGGTTTTCGCAGAGCCCTCAAGGAGTGGTGCATTTTTTTCGTGTGATTGTGTGCAGGGTAGTCTTCCTTTAGGTGTCTAATTGTATGGGATGTGGTGGTGCTTTCTGCATACACATTGCGGTGTTCACTTGTAACCTTATGTAGTAGACGGCTGGCCAGGTTGGCTCTTGTCTTCACGAAGGGAGGGGGGGGGCATAAAGCTGGTTGTCAGGTGGCCGACCGTACATGCAGCAAGGTATTGTGTGAGTGCCTGGATGAATGGTGTGTAAAGTAGGTGCGGCTATGTTTCTGGAAGCTCGTTTAGGGTGGGTGAGGTGAGAGAGTTGACAGCTTATTTCTGATTTATAAATTAGCTGTTCTTTTAATGTTTCTTAGTCTGGGTTGGAAGTTCTGCCATGTACTGTAGTGGGTGCTTTGAGTTTGTGGAAGCTGCGGCTAATATTTGTATGCCCCTCATGTCAAGGTGATGTTTGAGTTTAGTCTCAGAATTTAGATAGTTTTCTAATAATGTATCTTTCCTTTCTTCCTTTGAAGAGCCTGGCTACCGCGTTGCATTTGTTCTCCGGTCCTGTTACTGGTCAAACTGGACCAAAGCAGTCTCTAGACAAGAATCCAGGCGTGTTTATTAACCCCGATCAACCCCTCGTCTCAGTAAGCAATTGTTATTTACTTAATTTAAAAATACAAGAAACGTCATTTTGGCTTTAAATAAAATCAAGGGTATCAATTTCCATATTTTGATTTTCCAAAGTGTCAAAAATATTCAATAATCTTTAAAACTTGAAATTCAAAGGCTTCAGTGAACAAGAACTTGTTTATTCAATCTTGATGTACTTCAGCTCGCTAGAAACCACCAATAATGGCCAAAATAGTGTTCCTAGTAAGTAAAATTAGTCTTATAAATCACCCTACAAGGGCAGGTCCCTCATAGACCGCTGTAATCCATACTAATCACTTTCATTGGCGTTAAAGCCCATAAGACAAAAACCTTGAGCAAAAATCTATTGACTGTACTGCACTATTCTTCTTTGCCTGCTCCGTTAGGAGTGATTTTTGACTGACAAACAATAATGGATGTTTGGAAGAGTCTAATATCTCTCCATCTTTTTGCTACAGGTGGTTCACATACAAGACGATGACATCTTAAGTCAGGAAGAGAAGGTGGACCAAATACGGCAGAAATTACAGCTTGCTCTGAGCGAAGTCCAACTTTAGTTTATGTCAGTCCTGATCATTTGTGGAAGGCAGGCTCTTCCTCATTGCATGGTGGATGTTTGGTATAGAAGCTCAGTTTGGAATTCGTCAATATAAAAATCGGTTTAGAAGTTATTAAAATGGTCCAGTTAAATATCTCGAAATTACTGCATATTTCCATATCGACTATGCAGCCTCTCATCAATTTCCATTAATTTCACACACTTTGTGGGTTAAGGAATGTTTTTTTAATTATGTGTTTTGACGATGTGAGAGAATGTATATAAAAATGTTTAGGGTGACTCCACTGTTTGTGAGAATGATGAGGAAGAGGAGAAGGAGGATTATATTTCACACATGCTTTGCGTACCGTTCCTTGGTACTTTTGTCTCAATTAATCATAATTTAAAAAGTACATAAATTATTGGTAATTTTTTCTTATGTATGTATATTTATTGAACATTTTCTCTAAATTGTGATAGGTTCGTACAAAATATTAACTGTAAGACCCTTTGCAGCAATGTGCTTTGATTCTAAAAACCTTATCATGTTATGTGTCTGAGTTTGATTTCAAAGCTGTCATGAAAATTCAAAGAGGAGGTTCTCGACGACTTCTTCGCTCTGCCTGAGACCACATTGCCACCTGTATCGTCTTGTTTTAATATAAGTTTATTCACGCAAGGCGGTGGAGTGTAGGAGGGGCAATTCCCCTTATACGTTTGGAACCTGGAGCAGTGGCACGCCCTACCGACCCCAGAACCCTCAGAAAACAGGTGCCCTCTCGGGTCATTTTTTGTACCTATTTTAAATCTACGATCTTTCTCACGCCTGTACAGACCCATCAAAGGGTGAAATAGAGCGTTAAATGTTTTAAAATTAATAAAACATAACCTAATTTTCAGAAAGCCTAGTATAGAAATCGAGAAAAGAAAGTATAGCCTCCTAAATGAAGATTTCGAGACCAATGCGGAAGCTATGTCCAGGCTGTTGCTCCTCATGAGCAGATGATCTCTGCTCCCTCCGACCGCTTTCGGGAGATTAGGGGAGAAGCCTTGATCCGACAGCCTATGATATAGATCCCAGTCGGCGTTACCACAATTAAGTGGGGTCGCGCTTTCTGTGAGACTCCCAAGGGAAGGAGGCTGTTACATGCTGGGGGAATTTTATAGCATCCCCCTGTGCTAGGGGTCCTTGTAACGGCTAGGAAGTGGAACTTCTTAACTTCGCGTGGAATACCTCCAAATGGGGATGGTCCCTATAGTGTCGCCCGAGTTAAAAAAAAAACCACAAGCTTGCATACCAAAGCAGTACAGCCCTATACAACAGGAACGGCGGCAGAGAGGTGGTCAACACCTAGGGAAAGGCTTTATTAGGGGCAAAACCGATCTTCCCATTAATCGCACCCCAATGCCCAGGACCCCTCAAGTCCTGGTCTCTTTGGACCTGCAGGCGTTAAAGGGCGTTGTTTGTAGAGGTTCCAAAGCCTCTCTTCTGACAGCAAGAGGTCGCTGATTAGGCCCTTAAGCCTAGACAAAGGGTTGAGGGAGATGAGGAAAGGTGGTACAGAAAGTAGGCGTCAGCGGAAGGAGGAGGGGAGACTAAGCTGAGGCCGGACGAGTCTTGCAGTCCCGTCAACATTGCGGCAAGGAAAAGACATTCCCTTCCGGCCTATGTTCATGAAAATACGAAAGTAACAACCGTAGTAAAGCTTTTATAATTAGATAATTTGAGCAGCAGAATTGCGACCGTCATGCCAAAGATTGGGTATTGGCATGCGCCAATGCTTCTTGGTTAGGATCCCAGTTTAAACACTAGTTACCTATTGAGCCAGGCTTCCACCAACGAGAATCGTTGGTACAATACGAAGTACTAAGATGTCTCCGACAAAGGATAAATAGAATTCTGAACAAAACTGACAATTTTAACTCACAAGTCAGGTTGGAAGCGGCGAATCCCCAATCTGATCGAAAAGTTTTTACTGTATTCATGGTATTATTCTATAGGTTTGGGTTCCCACCCGTGATTCTAGCCCTTCTACCACCCTCTGTGGACACTTCGGTAGTGGTATTCATACTCCATTTCATTATTTGGATATCCTCTGACATGGTGATAACACCCATGCCCTGCTTACTAGGACCAATAATCAATCCCTCCCAGTGAAGTAATAGTCGATTCGAGATCAGTAGCAGATGCATTCCAGATTCTATCCACCATGCTTTACACCTTTTTAAAGTCCAGGTTTATTTCCAAAGCCGAGGGTACCAGCTTTAGGCAATACTCTTTGGTGAAGTATTGAAATAGGTTAAGGATCAGTTATTGGAACAAAAAAAAGAAGGAAGCACGTTACATCTTCGGGGGAACGCCCCCTTCCCTCGGCGCAAGAACATGCGACCTACAAGTACAACAAAGTCGAATACAATGGAGAAGGCCAGTCTCCTCCAAAAGTCAGATAGTCTACAAAATTCTGTGTACATGAACCCGTCCCGAGTACAATGGACAAGGGGTAGCAACCCCGCTCATCCCAGACTGGGACATTCAACAAGAATGTGGGGAACAACGCAGTTGTTGTAGCGGCGGGATCGCGATTCCCGCCGCCCTGACAAGGTCCGCTCGGTGGTTCAAGAAGAGGGTATTGAGGAGAGAGAGTATTTTCTAAATTTAATTTACACACAAAAAAAATAGAAATCAACCACAACCCCAGAAAACAAAAATGTAAATTTACCAAATTTCCAAAATATTAACCATCTTTAACCACAACCAAAAGATATTTATATATATATATATATATATAAAATATTGAGGATAAATCCCAGAGCCACGAGAAACGGATGTAGCATCTTTTAATTTTTCACTACGTTTCGAAAACTACAAGTTTTCATCTTCAGGCTAGAATAAGTTTACAAAGTTAATATGTATGAAGAAAACTTGAAAAGGCCAACAAGACATTATTTTACAGGTGACCAATTACAGAATATCAGTAGAAAGTACTACAAGTTAAATTAAATATGACTTGGCAACAGTTAAATTTGCTTTAAGACTGACTCAAAAATTAGTTCATAAATTTAAAGATTATTGCAGAAATTAATTACAAACTAAGAGAAATTGACTTGGCATTATTTAAAGATAATAAATTTAACCTTTTTTTTTTATTAAATTTTGTAAAGACTGTAAGAGTTAAAAACATTTAATATAAAAACGGAAAATTTGGGTACTTACTAAAGCGGATCCATCCTAGAGAGTGAATGGTAGGTTTATTCATTCATTCATTTTGTGTATAGAAAGAACAAAGAGAAACTGCTGTAACACGGCAGTCGGGTAGTCAGAGAGGAGCGTTGCGGAAAATAATTAAGAAAGGGACAGCGAGAGTAGATAGGTCGGTGGCTATACACCGAAGCGAGGTGTTGTAGTGAGGGTGTAGGTTATGTGGTAATTGACTGGGCGAGGGTTGGGGGCAAGTCAGGGGGGGAGGCTTACAGTCCATCCGGAAACGCGTTATTCACGATGCCTTATTGGTTTTATGCGAAGAATGGTACGGGTGGCAGGTGTTCGTGGGCCGCGGGATATCGCGGCGCCATCGCGTACCTTCTTACATGTAGCGAGGTGTAAAGTGGGTCTGTGGTGAGTTTTGTAAGTTGTTTTGTAAGTCTTGTGTGAGCGTAGGTGTTGAGAGGAGTTAGTTTGTTGTTGTGTAGTGCGTCCATTCTCGAGTACAGCGGCGAACGGCAAGCGCGCTTCAGAGCAGAGTTCTGAATGCGCTGAGCCTTTCGCTTCCAGGTGTCGCTCGAAGCTACGAGTGACAGTGGGGCGTACGTGAGAATGGGACGCACGAGTGCTTTGTATAGGTGTAGTTTTAGTTTTTTACTTGCTGGGTAGAACCTACCCAGCGATGCGTTTGTACGTGAGGCTCTTGCTTGTGTTATGTTCTGGTGTAAGTTGAACCTGAGGGATTTGTCGAATGTTACCCCCAGGATTTTGGTGCACTGTTTGTATGCGAGCCTTGTTGGGTTTTGGTGGATCATGTTTGGTGTGTGTGAGTAGATTTGTAGGTTGTGCATGAAGTGATCTCTAGCGCCGTAGAGTGTCATCTGTGTCTTCTGAGGATTCGTGGCAATCAGCCATTTGTCCTCGTAGTCTGTCTTCTCGTCAAGTATTCTTTGTGCGTGGAGCGCGATTTCTTCGGGGGCCCGGCTGCTGACGAGAATGGTCTCGTCGTCGGCGTAGGCCACTATGTATGTGTGAACGCAGTTTTCTGGTGGTCGTGGGGTGTCGTTTGTGAACATAATGTAGAGTGTGGGTGCCAGAACGCTTCCTTGGGGAACGCCTGAGCGTGGTGTGAAGGGTCTTGAAAGGGTGTTGTTGTATCTAATGTGGCAGCGCCGTCCAGTGAGGTAGTGTGAGAGGAGCCTTCTGGTGCAGAGAGGTAACTCCGTGTTGTTGGCGAGTTTCCAACGGAGTCCCTCGTGCCACACCTTGTCAAAGGCTTTCTCCACGTCCTTACTGACGGAGAGAGTCTTTTGGTGTATCTGTCGTTTCTTCTGTATTCTGTCGTGTACGATGGTCACGGCCGCCTGAGTGGACCTGCCTCTCCTGAACCCGTATTGATGGGGGGAGAACCAGTCCCTCTCTTCCAGGAACTCCCGTAGGCGGCAGTTGACCATACGTTCGAGTATTTTGCCTAGGTGCTCTAATAGAGCAATAGGCCTGTAATTGTTTGGGTGTTTTGGGTCTTTGTGTTGTTTATGAAGGAGTATATTGTGAGAGACTTTGAATATTTTAGGGAAGTGGCCTGAGGCTAGAGAGGCATTGAATAGATGTGTGAGTGTGGGGTATATGTCTGCGGGGAGGTTGTGTATTAGTGTGGCTGGTAGGCCGGAGGGGCCGGGGGCGCGTTTTGGTGTCGATTTTATGTAGTGTTTTGTTTCCTCGACGGTGATTGGAGTGGTAAGTGTGGACGTATAGTCGAGCACCTCCATGCGTATCAGGGGGGCAGGCCTCAGCTCGTGAGCATGAGTCCGGCACCATTCCTGAATGTCCTGGAAGTGCTCCTGCGCATGTGGTTTTGGTGGGTTGTGGGTGTGTACTGTGTCCCAGTGGGACCTGAATGCGTCGAGGATGTCATTGGTGTCTGTGAGTGTGTGGTTGTTTATTTTCAGTGTTATTGGTTTAGATGGTTCCGTACCCAGCATCCTTCTCACGTGCCGCCAGAAGAAGGAAGGGTCCATGCAACGGGTGTCGTCCGCGATGCGGACGACCTCACGCCACTGCCGGTTCCTATCTAGCTGCACGCATTGAAGGATGCGGGCACGTAGTTGGTTGATGTTCTGTTGTCGTGGGCCTCTGGTGTAGTGTTTGTTGTATTGTGTGATAAGTCTCTGTGTGTGTATTGAAAATGTGAAGTGTTTTAAGCAGGTGTAGTTTTTGCGTGGTGAGTGTAAATTCCGTGCGGTGGTGATGGTGTCCAAGAGTGAGCACCAGTGGTGGTCTATTTGTCCTGGATTGGTGTTCTCCAGGTCGAGGTTATGTGGTGTGTTTGTGGATATGTGGCTCCTGAATTCAGCCCAGTTTGTGTTTTTGTAGTCGTATATAGGTGATGTGGGGATGAGTATGGGGGATGTGGATATGAGAAGGCATATTGGTATGTGGTCTGATAGTACGTGGGGACCGGGTGCAATGTGAGTGTAGAATCGTGTGGCGTGGTCGTTACGGAAGACCACATCCGGGGATGTGGTGCCCCCGCGCGTGCCGAAGAACGTGGGGAAGGCAGGGCCGATGTGTTCGCAGCGGAAACGCCGCAAGGCACCGGCCAAGTAACTCCCCACATCGTTCGTATTGTTGGAAAGGAGTGTCGGGTGAAAAGCGTTGAGGTCCCCCGCGAAGAAGATAGGTAGGTTGTAGTTTGAAAGGACCCGGAGTGGGACTTCTAAGTTTAGCTGTATTCGTGGTGGTCTGTAATGTGTGGCCACTATTATGGGGCCAGAGCTTGTGTCTATTTTGCAGGCTAGAAAGGAGGTGTCGCGTGTGTTGACGAGGGAGTGGTGTATGTTGCGCTTTACTAGGATCGCAGATCCTAGGTGCCGCGCCTGTGGGGATAAGTATGTGTGATAGCCTGCAATGCGAAGTCTTTTGTTGGGAGGGTGTAAGCTGGTGGAGTTCAGGAGTATGATGTCGGGTCTTTGTGTGTTGAGTACCCAGTTGGCGACCGTATGGCGAATACCGTGCCAACTGCGTACGTTTAATTGTATTACACTAATGCGACCTATTGTCGTGGTCTTAGTGCGCGGGAGGCTGACTTGCCAGGAATCGTCCCCTTCCCCTTGGTTATTGCCCAGGAGGCGTGAGGGGCGAGTACCTTGACTCGTGTTGATGCTTGTTTGTGAGGCACGGCTGTGTTATTGGGTGGGGGAGCCGTAGTGGGTGGAGGAGTGTGTTCTGTAGAGGTGGTGGCTTTGGGTGGGGTGGTGTCTTGGTGGGGTGAGTTCGTGTCGGGGGTGGGCGGTGTAGAGCTGGAGGATGATGGGCTGGAAATGGTTGGGGAGGTACATATTATGAGAGGAGGGGTTTCAGGGGAGAGAGGAGGTAGGGACGGCGGAGGGGTGGTGGAGGGGGAAGGGGAAGGAGTCGGAGGAGAAGGAGTAGAAGGAAGGGGGGTTGGAGGGGAAGGAGTCTTAGGTGAAGGGGCGGAAGGCGGAGGAGGAGGGGAGTGAGAAGGAGTAGAGTGAGAAGGGGTGTGTTGAGAAGGGGAGGATGCAGAAGGAGTGGAGGGGGAAGCAGTAGGGAGCGAGGAGGGAGTGGAGCCAGGAGAGAGGGGGGTTTGTTTGTCCCGTGCCTGTCTACGCGGGTGGGGCTTGGGGGTGGGGTTTGGGGGGTTGGCACGGGGTGTAGTGGACTGCGAGGGGGTTAGAGTGACAGTGGAGGCTGTGGGAGAGGAGGCTGAGATGGGTGCGAGGGGGGTGGTGGCAGTGGGAAGTAGGCGGGGTTTGGATAGAGGGGTGGCGGAAGCGCGAGGAGGATAGGTTGTGTGAGTGGGGGCTGGAGCAGTGGCTAAGGAAGGTGCAGGGACAGGACAGACGGCGGGAAGAGCGTGGTGAGAGTGGGGGGCGGTGGTTCCCTGCGGGCAGGGGTGTGTACCCGTCGGGGTGGGGAGGAGTGCAGGTCTGGATGTGTGTGCGTCTATTAGAGCGAACACCTTCTCGGGGAAGGTGATTTGCTCAATGCCGTTGGAGGCGAATAGTGTATTTAATATGTTCGCGTATAGTCGGGGGTCACCCCTCGACATGTCTTTTACCACCGCTGAGAGCAGGGTGGCCAGGTGTAGTTTTGTTTTTGTGTTGTCGCAGGGGTGGGGTGGGGGTGGGGGTGGGGGTGTAGAGTGGGGTAGGGGTGGGCGTGTAGAGTGGTGTGGGGGTGGTAGTGTGGTGTGGGGGTGGTAGTGTGGTGTGTTGGTGTTGGTAGTAGTGGGGGTCTCTGAGTGTTATGAGCTGGGGTAGGGGGGGAGGGATGTGTGGGTGGGGTGTGGATGCTGCAGGGGGGGAGGTGCGTCGGGGGTAGAGCAGGGGGAGCCGGCAGCGTAGGGCTGGCAGCAGCGGCGAATGACATGGTGAGGGGAGGGGGTGCGGGGCGGGGTGTGTGGTTGCGTGTGTGTTTTGTTGTGGGTGCCGGATGGCCTCCACGGCGTCGTGGCGTGCCTTGCCTAGGTAAGGGCACCTGGGGTTGACGGCGACGTGGTCGCCGCCACAGTTTGCACAGCGGGCTATGGTGGAGGTGCAGGTCGTGTAGTGGTGCCCCATTACACTGCACTTTGAGCAGATTAGGTCTGCAGTGCAGGTGTTGGTGCTGTGACCGGTTTCATAGCACCGGTGGCATTGTGTGGGTCTGATGTTGTGTTGTTCCTCTATGTGTGTGGGGTTTGTGAGGGTGCCGCAGACCTTGATGCCTTAGTCTAGCAGCATGTTTTTCGTGTTGTCACTGGACAGTGTAATTACTGCCCAGTTTTTGGACCTGTTGAAGTACAGGTCCTTGATGACCTCCTCCCCGTACTCCTGACGGAGGTGCAAGCGAAGGTCCTCGTTAGTGAAGGCCAACCACAAAGGGTTGGTCCTTGTGACGCGTATTTGGTATCGTTTCATGATACCGTCAGCGAGTCTCGTCTGCAGGTTGTGTGTGTTTAGTGTTGTGGTGGCGTTTTGGTGGAAAGTTAGCGCGTCCTCCTGTGAGCGGAAGACGAGTTTGTGGCCTGTGCGTAGTTTAATTATGTTGGTTATTGGTGTGTCGTGGGTGGAGGCTAGCGTGAGCAATGTGTGGTGGTCGATTGTGTCGGGTGCTGGTTGTGTGGTGCTCGTTAGTATGAGGTGAGAGGTGTTTGCCATTTTTGTGGTCTTTACGATTTTTTCTTTATATGGGAAGGCCCCCGCCCCGCCGATGAGGACCCCGTGAACATGACTCGAATGTGGTGAAGGGTGATGGATGATTTTATGGACCTGGTTGGGCTCCTCAGAGGGTGTAAAAACATGGCGGACTTAATGATGACTGAAGCCAGAATCAACTGACTCCAGTCGGGGTGCCGCCCCCTCTATTGGGTTTTGGTTATTTAACAGTTACGTCCGACATCTCACAGAGACGGAAGAGTCTCCCTCTGTGGTCCTGGACGGTGCCGCAGGGTAGGTTGTTATGCCTCCCCACGTTTGTAACTGAATCCCAAACCAGGTTGCTTCTTCCTCTGGGTTCCGCAGCGGGGTAAGCCTCAGACCTCCTTTCCCCAGAGTTTTCAATTATGCCTTTTCTAAGTAGAACGGCATAGTTGCAACGAAGCTATATGTGTAGAGTCACGTTCACGGAGCCAGACATCACGGCGGAGCAGGGATGGGGGGGGGGGGGTTAGCACGTCATATCAGAATGACGTGCTAAGGAAATAAAGGTATTTTTATTCGAGGGGGGGGCAGGGGGGACTTAAGGTCCTATTTAGGTCCGGGGGTACTTGTAGATGGTGAAATCTCGTCCTCGAGAAAAAATCCGTTGGTGAGCGGGAGTGTGCTGGAGGTGACTTGCCCTCAATGTTTCCTCCTTTGCCGGCTAAGACTTCTCTTAGGTTGAAGAGCTCACGTAGAAATCGATCGCTGTATCTGACCTGGTAGGTTTAACAAAGGGGCTAGTATATATAGGTTACATTGACGGTTGGTTTATTAAAAGGCAAACCAACTAACAAACTGTAGTTAAAATTAGTTAATTAATATGAGCAGAGAACCTAGCTCAAAGAGACCTAACAGTGCTACCAATGTAAGAGGCTCCAGTACAACTGGGACATTTAAATAAATAGACATTATCACTGCGGAACTCCAAAGAGATAGGATCTTTACTGTTAAAGAAACTTCCTATCGATAGTTTGTTTATAAAAACTATTTTGGAGTTGATTTGGGGAAAATATCTTTTAAAAATAAATAAGAATTTTCTTTTAAAAGTATCGTTCAAAAAAAAAACCCATCTCTGAAATTAGTAAATATATGGGCATTTTAGGAACAATTTATGCAGGGTTGAGGGGGGTCAATGAGATTATCAAATAGCTTTTTTAAAACTCTATCATATAGGTCAGAAGGAAATAAATTATTTATAAAATACCTTCTAAGAAAAATAAATTCATTATGGATTGATTGGTAAGTGGATGATAGCGAGAAACTTCTATGTATTAAAGTTTTTACTGTGGATATTTTATATCCGAAATCACAAAAACTAAAGTAGTTCAAACCTAGTCCTGTGAATGTTTTTTTTTCTGTAAATGGTTGTTTGAATTTTTCGTTGGTCATTATCTCGGTTGATTAAAAGGTCAAGAAAGTTCATCTTATCATTTGACTCCACTTCCATGGTGAATTTGATGTTAGGGTGTAAAGTGTTCAAAAAATTAAAGAAAAGTTGGCTATGTGCAGGATTATTAAAAACTGCCAAGGAATCATCAACAAAACGGCGGTAGAAGGAGGGTTTGTAATCTAAATTAGTGGAAAACATTTGATCTTCGAGATGTGTCATAAAAAAGTCAGCTGCAAGTGGTCCCATTGGAGAACCCATTGCAACACCATCGATCTGGCAGTAAACTTTATTATTAAACGTGAACTAAGATTCAGAAAGACTTAATTACAGCGCTTTTTTTAATTGGCTTCGTGAAAATCCATGAAAAGTATTTTGGGAATGGAATACCTTATTTAATATTAAACTGATTGTATAGTTTATGGGAATGTTAGTAAATTAAGATTCAACATCATAACTCACAATATATCCATCGTTAACTTTGCTGAGTAATTCCTCTTTAAACTTATAGGAGTTTTGTATGGAGAACTGATTTTTAGATAAAGGTGAAAGTATTTTAACAAGATATTTGGCCAGTTTGTATGATGGTAAAGAATAAGAGGCAAGTATGGGTCTCAAAGGAACTCCTTCTTTGTGAATTTTAGGTAGAAAATACATGGATGCTAAATAACTGGAAGATACAAATAATTCATTATAAGTATCTTTAGGAATAATTGAAGCCTGCTTAAGTTGTGTTAAGAAACGATTAACTTTATCTTCGAATCGTAGAAGAATAGTTTTAGGTAAATCATTGATAGGTTCAAATTTTGTTCTGTCATTCAATATATTATGGGCTTTTTGTACATAGTCCTACCTATCAAGGATCACTACACCCTTCCCCTTATCAGGTTTAGTAACTATTATATCCTTATTGCCCGCAAGTGTCCGTAATACCTTTCTATCTTTAGGTTTAATTATGAAATTCGAACTTCTAGATGAATGTATTTTAGAATAAAATTCGCTGGAGAGAGAAGATAACTCAGAACAAAAGTCAGTAAAGTTTCCTTTAAGAGGTAGATCCTTAACCTTGCGTGCCATATTTTCAAAATACAGCATGAATTTAGGTTTAGCTATTTTGTAAAAAGGGAGTTTAAATTCAAGTCCCAAGGTAAGCAGAAATTTTTCCCGGAAAAAGTAGTTATCAACTTGTCACGTACTGCTTTAAGTTTTCGGGAAAAATTTCTGATAGGTAGGACTATGTACAAAAAGCCCATAATATATTGGGGGATTAGTTGGCGTACAAGCAAAATATTAAATAGAAAGGAAAAGTCATCTATTAGGGAACACACCATAAGCTGTAAAACTAACATTTCTATTGAGAATTTTAAAGTATTAGCCTTTAACAACAACAAACATTGCCTAAGAACCCTCGAATCTCTATATATAAAACACTACAAACCTACACTCAATGAAGATTTAAGTGCAATATCATTATTAATTAACTAATTTTAACTACAGTTTGTTAGTTGGTTTGCTTTTAATAAACCAACCGTCAATGTAACCTATATATACTAGCCCCTTTGTTAAATCTACCATTCACTCTCTAGAATGGATCCGCTTTAGTAAGTACCCAAATTTTCCGTTTTTATATTAAATTTTTTAACTCTTACAGTCTTTACAAAATTTAATAAAAAAAAAGTTTAAATTTATTATCTTTAAATAATGCCAAGTCAATTTCTCTTAGTTTGTAATTAATTTCTGCAATAATCTTTAAATTTATGAACTAATTTTTGAGTCAGTCTTAAAGCAAATTTAACTGTTGCCAAGTCATATTTAATTTAACTTGTAGTACTTTCTACTGATATTCTGTAATTGGTCACCTGTAAAATAATGTCTTGTTGGCCTTTTCAAGTTTTCTTCATACATATTAACTTTGTAAACTTATTCTAGCCTGAAGATGAAAACTTGTAGTTTTCGAAACGTAGTGAAAAATTAAAAGATGCTACATCCGTTTCTCGTGGCTCTGGGATTTATCCTCAATATTAAATGCAGGCTTCACGGCCGAGCTCCATATGGATATATATATATATATATATATATATATATATATATATATATATATATATATATATATATATATATATATATATATATATATATATATATAGTGGGCCTTACAACTTTACCCTGGCCACACACACGCAAATAAGGAAATGTTTAGGGCTTCACAACCAGATTGCCCAGTGCCACCATGTTAGTCTGTTCAACTTTCTTCAGCTCTGGGAGCGCTATTACCGGTATGGGAGGGGGGGAGGGAAAGGGAGGCGGGCCCGCTTCTTGAGGCAAGAGAGGTTCCTTTTTCTTAAAGGACTGGAAGTCCAACTTCAGCCAAGGCGAATGATTCGCACTCAAGGATGAGGAAGTGGTGGTTCCAGTCAGAGCGTAAAGTGCGAGGGCTCAGGCCCCAATCGATGTGTCCCTTTACTGCCACACGAGAGTCAAGATTGGCTTCAGCCGTCTCCGAAAGCCAGATGTCGGCGACAATCGGTACCACGGAACTGGAAAAGAGAAGGCACATTCAGTCACCTATTCACTGCCACACTCAAACATCTTTACTCCTAACTCATTAAACCATATCTACTCTCACACAATCTTCACTCACCTATCCTCCGTCTAGGCGGCTCTTCCTTCTTCAGTCACAAACTTGACTTCCGAACTTCTACCTAATACGTTCTAAAATATATGCTGAAAGAATCCGCCTAAAAAAAAATAGGAGATGAATGGGGGAGCACAATAGAGATCCATCGAGTGCCCCCACACAAAGTAAAGACGGTGATCACACGATCCACACACACACACACACACATTCTGCAAAAGAAGAAAGAGATTAGACATAGGGAAGGGGAGGCGGACAACCAAACTACTACATCGTCACAATAAGGCCCAGGCGAGCGCTAATTCAAATGGCGGTGTGTCCAATTCGGAGACTACATAAAGCAATCGGAAGCCGTCGCGGCATTGGGGAGGACAGGTCCATGGGAACAGTCGTGGTGCAATGGCATGTAACTTTAAGTTCCCTTCGATCGTCTCCCATCTTCTTTGTCAAGCTGCCTGTATTCCTGCCATGTAATCGGTTTAAGGAAGAGCGAAACGCTGGTCCTCGCGGACTCTTTGGCGCACTCGTTCCCCGCAATTACTACTTGTCCAGGAACCCAGCAGAACATAATCTCGACATCCGCCCGGCTCGCCAAAACCATAGCATCACGGATATCGCGAACCAGGGATGCGGGGATTCTAATGCCTCGAGAGCTCTCAAGACGCTTTGCGAGTCGCTATCAATCACAATCTGCTCTCCGACTCTGACATGACGCGTTATTCCTTTTCCAAGCGGTGTATTGCAACCATCTCGGCCGTGAAGACAGACACATCGCGGTTAAACAGAGGGTATACGAAGCAGAAGCCTCACTTACTTTAGAGTGGAAACCGACTCTTTCCTCGGACTTGGACTCTTCCGTGTACACTAGCACCGATCCATCCACGAATTGTGCTTCAAAAAGGCCCAACGCAATACCCCCTGCGCTGTGAGAGCAACGCGTGGCTACAAATAGTCAAAGATGGCAACACACAGGGTGGCACCCTGGTCAGAAGCATTCACGTCACCGGCACGAGAGATACACCGAGCTCCGAAGGAGTTTCCTAGCCGTAAACCCAAAGGGCTTAGGGTATGAATGGCGTCTCTTGGCGGATGCAGTTGGCGATTGATGGAGACGCCGGTCTCACACATACAGGCGCATAATGAAGGGTGCAGGTCGAGTGGCATCGACAAGTAGGCTCTCAATGTAGAACATGTAAAATGCACCGGTCGCAAGGTGGAGGCCGGTGTGGTGGGTTGAGTCCTTCCGCAATACACGTTCGGCTGCAGATGCATGAACTTAGAAGGGGGAGGGGGGGGATCGTTGAATTTACCAGGTAATGTTACCAGTTAATGTGGTGGTATACGGTCACCAGTTTGTGAGTGCGTGGTCGGTAATTATAAGGGCGTGTATTGAAGAGTTCTTGTTGCTATTGCGTTCGAAGGGTGGCGAGGATTTTGGGTGTGAGACTACTTTACGCCTCTGTTGAATTGGTTCTGAATCCTTATAATTTGTCACGAGGGTTATGCGTTAGGCTGGGGTTACCGAAGGTGGCTCGGTAATCGGGGTAAATAAAGGACTTTGAAAGTACTCGGCAAAGAAAATATAATTTTATTCTTAAATCGGCCTACTAAACAGGGCAAGCGGAAACGTCTCGAGTTCTTTGCAGTCAATGTGTAGGCTTACTGTTTTACGCGAAGTATCAAGTCTAAAGGTGGCAGGACTTAGGCGAGTAAACGGGATTCCGTGACGCTACTAAGGGAATAAATTGAGTTAATGAATAAGGATTAATGATTCTCTATACTGAGTATATATATATATATATATATATATATATATATATATATATATATATATATATATATATATATATATATATATATATATATATATATATATATATATATATTCGTCTTCAAGGGGCGTGATCTTTACTTGTTCATGGGGAGGATCCAGTTATCTAGTTTGTTCGTTATTTTCCCCCCTTGGGCGGAGTTAACGACACCTCTGTGTACCTGTTGTGCCTGCATATTTCCCACAAATTTAGCTTTATTATAGGGAATAGATTGTTGCAAGTCTCTGTGAAATTTCTCTGGTCAGAGGCTATATTTGTGTTCAGCTGCAGATAAATGTTCCCAACACGCTTATGTTTGTTTGTGTGTTATCCTCGTATTTGCTCAGGTGGTCTCCTTTGATATATATATATATATATATATATATATATATATATATATATATATATATATATATATATATATATATATATATATATATATAATTTCATTTCCTAATTCTCTTTAGTTCTTTATTTATTAGACTTGGTATATTATTTCCTTAATTTACACAGCAATTTTTAAGATTTGATAAATCCACCGAGCATCCATTTGGAGTTCTTCGCTGGGCCTATTAAATCCTGCAATTTGGTGCCAGAGTTCTAACTATTTTATAGAACTAGCTATACAAACTCGCATCCGTAGTCTAGTTTCGAATGAACAAATGATTGGTAGAAAAGTAAGTCATTAGCCATATCAACTCCGCAAGAGTTGAATGTCTCGGAACGAAAAACGTCCATGGTATGGGTACAATAATGTCTAAGGTTGCGAATATGAAAACCTGAGCACTAAACCGTTAATTCGTTATTCGCAAATTAACGAAGTTAACATTTTCGTTAACGATTTAAATTTTAAGTTAACTTTTGAAATCATTATCGGACTAATTAACTTCCGTTAACTCAAGTCCGCTAACCCCCCAAATTCATAAAAACCGGTAAACGTTTAAAAGTTTCTATTATTTTCAGATTTTAAATACAAATGTAGAGTATTAGCATATTTAATAATATATGCGTCATTCTTTCAACCCCGATATAAGGCCACTTATATTATATATAAATTTTCAATCAAACTTTGAATTGTGAGTACAAAATGATATTTTATGTATTCGATATTTAAGCAATAATTTTATATTAATAGATCATATAAAATTTCTTTAATAAACAAATAAGATATTGCACCATAGTACGCAACGCAGCGCTATATATAAAAAGGTATTGCACCATAGCACGCAACGCAGCGCTATAAATAAAAGGAAGTGCTGGTAGAAAGAGGCTTCATTTCACTCTCGAGAGGTATTACGGCTACAACGTGAGTATATGTTATTATAGCGATACCATTAGTGCTAATTGAAAGAAAATAAATAGGTCAAGTTTCATTATTATAATATATTAAACATTTGCATGCATTTATTTGATATTCTAGTATTTGCATAGCCAAATTATATTTTCTATATTGTAAGATCCAGCTTGTTAATTAATAATTACTAATTAACCACATGTTAAATAATAGTTTCAAATATTTATATTGTTAAGATTTTAGACTTTAGTTGAGAAATAATTTCATCTTAGTTTGTTTATGACTTATGTTCTTTATCAAAGTTATTTCTAATAATTCTTTTATAATATCAAAATACAGAATGGTGAAGTTCAGAAATAAATATAAGAATCGAACTTTTGTGAATTTTTTAAAACCCAAAGAATTACAAATGGTGAAGTTCCTAAAAATATTTTTATATATCTTCGAATAACTATATTTTAGCAACGTGATATTTTGAATGGGGGAAAATTTAGTTTAGAGTTCCTTTTTGAAATTATTATAATTGGTGAAGTTCAGAAAATTTAACCATGGCTGCTTTTTTAGACTTTAAATTTTAATCTCAGTAGCGATGCGCAAGCTCCCCCCCCCCCCCGAGTGGCAAAGCCATTACCTGGTATCCATATAAAATTCATGTTGATTAATGATTTAATACAATATATATATATATATATATATATATATATATATATATATATATATATATATATATATATATATATATATTGGCCCGGGTATACCTTTAAAATTAAAATACAGTGCTTATCTATATTATTATTATTGCATATTGCACAACAAATATTACAAATATTATATTGCTGCTATTGTCCGCAGGCTGGCTACGGTCCCCTGCACTTGTCCACTTTTTTACTCCGATGTTTCGTAGGTCCAAATTCATTTAATAAACCTCTGTCCATATATAGTTAATTTAAGTTCTTATAAATAAATAACTAAAACGGAAAACCATTACAAAACCTATCACTTAATCTTTCACAGACACTTGTGTGATTTTGAATTATCTATTATTTTCAGATTTTCAATTCAAACACTTGTGTGATTTTGAATTTTATGTCATCATGGCATCTCATCATGTCAACAGTGTTGACATCGTCGAGGTTGAAACTGCTAGTGCCCAGAACTCCCTGCCCCACCTGGATGACTACTTCTTGATCAAGTCAAGGGAAGGAGACAAGTTGATTTTCGACAGCAAGCTGTGCCTGCACAGGACTGTGCCAATCAAGGGGCACATGACAAGCCTCAACACCCTCAATCAGCATATCAAGAGGACCCATCCAGTCAAGTTCATGCAGTTTGGGGAGAAGGTCAAAGCAGGTTCATATCGTGGAAAAGCCAAGAAGAGGTTTTCTTCTGGCTCCAACAGCAGCAGCAGCACTTCGGAATTTTCAAGTCTGTTCTCACCTCCTGGCAAGAAAGCATGCCAGCAAACCATTGCCTACTTCTTTGGCATCGCTGCTACTGGTAGTGGTATACTCCAGGCTGTTGTAGATCAAAGGATTGTGGACCTGTTCGTAGCCAACATGCTGCCACTCCACGTTGTTCAAGAGGTTGATCCAGACGCTGAACCCCAGCAAGATCCCCATGTAGAGGAGGACACTGGGCAGGTGAATCGTTGATTTGCATACTGACTTAAAGCAGTACTTGATCATGTAATTGACGTAATTTTATATTTTTTATACTTGAGTTAATTTATATTCCCAATATTTAAATTTTAACTTAAAAACTTAAAATTTAAAACTTATATTTTTTTCCAAATTTCAGAGTTCTTGACGATGTTAAGTGGGTGGCCTCCACAGCTGACTGCTGGCCTGCCTACAAGAAAGGCTACCTGGGCATAACTGTCCACTGGTTGTACCCCATCCCCAGGCAGAGGCAGAAAGTAGTGCTCGCGTGCATCAGGCTGAGAGGCCATCATACCTAGGATGTGCTTGCACAGGCCAGTGTTAACGTCCACTATTAATTCCACATTGAGAAAAAAGTCACCAGATTAGATAGTTAATAGTATTTTAATATTACTTATTAGACTGTTAGTCTATTAGTTATATTAACAATTTGTATCATCAATTTTTTTCACATAAATTGTAGATTATTTTTATTTATAAACTCAGTTCAATTGTAATATTTAATGACTGTAATTTTATAAAAAAATATATTAGACTGTAATTACCGCTCACTAGTTAATTCCTATTTTAATTCTCTCATTGTGCATTCGTTGATTTTATAAATATATATATTTTGTTTATCGTCCGTTTTCTTATAACCTTAGCACCCGAAGTTTCTAAATTTAGTTCACGTCAGTCGTTAGGCTTAAATATTAGCAGACAACTATTCCATCCAATTCAAAAAATTTACGGTAATAGTTTTCAAATAGCTATCTAAGCTGATTTATTAACTAAAATCACTCCTACTAATAACTAATACCATGCTACCACAGACAATGGTAGCAACTTTGTAAAGGCCTTTGTCCAGTTTGAGGCAGAAGATGACACACTGTCAGTCCTGCCAGTCGTTCAGAATGTGGACACCGACCCTGATAATGCTGCTGTGGTTACCCTTTTGGTTGGATCCCTGGACGAGCAGGAGTTGGAGTATGTCTCCCTGGAAGACTCCTAGCTGTGACAATGTCGACGCTGTCGTTGGCAATCCCATCAACCTGCCAGCCCACATGAGGTGTGCTGCCCACACCTTCAACCTAGTGGCCAGCAAGGATGCAGATGCTGCACTGCAGAGTGCAGTGTTTAAGAGGCCCTACAGGGCTGCCATTGCCAAGGCCCGTGCCCTCTGGAACCACCAGGATCGCAGCACTGTAGCAGCAGACAGCGCCTACGCTGAAGTGGGGAGGAGGCTGGTTGTCTCCAACACGACGAGGTCGAACTCCACCTATGACTCTGTGGTGGTCCTCAACACCATCCTGGAGACTAACAGGCCTGAATCAGTTAAAGGTCAACAGCTTCAACGACCAGGATGTCAACTTAATGAAGGAGTATGCTAAGGTAATAAATAGATACTAAAATAATATTATATATTATTATAATATATATATATATATATATATATATATATATATATATATATATATATATATATATATTATATTATTTTTTGAATTTCTAAAATTTACTAATTCTCCATTGTTTTATTTCCAGGTCATGTCATCCGTGGACAAAGCCAAGATCCGGGGGGGGGAGGGGACAAGCTTACCTTGGGACTCTGTTGCCAACAGTTGCTGCGACAATCTTCAAGCTCAAGGGCTTGAAGTCCAAGGGCCTCGTCTACTGCAGCCCCTTGGTCGACGCACTTTTGACAGGCATCGACAAAAGGTTTAGGACCCTGTGGGGGATGAGGAATGTCAGCTGGCTGCTGCCTTCCACCCCAGGTTTCACCTCATCTGGTTGGATAAGTATGACAACCCCAAGGTCGCCAAGGTGAGGGAAAGCATGAAGGGGAAGGTCAAGGAGGCTATGAGGCAGCAGTCTTACGAAGTGAGCAGCAAAGGTGGAGGCAGCAACAACGAGGAGGAGGAAGATGACTTCTTCAGAAGTGTAACCCAGCCAAAAGAGAGTAGCGGGAGTCACAGATCACTCAAGAACAAGGCCCAGAACTTGGTCAAGATCTGGTTGGAGACCAACTCCAAGGACTTGCTGACAGATGCTACCTTCTTGGGTGAGCAAGTCTTGCTGGACTGGTTTATCAAGTTCAACACAGCCATGCCCTCCAGTGCTGCAGTGGAGCGTTTGTCCTCTATGGGTAAGGACATCTGAGGGCCAAGAGATTATCACTGTCTGATGAAAACTTTGAGATGCTGATTTTCATGAAGGGCAACATGAATCTCATGAACAAAATGGATAACGAGAAGAAGAGGAAAAATTAAATTATGTATATATCGTGTTTTTCATTTTTTTTTCTTTCGGCCACTTTATCAATATTTTTTTTGTTTATTACTAATATTGTGTTTCACTTAAGTATTTTACTCTTCTGGCTCTAAAAGCCTTTAAAAACTTAAAAAAGGTCCGAAACTATGAAATCAGCCTTCTTTAGGTCTTTTAAAAGTTAAAACTATGAAATCAGCCTTTTTTTTACTCTAAAGCAAGAAACTATAGTTTTGGGGTTCTAAAGCCCTTAAAAAGACAAATAAAGGCTGGTCTTATAGTTTGGGCACTTTTAAAAGGTGTTAATTAGGTGGTTTTAGAGCAAGAACTGATTTTTTTTCTATAATAAAAATTAACGTTAACCATTTCCTGATAACTTCCATTACATTTTTAAAGAATTAACTGATTAACGGTTATCGAAGTTAATTTTTGGGGTACGCGGATTTACGGTTAACGAAGTTAACTTTTGGATTAACGGTGCGAATATGAGCCACCCAGTTGAGGCGTCGATCAAAATAAGAGTAAGGAAACGATGCGAATCCACTACTTCTAGTCGAGCCACGTTTAGGAACAAGGCCATCTCGGGGTGTAGCCGTGGGTTACGGCGGAACTGCACCACCTTAGTCTTAGCCAAGGAAAACCGAAACCTGTGTATTTCGGCATAGTGATAGATGTGAATCCAGACATTTTGGAGGCAATGCTCCAGAGTTGGCATATAGGTCGCACAAAATGAGATCGAAAGCTCTCCACGCAGAGTGTAGCCAAAATTTATTCGGGTAAAACCGAGGTGATACCGTTGATGCTCACGGCAAAGTGTGTGTGTGACATTGGGGACAATTCCGTGCAAGTATGCCCTCTTTCTGCTCCATTGGGCTGGAGAGAGCTCTTACCACCTGTACGAGGAATCGACAATCTCACAAAAATTCATAAATTAGGATCCAGAGGCTACTCCTGGCCCCAATCGTATCGAGAGTTTCTATGGTACAACATGGCGATACGGTATCATAGATCTTCAGATCGCAAAACACCGTGGCGTAGTGCTTGCTGTCTATGAAGGAAGTCCTCGCAGATAATTGTTTTTTGACGGAACAGAACATCCCACGTAGAGAGGAACTTGCGGAAGCCACACTATGAAGAAGCCAGGTAGCATTTGCTGGCAAGGAAAAAGTTTAATCTAATATTTACCAATTATTAAATCAACTTGCACACCTAGCTGGTTATAGAAATTTGTAGGAAACTTGCCGGGGTAAAGTGATTTCACCTCGTTTTTTCGAAAAGCGAGCAAAATAGCTATTTTTCAGGAGTTTTGGACGATGCCCTCTATGCAAATCCTGTTGAGCAGATATAGTATAAATGCTACACCTCGCTCACCTAAGTGTCGAAGCATGGTATAAGAGACATTGTCAGAGATCTGAGAGAGAGAGAGAACAGACACCTGGGCAACCCTTTTTGTCAGCGCTAATGGAAGTGCGAAATTATGAGATACCGCTGTGACCTGAAATGCCACCATCACAGGAAGCTGCGACAAGTTTGAGAGCCCAGAAGCTCCCATCTCAAGTCGGACAAAGTTCACCTTCCCGACTTAGGAACCTTCCCACGCTCGCGCTGAAAGGCCGAGATTATTCTTGTCTGCCGATGCGTCTGACTCTAGAACCCTGCCCTTTGAACAGAAAGGGGGAAACCCCATTCGACCCCTAAAAATCCTCCGGCGCCAGAGTTGGAAGTGAGTATCCGCCGCCCGCCTTGCCCCGTCCGTATCCACCGTCTGCACTTCTCCGTTCGTACCAGCTATTCGCGTCCCGTTGGACTCTGCACAATTCTCGCAGAACCCCTCAAACTCCCAGCATTCTCGTTAATTCACGTGAGTCTAACTCGACCCGCTTCCTCCTGCTTCCTCCCGCTCCTCGAACGCAGCGCGCTTAGTCTCGATTCGTGTTACTCGAAAGCAAGATTTAAGTTCACCCCGTAATAGTCATTGTCAAGAGACTATTGTTTGAACTTTGCGCCAATGCAAGGATTACTCTCTTGGACCAAATTTTCGAGGTCACAGCAACGCGCAACTCTCCTGTACAAGTGCTCTCTCTACCCCCTCCCCCCCCTCCTGTAAAGCCTTCACCATCAGCTTAGTATATGATCAAGGTCATTCGAGCGTCCCTCGGTCAATATGTTTGTTTGTTTGTACGTTGACCGTCCTCACCAAGTCTCTCCCCCCCCCGCCTTTTAACCACTGAGACCTGTGTACATCTAATGTGTGTATAGCTCGGTGTTTAAAATTCCTTTTAATCTTGTAAAATAATATTAATTTGCATATTAGTAGTTATTTTTGTACCCGTTTTTCTCTTATCCCGGAACCTCCAAGATAGTCGACTGTGGCCAACCTACATTCAATAATTTGCACTCTGCTTATATTATAAATCTACCATGCACTCGTAAACGCAGAAAGGGTTAACTTGACCGCATTTTACGACAGACATCGTCCTTCGGTATCTGCACATGAAACGAAAGAGGAACGAAGCTCAACGTTAACGAGTAGTTGAAGGGTTCTACTTCTCTGGATGTAAATTCCAGTTGGCGGCCCTCCGCAATATCACGACGCGCATTAAATGCTGGTAGAGCAGCATCTCAGCTAGAGAATGTAGAGAAAGCGTTCGCGAATGACTCCGCCACGGACGCGGGGTCAAATATTGCGGTCCCATTCTCCTGGAAAACGGGAGGGTAGTCCTGCAAGTACTTGTCCCGAATCCTTTTGACTCGCGTCTACACAACTACAAGAGGTGCTTTCCCGTTAGGTGAAGACACGTGTGCCCGCCAGTTAGAGCGGCGTGCGTGCTCTAAAATATAACTAAACTTAGCCCTATTTTGACGATATTCACTAACAGTGAAAAAGTTCGGGCGCCCCTTGTAGCGCATTTAGGCATATCGCTTCTGAGGCCCGTCTCACACTCGGCCGACCACCAAGGAAGCAAACGGCGAGCAAAACGACGGCATGATCGAGAAATAGTAGTTATGCACACGACAATGAGGTTGCCGAAAAAAACTTAACGGCCTCTTCCACCGACCTAAACGAGCCGATGATAGCTGTGCAGTTTAGGTCAGTTCCTGAATTGCGGATCACTGGGCCCAGAAAGTGATAGTTGAATGCGAAAGTGATAACTACTATTCAAATTATCGACCACCTCCCACCCTAAATCAGATTGTTTGTCAGGATAGCATAGAGGCAGATCGAGGCAGTAAAATGAAGCGGTTCTCGAGAAGTGATGCGTAAACTCATCTACCTTTATGACATCTATCCCCAACTCAGCGCTAAGGTCGGCTAGGACCTGACCCATGACATTGATCGTGTATTCCCTCCCGAGAGGGTATCCACTCACGAGCAGGAGAAAGGGCCTTGGCAATGTTGCCACGACACGGCGGAAGTTCTCCGTGTCGAAGTTGGCTAACGGTGGAATGTACACAGAATAAAATTCTCCGAGTTGTCCGGTCCATCCTTTTGTGGGAGTGTAGGAGCTGAAGTTCTTTTGTTGCTGTTATCGTTTTATGGGACAACTTTAGGATTCACCGAAGAAGGCCTCACGACCATCTTCTCGGAGTTTACCTACTGTGAGTCAAACGACTCAGTGAGTAGATGCAGGGACCACCCAGGATTGCGCACATCTCGCAGAATGTTTTCAAATGGGCGCCGGAGTGACCCTGATCCTAAGTCTGGAGAGGCTCGAGCAGAGGGTGTCTTTTTAACTATTGAGACATAAGACGTCCTAAGTAACGCTGGGCCCTCCAAAACAAAGTCCTTAGTCTGGCGAAATGAGAAATGATACGCAGACTGAACGGCAAGGATTTCCTTCTCCAAGAGATACACTCCACATTTCTTCGAGGATGCAGTGTGCGTCTCTCCGTAATTGACACACTTGATTATAAACGATAACGGTTTTGGAGCAACTTACACAGACTTCGGGTAAATTTGACTTTGTATAGCCGAAGTGGTGGCAGTTATAGCACCTCGTCGGCAGTAGCACGAATGCCTTCACGCGATAGCGATACTAACCCACATTTACCTACTCAGAGAGCATGTCACGATTGAACGTGACGAAAAGTATAGGTCTGTGTCTTGAGCCTCTGACGATGACAGGGAGCCTGTGACGAAGAGTGTAGGGGGTGGGTCTCGAGGCCCTTCTATGTTTTCTCATCACACGTTTCATTTTGACTGCTCCTTAGTCAGCCAGCTCTTCAGTAACGTCTTCAAAGGAGTAGTCTACGAGTGTATTCACATAAACTACCTTTTTCACCAAATTCAGGGTAGAGTGCGGTGTCGCATTCACGGGCGAGCCATCGAGTGTCCGAAAGGCACTAATAATGGCCTCCTCGGAAAGGTCCGTCACATTCGCCAGAAAGCTCCCGTCTGAGAAATGGGTTACCTTCGACTTTCTACCAGTCAATCTGGATAAAGCTCTCCTTTGATGGAGCATGTGGCATTTGGCTATCTTCTTGCATTCAGTGGCCGAATAACGAAAAGGCGTTTAAAGCTAGCGGGCTAAAACAAACAGTTATCTCTGAATGAGAGGCCCCGAAGTAACCGATGCTCCACTTACCGCACTTGCGAGTTTGGTTTGGGTCTGGGCCCTCCCGCCCAAGACTGCCTCAAATTTGGATGTGCCTGACATGCCGGCCTTGACCTAGCCGCTTCCTGAAACAGCATCAGACTTGTCCATTCCCTGATACCCGCAGACCAAGCGGGACCACGTCTCCTCTTCGATTTCTACTTAGGTTTCCTTTTTTGGAAATGAGAGTGATAAGTGAACCCTCATCTCTCCTCCTCCAGAATGAGCTCCAAAGCTGCACGGACCAACCTCTGTGAGATCTTTCTCCGAGATTGAAAAGACCTTGGCTGTTAAGGGGGCAAAATGCGTGGGAAGCGGTCCTTCGTCTCCTTGTGAGTCATCGGGAGCGCGTGTGCGAGAGAAGAATCTTACACAAGTGATGACTAAGGTTTGGTATCTGACACCGGAGCAAGGTTCGCCCCTTTGGAGCGCGGTTACCATCACGACCATGTCTCCCTCAGGCGATTTCTCCAATTGGCCATCCTTCCTGAGGTATCATGTATCCGAGCTCGGACTCAAAGGGCCTATGGCCCATCACGCAAATGTCACTAGGGCCAGAATAGCCACTCGCATTGGTAAGAAAGCGGGGCGGGCATGCCGGCTCCTAACAACATGACAAACCTTCAATCGACGAGGTGCGTGGCCAAGGTCCAGGAGACTATGATGCCTCTTACCCCTCTAAGGAGGTTGTGGTGGGTCACCTGGCCCGAAAGAGAGGGGCAGGGACCAAGGCGAAGCGTCCTCTCTCTTAACGTGATTTTAGCGAGCCCCTGAGAAAGTAAAGGGATACCCGCTGCGAGTGAAGATTCGCCCGGAGGCAACTCTGCAAAAGGGGGTAAGAGGGAACCCCATGAGCCCGTCAAAAATGGAGATAGAGAAACACCCTCTTCACAAGAAGAGTCTTGTAGGGGTTCCTTAGAAAGCTAAGGTGAGGGGGGTGCTCCTCTGTCACAGAGTTGAAGCTGCCCGGGGGTGGCTCTGAAGATGTCAAAAGGGAAACCCCTTTGTGGCAGTCAGTAGGTTGGAGGGAGCTTTTCCACCTCTCAGAGTGGTGCCATTTTTTATTATTTTGTCCGCCCTAACACCAAGGCCGGTGAGGTTTGAGAGAAATATACGTCGTCCAAAATTCTGAGGAAACGTGAGAACTTTTGAAAGTATGCCAACACACGAAAATCTCCTACGCTTGTGACCACTAAGGAAAAAGAAAATACGGTGGTTGGTGGGTTATATACAGCTTCCAGTCACTCTCACCAAATTATATCCGTGAGATGAAACTGCACGAGGGTATCTATCGAAAGCACGGTCATTAGCATAGAGAGCGGAGCGAAATGCGTCATTTAACTTTCCAAACACGAAACCAATGTGAGTATTCCTGCACAAGAGGTGAGATACAGCCTTTTATTCTCATCCTCCTCCAACCTGTTATCAGGCTCCTCAGTTTTCTCACTATAAATCAAAGGGTCTGTGCTGGAACCATGATAAATATGGTAATAACGCTGTGCATTATACGCAGCCTTGCCAATATTACTACTCATTTTATTCTTATTCTTCCTGTAATGATCGTTCTTTTTAAATTTTTCCTTCTTATCCTCATGCTTCTTCTAGTGTTTCTTTCCTCCAATCAACTAATCTGTACTGGTACCATAACAAATATGGTGCAGAAGCCGTAAAATGCTTGCAGCCATGCACATATTTACAACCAGCACCTCATTACCCTACCCCCAAGCCACCACTTTCATCTTCGAAACACACGCATTTTCACTCTTCTCATTCTCATTCTAAACTCCAAATTCTTCTATTTCTTTAATTTCAAATAATTTAAGCTAAAAACGCCTGTGGTAAAAGGATATTTCTGTTCACAAAAGATATTTTTATTTACATTCCCCATTTTTTGTTAAAGTTAAGCGTAACAGTGGTCAGACCTTCCAACGTTTCATGAATCAGGTTCTGAGAGGTCTTCCCTTCGTATTTTGTTATAAAGACGACCTCCTAATAGCATCTTCGTCTTTAGAGGAGCATTTCCCCCCCCCTTCGCCAGATTTTTGCACGTTTAGATGAGTATAGTATCATACTCAACATTTCTAAGTGTATCCATGGTGTCACACAGCTTTCCATTTTGGGATACCACATTTTCCCTGAGGGAATTCATCCCCTCGAGGACAAAGTTGAAGTTAGCTGGACTTTTTCCTGACCCTCTTCGCTAAAGCAACTTCGTAGATTCTTTGGGATGGTAAACTTTAACACAAGTTCAGTTCCAACATCTCCCATATTATGCAACCTCTCTACGAATTGCTTTCCAAGTCCAAGAAGAATCTTCCTCTTTCCTGGTCCCCCGAAGCTTGCGAGGATTTCTCTCGCACCAGAGAGGCTATGGCTTCCGCTGTCGCTCTGGCCCATCCTTATCCAGGAGCTTCCATGAGCGTTGCTTCGGACGCATCCGCTACTCATGTCGGCGCGACACTACAACAGAAGGTTGGTAACTCTTGGCCACCCCTTCCTTTCTTCTCTAAGGCTCTTCTTCCTCCTCAACAGAGGTACAGTACGTTTTCCCGCGAATTACTGAGCATATACCTCGCCCTCCGCCACTTCCAAAAATACTTGGAATGGCGTGAATTCACTGTCTTTACCGACCACAAGCCATTGGTTGGTGCGCTCACCTCTAGTAGCACCTCCTCTGTGCACTCTGCAGTTGATACTCGTCACCTTGACTTCATCCTGCAGATGACAAACGATATTCGCTACGTTCCTGGTTCTTCAAGTGTAGTACCAGATGCGCTCTCTCGCATTTCATCGATTTCGGGCACGCAACTCTCCCAAACTGCGCCCATCGATCATGCGACATTAGCGCTTGCCCAGGAACAAGATGAAGACACGCAAACACTGCCTCACTCTTCTCAGCTTGTCGTTCGCGAAATCGACTTGCCGGGCAGTCTCTCCAGGCGTATCCTGGTTGACTATTCATTGCCTGACTGTCCTCGTCCACTCATTCCTCTCCCTTACCGTCGGCACATTTTTGACCAGACTCACGGTCTCTCTCATCCTGGCATTCGAGCAATTCGCAAGCTCATCACACAATGTTATGTGTGGCCAGGTATGAACGCCGACGTAGCCAAATGGACTCGGGCATGTTTGCCTTGTCAACGTGTAAAGGTTCAACGCCACACAAAGTCCCCTCTAGCTGCTTTTCCACTTCCATCGGCACGTTTTGACGCCATTCACATCGATCTGGTTGGTCCTCTGCCCTTTTTGCGTGGTTGCACTTACATTCTCACCGTGATTGATCGTTTTACCTCTTAGCCAGAGGCAGTTCCTATCCCCGACATCAGAGCCTCCACTGTAACTCGAGCCTTCGTCTTAGCATGGGTTGCTCGTTTTGGCGTCCCATCAACGATCATGACTGATCGAGATAGCCAATTTAAATCCCACCAATAGGATGCACTCGTGTCAGTGCCTGGCTCCTTTCGTCTCCGTACCACTAGCTACCATCCCCAGAGTAACTCTAAGGTGGAACGTTTACATAGGACTCTAAAAGGAAGCTTAAGTTCCACTGACCCCAACATCACTTGGGTGGACAAGCTACCCCTAATTCTCCTGGGAATTCATGCCTCCTTGAAAGAGGATTTGAATTGCTCTGCTGCGGAGGTCTCGCCGCTAAATAAACTAAGATTTATGTAAATACCTTGTGTTGTGTGAGCTTTTCCCTCGGTGGGGCAGTATTGTAGCGGTCTATACCCCTACAAATGGATATATATATATATATATATATATATATATATATATATATATATATATATATATATATATAAATGCAATAAACAACATTGAAAGGGAAAATGGAATAAATTTTTCTCTGCGTAGCATAGTGTACTAACGGCATACTTTTAACTCTGATCAAAGCGGTGCTGCCTCAGTGTCTATGGTTTGAATCGCTTTCCTGCATGGATTTGTTCGAAAAAGGTAATAAATATTACTGTAGAAAAATTGATTCCGTTTTTCTTTCAATGTGGTTTATTGCATTCATCTTCATCATTCTCTCGCGCTACTTTGAGAGATATTATATATATATTTATATATATATATATATATATATATATATATATATATATATATATATATATATATATATATATATATATATATATATATATATTATATATATAATTTCAAGGAGGGTTGGTAACCCTGACATAAATCGTGAAATTGCTACTCCCGCTCTCCCAAGCGTCTTAAAATTTACCCCTGAGGTTCCATCGTTTTGCTCGGCTGCTTCAGTAAACAGGTCTGTAAATATGTGAATCGTAATTGTTTAATCCCGAATTAATGCGTGATTCTTTTCTCATTTACAGACCCTTCCAACTCCGTTATAATCGATTTACACATTTAACTATTCATCCAATTTAACTATAAACTATATAATATTTATCAAGATAATCTATTTACCCATTTACCTGTAAATCCAATTTATCATCCGATTACTTATGAAACATTTAGCAATTTATAATCTATTTAATATTTATCAAACAACTTATAATTTTTTTAACAATTGCTACTTACAAATTACTTATAATACAATCTATTTAACCATTATCCAATTATCAATTATATTCTAATTATCAATAATCATATGTTGTACTCTAATTACCAAACCATATTCATCAATTGTAAATCCATTCTTGTTAACTCATGCAAATTTAATTCACACGCCTAATTCAATCCAATCATAAACTGTTAATGTATAAATTCACTTTTCAATAATAACTGTTTATTCAATAATATATATTTTTTTAACTCTTTGTTTTTAATACACGTTTTCCCCAACGTCCCTCAAATTTAGGCCTAAGAAGGTTAGTCTGCAAAAATTTAGATTTCGCTTAGCATTTAATTTCATTCCCTTGAATAACGAAATATAGAGTTTATGTTTATTGTGATCAGAGCTATCTAGGATATTGACGAAATATTCATCAAAAACCTATAACCGCACCCTTAATCGTTTACATAACTAGGAAAATTAGCCGGCGAACTAATGCCATTCGTTCATATGCAGTATTTCAATATAAAGTACAGTGGCAGTGATAAAAGTGAAAGTGTTTCCAATGCAAGAAATAATGTTAACTATAGCTCAAGTTCAGTGCTAACTCAGCCAATTAATAGTGTCTTATACGAATAGTGCGAATTCAGTGTCTGGTAATATAAATAATAATAGTTCTTATAGGACGAATTCAGTGCCTGATAATAATGATAAAACAAAATTAAAGTATTGTAACTTTTGGCGCAAGTGGCCTAAGAGGGATGATAATTTGCAAATGCAACCATCATCAAGGCCATCTTATTTCAACCTGCCACCTTTCGTTACACTTGCAACTAAAGTAAATAAAAATAAGTGTGAATTTTAAATTGTTACTGGTGTTGATGTGTCAACAATCCCATTAACATTAGCTGAATTTTGTGAAGTGAAGTAGTCTACCATAAATATTTTGTCTGTAAATGGAGAATAAATAAAAGTTCATCGTGAAAAGGAATTCGATGTGGCGATTCCAAGTTTATGTCGTTTCAGTAAGTTTGGTATTTGTAGTGGTAGATAAAACAGCACAATTTTAGGTGCCGAATTTCTAGGTCATTTTGAGCTACTTGTAGACTTCGCTCAAAGTGGTGTAGCTAGGGATTTGGGGGCCTCCGACATACGAATGCTTGATATCAAGAATGACATGAAAACAACTACTACAATATTTTTCACTCTGGTATGTCTTATAGTGTGTCAAATAAAACAACAAAAAAAAGTAAGACACTTTAATTGGGTAGGTATTTATGTATGATGACAAGAAATAAACTACAAAATGTGAAATCGACATATTACATTTATCAAATATATCAGTCAAAATTTATATTAATACATTTTATCATTCTGACACAGCAACAATATGAGTAATCATTAACAGAGTTTAATTCAGAATTTAACCGTTTTATTAACGGTTTTTTTCATTCAAAAAAGGGATGGGACACTCGTTTGGGGCTCCTCTTCCAATGGGTGCCCTGGGTAACTTTTAAATTTGTGCCCCCTCGCCCCCCCCTTTAGCTACGCCACTGTTCGCTCATAGTGTTCTTATCGGGAATAAAAAAGTTTAGATTTAAAAGTGCATCGAACTAAGGCACAAGTGATATCAGTAGTGATTAATGATTTGTCATATCTTTCACTAATTGTAGAACGGTATTAAGGAAATACGAAGTGATATATGATACCAGGTTAGTAGATGTGTGTTCTTTCTCACCTAATACTATGGGGCATTCAGCTGAATCTGGTAGTTCACCACCAACCTTCGTGCTGCCAAAGCCGCTTTAAAAAGATAAATTACAAGTTACCAAGAAGCCTTTTGATCCTATATTAAAAGAGAAATTTTTGCGGCCATGCAATTCTCCGTTGGCTTCACCCATTCATATGTCCGAGAATTAAACTCCCAGGAAATACAGGGTAGTAGGGGATTTTTGCTCTTTAATTGCTGTGACGAATCGGATCGTTATCATTTACCTAAGATTTGTCGAGGCATGGCCATGGCTCTAAAATTGCACCAGCAAAGTGCCTCGCAGGAATAGGAAGAATTACAACAAATTTCCTCGCGGATGTACACACACACACACACACACACACATATATATATATATATATATATATATATATATATATGAAATGAATAACTCACAAAGTAGCACGTAAGGTTCGTAATGAATGCAATGTCCCGCAGGAAAAATGAAAAAGGTGCTTCCAAGTACTTTCGAACCTTCTTCAGTTCATTCTCAAGAATAACTACAAGAGAAAATAATATAATAAGGGTATATATAAACTAGTAAAAGATAAAGGACCGCCTCTAAGACAAGAAATCACCAATGACGAAGTAGGAGAGGGATGGGTAAATTCACATTAAGATTTAGCTATAACAGGTTTGATCTTCTTACCTGTTATAGCTAAATCTTAAATTGTTTTACCCATCACTCTCCTACTTCCTCATTGGTGATTTTCTGCACCACCGCAAATATTGCGTTCGGATTTTTTGGAGCATGAATCTTTACACCGGAGCAGTGCCGGTGTACACATATGCTCCCAAAACTGAATAGGGGCGGGGTTCAAGCTAATTCCTCTTGTTTGAAGCCGGTGGAGTTTGTCCAGGCACTGCACTACCTGGTTGCAATACATCTTATTACGGAAGATTACGCCCTTCCCGTTCGCGGTATCCATGACGCCATTGCTGCTGTTACTCAGTAGTACGTCGAAATTCTTTTCTGCTGAGTTCTCGGCCATGACCGGGTTGTTGGTAACGAGCGCGCTGATGAGGGAACCAGCATGCCTACGCAGCCTGAGCAACCTGACAGCTGTTGACTCTTCCCCACTCTGAATACATGCGAGGATTAACTCAGCTCCTAGGGATACATGGTAAATAAGATGGGAGGAGGCATTTGAGAAATTAAAGTTGGGGACATTCCTCCGACTTTTTCCCAATACCTTAAGGGTATCGAGTCATTTTATGCCGTCTCTGAATCGAACACACTCGCGGACCAAAGGCCCTGCCCAGAACCTTCTTGTGAAATCTGTTTGGGTCCTCAGACTGTACGCCACATTTTGGTTGAATTTTCTACTATGGGGCTGGGGAGCTCCGTGCGCGGTACATTCCCTGTCCTGTATGGCGCCTGGTGTTGGTGGCTGGCTCTTGTACACTTGATTTTGATAGATTGGGCCTCATAATTTTTTTCATGTATTTGTTGTTATGATTTTCTATTTATAGTTTATTTTGAAATTATTAATTAACATTTTAAGTCTAATGATTGATTTTTCGGCGGCTCTGCCCTCGTTGGCGACGTCCAAATGATGCTTTTTTCATAGTTGGGTGAGAGGCGTCCCTCCTTGAATGCTCGAATGGCGGCAAGCAAAAATTCATTATTATTTTGTCAAAGACTTGCTTGTGTGCGGTTAATTAGTTAAAGTCAATCAGTTAAGGTCAAATAGTTAAAGTCAATCAGTTAAGGTCAATTAGCTAAGATCAATTGGTTAAAGTCACCAGTTAAGGTCAATTGTTAAGGTCAATTATTTAAGGTCAATCAGTTAAGGTCAATTATTTAAGGTCATTCAGTTGAAGTCAATTATTTTAGATCAATTGGTTCAATTATTTAGGGTCAATCAATTAAGGTCAATTAGTTAAGGCCGTGAAAAAACTAGCCATTCTTCTCATGTTTCTGCCACAAGTTCGAGCCTTGGCCATCAGGAAGGTCAATTATTTAAGGTCAATAATTATTTAAGGTCAATTAGTTAAGGCCTTGAAAAAACTAGTCATTCTTCCCCCAGTTTCTGCCCCAAGTTCGAACCCTGGCCATAAAAAAAGTTTAGTTCCAACAATCTTTTATTAAATGTATTCCGACAATGGACATTTGGGTCAGTTAATTATCGCGCGCGCCCCTTTTCAATCGAGTGAGAAGTCCCCAGACCGGATAATGAAATTCACATAAAAATCAGAATATCAAACTCTGGTAGGCTCGATTAGATCTGACGCCGTTCTTCCTGGGTGGGGGATGGGGTGCAAGAAGCGTGGCAGTACTGTGTGTTTTACCAGCAACCAGTGAGTGGATAAACTCTTTGTGACCCAAAGGAGAGCCACCCATTCTACTTCAAGGGAGTGTGCAAATGGAGATCCCTTCGACAGATTCAGGGACGGAAGAGTAAGGTATGGTGTGTGTGAATAATAATAATAATAATAATAATAGGGGATTTAACAATAGATGATTTAACGTATGTACAGGATGAACCATCGGTGTTGTGGTTGGATATGTGTGTGTGATGACGCGTGTGCATGGAGCTACTTCCTCCCATCTGCCAACCTCAGCGGGCAGCCAATAGGCGACTAGCTCCCTGCGAACGC
Organism: Ceratothoa steindachneri; assembly: GCA_963969495.1. NCBI lineage: Eukaryota > Metazoa > Arthropoda > Malacostraca > Isopoda > Cymothoidae > Ceratothoa > Ceratothoa steindachneri. The sequence continues at coordinate 32,708,261 of OZ018319.1, forward strand.
CACAATTTTGCCCCTGTCACGCTAGTAATCGAACCCAGGCGTAGAAATCCAACACTTTATATCCACTTTTGGTTTATGTACACAATCAATCTAACCACGACCTAAGACTAATCTATAACACTTTAAATTTAAATCTTAAACTATATATCGCCCTTAAGGGCAAACAGAAGAAACTCTTTTAAGTTTAGTCCTGTGCAAACAAACTAAACTTTTATAATAGTTTGTATGGTCGCATGTTCTTATCGATCCAGTTCCGATAAAAACTAACGGAGGTGTAAACGGAGGGACTGCTAGAACCGCCGCACGGAAGCGGCCCAAAGGAGAGAATTCCAACCAGAAGATATGGCGGACCGTGGGGTCCGGGAAGAGACAAAGGACTGCCCGAGTCCCCTACACAGCGTTTCCTCACAGTCGTGGACTTCATGCAAATCTGCAAAAATGGGCGAATGTTAATGTGGTTTACCCTGAGCACTGTCTTTGTAGTGTCAGTTGAGAGTGAATGAATGGCCGACTGGAAACACTACTTCCTACTGTGAGAATATTGAATCTACACATGGTGTGAGAGTTTCGTCACTCCCTGTTAATATTGTTTTTATTTTCTATTTCCGATGGCTGACATGAACTCCTACAGTTAGGAAGAGAGGTTGATTGCAAGTGTACGGGCACATGATCGAGTGCATTCTGGCAAACAATATTAACAAGGGGAGACAAGACTTTCAGTTATCTGAAATATAAAATTAAAACAATATTTACAGGGGGTAACAAGACTTTCGAACCACCCTGTACAATGAGTATGGTTAGCTACCAAACAGAGTTCCAAAATACGGGTCAACTTTACGGCAGGTGTTAATCTTCCAGGGACCCGTGGTAGAACCCCATGTAAAAGGATCCTGCCTAAAGGACACTATGGGTTGGAGGGTACTAAACGGATAAAAAGGATGAGAACCGGGAGAGCGGCCATGCCACCTCGACGAAGCAATATGTATGAAGGATCTTGAGAAAGATTCCTAAAAATTCGAACCAACGAAAAAATAAGCCTCAAATTTCAATTCTTGTCACACTGTGATAAATTTCTACGACTATGTCATGGTGTATAAAAAGTGTGAATGATTTTGGTGTAGAGAAAGTGTGAATGATTTTATGGATTAACAAGGAAGAAACAAGAGGCTAAAATAAAACTACAGTTGAGCTGGATGCCTTCTGGTATAATTGAAGTGCAAGAAAAAATATCCTGAATTTTTGGAGAAGAAAAGAGGATGCTTTAGGAAAAGTTATTTTATTAGGGGAGGGGCAATGCACTAAATCAGGCGAGGATCTAGGGAAAAGCTAGGGGCCTGGGCCCCCCCCCCAAAAAAAAAATAATAATAATTGAGACCAGTTTATTTTGATTCCTTTTTTAAGCCATACTTTTATTCTGCGATTTAAAGAGAGTTATGTAATAATATAGTTTTTTAAACTGTTGCGATCGAATGTATCTCATATGATACATGTCTAAAATACAGGTAAATCTCAAAAATAATTATTAAATTCAGTATTATACTTTAGCTAATATCCCCAAAATACACTTCATAATTTTCTGATATGTGAAAAAAGTGTTCACTTGCTGTGTGAGATAACTATAATGATCAAATGCCCTTTTCTCAGACTCCTCAGAAGGAGGAATTCAGGTTAACCCCCACCCCCATTCTTATCCTGGGTCCGCCACTGCACTAAGTCACAATTGATTCCATTAAAAATGTGTCTGATTTTAAATTGATTTAAATAAATATTTTTTTTAAAGTTGCAAAATAAAACCAGAAAGCGTTGATAAGGAAGGGTTTATGTTGTATTTCCTTCTATTTTCAAAAGGATTCTATTTACGTCCACTACATTTATTGATTGGAAAGGACTTTTTTTATCTTTGGGGTTTGGACCTACTGATTAGCGTGGGTTCCGAACCACGGGTATCTACAGCGTATGACAGCCGCATGAAGGCGACCCTAATTGGGACTCCGGCCCCATTTGAATGTTTTATATTTTATTCATCTAGTTCTAAAAGAAATTATTTAGAGATTTACCAAATTAGAGACATTTTTAGGGCTGTATCAGACTGTTTTTTCATAGAACTAAACAAGATCAACATACCTAAGTCGCGTGCTGTCAATTATTCTGACTTCTGACCATAAAAACTTTTAATAATTCCCGGACTAAACTTAGGAGGACCTTGGCAATTATATCATTTGGAAGAGAATGTATAGCAACATAAGAGTTTCAAATATCGTTAGAATCGGCCGAATAGTTACGATGGTATTGCAAATAATTCCCGAACTAACCTTGGGGACGAAACTTGACAATTATATCATTAGAAGGAGAATGTAAAATAAGATAAACTTTTCAAATTCCGTTATAATCGGCCGAATAGTTACGATGATATTGCCAAAAAAACTAATTGAGAAGTAAAACGGTTACCATCCGACCGACCCGCCGACCTACGGACTGACATAGTAACTCATAGAGTCGCGTTCACGTGAGTAAAAGAAGTTATCTTGATATTGATACGATGCTGTATTGATTAATCTCACCTGTGTCGTGTTATCGAACCCCCTGTACAAAAGGGAGCAGCGTCTATCATCTTCAAGTCTAAGGAATTCCCTCATGAGAGAGTGACTGGGGTGGCCGCTCCCGAAATCCCAACCAACCACTTCAGCCATTCGATCTTGAAAATAAATCCGGGGATTCATGTTGGCAGAAGGGAGACAAACGGGATTTATGAAACCTGCAGATAAAAAGATGGTATGGGAAATTGGTAGTAAAAATAATAGTTATTGCCAACGATCTGCATTCATTAAAGTTGGCTTTTATTTCATGCTGGGGTTTGGACCTACTGATTAACGTGTATTCCGAATCACGGGAATCTAATCGAAATTCCATTCAGCGACTAACCACTTCCGATGTGGCTTAACCTTCCAGTTGGCTAAGCCGAAGCCTATTATTATTGGTTCCTAGAGTTCCAGATTGGACTTGATACTTATTATGGAAATTTATTTATTTATTTTAAAGAAGATAAATGAAAATATGTAGAAAATACAGTCTCGGTAGCCAAAAGCGGGGATGCAAAGAACCCTGAGGCCACGCAACTCTCCATGATCCACTGTAGGTCCCCGTACGTAGGGACTAGGAGCTAAGGGGAAATTTTAACCTCCCCCCCCAAAAATAAACAGCTAAGAAACGAAAACCAACGAGAGCATGTCGTCCGAATTGTTTATGAGAAGTTCGTAAATTTGTGTAAATGTGGGAAAGATATATAGGGAGGGAAGTCTAAAGAGGAGACTACTTGGTGCGCTTGATAATGAAAAGGCGTAAATCTCTTCAGAACTTGCCCGCATCCACAAATAAGAATGCTTCTTCTTTATACATTGGGGTTCGGAAGGCACGTAAGACTCGGATGTCAGAATTAGCACTGTTGCTCAAGTTACACCCACCACCCTGAAGGGGGTAAGATCAGTGTTGAGAAGCTGACTAATTATAAAATCTTAACGTGGATTAAATTAAAGTGGGAATACTATCATTCACTTTAGAGGAATTACTAATATTTTTGTTATTAATGAATATAAGTTTAAAATTAATTTGACAAGAAAATTTCCTAAAAATGGAAATTAAACGTTTTTGGAGAAAGTCATTACAAGGGCATTCCCACGCTGTTTAGTTCGTGCATGGTATATAAATTTATTTGCCCAAGCTGTAAGTTGGGGACCTATATAGGAAGCACAGTACGTACTCTTGAGTTGCGTTTTTGTTCTCATATGGGAATTAGCCACAGAACCGGTAAAATATTAAGTAACAAAGAGTTTTCTTCCATCAGGAAACATGCTATTGATTGTAAAACAGACGTGTCCTTAAATGATTTTCCAGTCTTAAAATTTGCTAAATCTATTTCATCTCTCCGCATTGAAGAATCACTCTGTATTAAATACAACCACCCAAATTTAAATGAGGACACGTCATCCTTTCCTCTGTTTATAACTTAACCAAGTTGTATTCATTCTTTGAATTCCTTCCTGTTTTCACTCGTCATTGTGATCCGACCATGTAAGGTAATGTTTCAGTGTCTATATTTTAATTTTACCTTTTGCTTGTATCCAATTCTCTATTTTTCCATTTCAATTGTTTAATTTTGTAATATTTCGTTTACTTTGTTTGTCCTTAATTGTTAGTATCTCTTTACAAATATTTTTCCTCTGTTCTTGACCTCAATATTTTGTTTGTTCATTAACGCAACGTTCTTTTATATTCTTAACGTCGTTTTTTGGGATTTCCTCTGATCTGTTGTTTTTAATTTTGAACTTGTGCTGTTATTTATGTTTTTAGGCTTAGATAATTTATTTAGAATTTGTTTCTAGCTCCTGAAGATGGGTTTTGTAATAATCTGAAACGTTGGAATTAAAGATTGGACCCGCCTTCTTCATTTTGTCCTTCTTATTGAATATATGTATATATATATATATATATATATATATATATATATATATATATATATATATATATATATATATATACGAGGGGCGGTCAATAAGTTTTGCAATTCGGATATAAGGAAACGAGATATGAGGAAGAGTGTTTTATTATTTTTCAATATAACTACCTTCGACTTCAATGCACTTGCGCCACTTGTCCCTGAGGCTTCGAATTCCCGACAACCAGAAATCTCCCGACCGCTGTTCAATCCACTCGTGGACGGCGAGCTGGACATCTTCATCGTCCCCAAACCCTTGAGCTGGCGGAATAGAAAGTAATCGCTAGGGGCCAGATCTGGACTGTAGGGGGGGAGGGGGTTGAGCTCCTCGAATCCGCACTCGCGCAGGGCAGCTTGTGCAACTCTGGCCTTGTGGACTTTGACGACGTTGAAGTCGATCATGGGGCATGAGGTTCCTAGGGACCCAACGGGCAGAGACCTTGGTCATGGCCAAATTGTCGTGGATCATCGATGTGGATAACACTTCCATGTGATATTCCAAGTTCTCGCTCGATTTCTTCGACCTTCACCCGTCGATTTTCGAGGATCATCCTCTCCACACGGGCCACATTGTTTTCGTTGGTCACGTCTGACGGGCGTCCTGGACGGGGGTCATCTTCAAGGGACTCACGACCATGGCGGAACTCCCTATTCCAGCGAGCAATGGTTGCATAGGAGGGGGTGGTGTAGGTGTACACTGCAACCATGCATTCATGGATCTCTTTTGCATTCTTGCCTTCCTTGGTAAAAAAATTTATCACTGTGCGGTGCTCAACCTCCTCCATTGTTGAAAAATTTGTGACTGACGATCTGCGATCAACTACTGCTTCTTAAATAGACAAGACTTGTCCTAACACCCCCACAAACAGCCATCCTCCTTCCTCTGTTTTGCCCTACCGATTCGCAAAACTTATTGACCGCTCCTTGTGTGTATATATATATATATATATATATATATATATATATATATATATATATATATATATATATATATATATAGTAGCGGCCATAATGATTCGGACACTTAGGTTTCCATCACAAAACTTACATTAGCTTCATAACCAAATAATAGTAAGTAATGCATGATAAATTAAAATATAAAAAAGTATGGCTACAAGTTGTACAAGAACATTGTTCATGTTAGGATGGATGTAACTGCAAGTTACGCGCAAAAGAGCATTTTTATTAAAAAAATATGCAGGTCAAAATGATCCGGACTGCGTAGTTTTATCACTTCTTATCTCTGTGAGAACCAACTAATTTATGGTATTAACTTACTTCCATGAATCCTTAGCACTTCAGTCATTACCCTGTCAAGTTTCGAGCATCATCCATACCTAGGGGACCCATTACACCTGCCTATATTCAGGAACTATTTGTTAGACTACGTCAAGATGATCATGTCTCCATCAGAACATAGCTGAAAGTGTTAAACGCCCCAAAAGTGTCGTACATAATATTATATCACCTTACGATACCACAGGCTACCAGTTGCTACTCGTAGGTCGAGGAGAACTTCAAAGAGAAATGAAAAAAAAACATCGTCGGTATCTCAAAAAGGACCGATACAAGACAAGAGCCAAGATTTCCAGAGAAGTAAATGAAACGATGTGCGTCTTCAGGAAGACAGTATTACGTCGCCTGACGGAAAAATCTTTAAAATCTCGCTCATCAGAAGTCGTCATTGATCAACCCTAAGAACATGAAAGCTAGATTATCCTTCGCCACTAAGCATTCGATTTAAACCGAACTTTTAAGCTACCACACCTTTGATCCACCAACCACTCTAGATTGCTGATTGAATTATTGGGCATTCAATAAGTTGGGCTAAAAACAGCTTCGAATAATATATTCCTATGATAAGTGATTTTTCACGTAATATAAAACTTTGGGATATTATTATTTTGGACGTGCACAAGATATCTTTTTTTCATGTTATGTTGTATTCTACTAAAATAAGGATTATCTTTTAACTTACCAAACCAATTCAGTTCTTTAAAATGAATTTTCAACTCTATTTTGTATAATATCAATATATGAAAAAAAAAATGATAATAATTATATTTTTCAATTAGACTCTTTTCTTTGTCCAAAATTTAAGATCATTTTGGGGAACAGTTTGAATTTTGTGAGTAGATTCATGAGGCATCCAGATCTACCTTAGTGATGGGGCTGTTGTTTTTTTTTGAAGATGTCAATAAATTGATATTAACTTCTATTGTTCTTAAACAACTCTTACTGATATATCCATGCTGCAATCCTTCAAAATATGGTGTTCTTTTGAAAGGATGACTATAATCATTTTATTTTTATGCTTATCTGAAGATGTACGAAGCCTAGAAGAAGCCTTTATACCGGTAATACATACTTGCCAACATTGGGTTGTGAAAAATAGGGAGATTTTTTCCATCGGGTGTATCGGCCCAAGGAACAAGGTTCTTCTAATGAAAGATTAGGCCATTTTTAGCATTCCCCTCTGTCCTTCTATAACTACTTTATGTTTAGCAGTGCTAGCATGCTTTATCAAATCATTTTGCCCGCCATGCCTAAAAAAACGCCAAAATAATAATAATAAATATTTTTAACTCACCATGATGATGGGTGAGATAAACGGTTTCTTCGAGACGAATTAGGCCGATGTTATCTGAGAGGTAATTTCGCTTATTAAAGGTTGGATGGGGTATGGCTTCTTCAATTTCTAGATCTAGATGTGTTGTCTTCACGACGCAGGGATGAAGGCGCGTTCGAAAACAGTCAAGATCGGTGTTTAGATTTTGCTCGCCCAGACGAACGTGAGACCTAGAAATAAGATGTTTTCAAGTTTCTGTTTAAAAATTTGAAAAAAAAAACAAACAATGAAATAAATAAACTCCTACACTCGAAGTTGCTCGCTATAAGTTATTGCTGTTTTTTTCCGAACCTTAGTGGGTCCCTAGTTTTATTATCTGCCACTGGTAAAAAAAAAATCTGTGCTTGGCTATCGATATTCAACTTTTGCTTAGAGTGGTTGTTGCAGAATATGGTGCCCTGACCAACCAAGATCTTTCAAGTCTCAACCGTTTTGCTAGCACGTTATCCCAACGGACTTGTGTATCTCCCTCGCCTGTCCGGATTCAAGGTCACGCCAGGCTCCACACTCTTACGAGCTTCTTCGATGCCTTGGTTTGTTTCGATTTTTAGCAATTCAAGGTGGCGCGCGATCGCCTTAACACAAATTATCTCTTGATCATGATTTTGAAGCGTGAAGGTTCTCTATACTCTCAATTTCACACAATTCTTTCTTAACTAAGGTATTTAATTTCTCAAAACTGGGGTTCTCCAAAGATTAAAAAAATGGGTGTCATCTTTGAATCAGTTTAGCCAGAAAATATTTTTTTCCACACAAAATATAAAAACAAAGAAAAGTACAAATTATAAAGGCAAAAAAAAAAAAAATCAAACAACCCTGACTTCGATTCCATGATCCTCTTTTTTCCCCAAATTTCCAGCCACGCTGTTACACTTATGCTTCGCTACACACTTTAAAACAATTAGAGAGAGAATACAAACGGAAAAAGTGCTACCCAGCGGCTAGCGATGAAGAGCCGATTGCATCAAATAAGTCAAAACTATCCCAAATTAGTTGCAACCGAATACTCCCCTCTCTTCGACCCGCAGTCATGGAATACTGGGGAAACTAAAAGGAGTTCCCAAGGGGCAGGAGTAAGCAGACACATTCCTAAAACTAAGTAAACAAATATACTACAAGGAATGACCCGAGTCATTCCTTGAATAGCCTCTCTTAATAAGGTCAGTTGGTCTAGGGACCACAGCTTAACTCTCCCGAAAGGTAGCCCAGATGATTAAGGCCAGGTAATTGAAGAAAAATCAGGGATGCAAAATACTTTCGGTAAAATAATAAATTTTACTACAAAAGAAAGTCAACACTTTCAGAAAGTTTGAGACAAATAGTTTAGGAAAGAAATATTTTAAGAAGGAAAATATTCCAAGAAGGAAAGGTGGACATCGTTCTATCCACGTTACTAAAGTATATAATTCATTAAAAAAGACTGCTTAGGTCATTTCCTGTTCACCATACAAAATACTACACTCGGAGTAATACAAAATTCATTAACAGTTTCGATGGGGGCGGGGCTTGAGGTTCTTGGTGGACGTGGGGGTGCTAGTCTGGAGAAGAGGTATCTTTCCTTAAGAGCGGTGAATTTCCAAGTTTCAAGCTTTTCGAAAGTGTTTCCTAAGGAAGTTCCTAGTGCAAGGCCGAGCAGAACCCCAATAAAGGTTCCCAAGATTTCTTGATTGGCTTAAGGGACTTCGTTACCCCTTAGTCCAAGGTAGAGCTTAGCCCCTCTTTCCACCGGCACTTTTCACCCCTTCGCCTCATAGTAAACCACAAACCTTGTACTTGCCCCTACCATAACATCCCAAAACGAGAGGCTTTATTTCTGGATCTTCTTCACAAAGAAAAAAACACTGCGGTCAAAGACTCCCAATGGTACCCCCCGAGAATAAAATTAACCTGTTGGACCAACAGAAGCAATGAGAAAACCCCCATAAAATAAAAATGGCTTCCTCGTCCTCGAATCAAAATGAGAATGACTCGCCTATGAAAAGAACTCGACTCCTTCCTTGATAGTATATATTGCTAATTTCCCTTAGGTTAATGCACTTTTTGTTTCCCTGTAAATAGGTTAATTTATTATTACTTTTCCTTGCGGCACTTTCGTGCTATTTCAGTTAATTTTACCCTCCCTCATCTCTTCATCTATCTATCTCCCTTCCAATATCATCACTCGCCCTTCTATCTCTTATTAACTCGCGGTGCTTAAAGCTCTTCTCATTTTATTAACCTACCATTAAGACAGTTCTTTTTTCTCTCGCTGCCTTCCTACCAACTCTTTTCCATTATGACTTCATATCACCCATTTCACTTACAAACACAGCTGACAGCTTCTTCGATAAATTTATTAAATTGGCTATTTCAACATATTACCTGTTCCCTCTCTCTCATGCACACATCCTCTTTATGCTGGCTTTCTAAACTACCGCTCCTTTCCTTTAAACAAAGCTAATCTGGTTTGTGACTTTATCACATCTGAGGAGTTGTCTCTTTGACTATGTTGAAATGTGGATTATGGACAATGCAAACGCTATTTCTAGAGCAATGCAAACGCTAGAGCTTTGAGAGACACAGGGCGAGGTGGTGATGATATGAGTTTAATTACGCGTCCGTATCTTTCCCTCTTTCTCATTCTAACTACTCCAATATTTTTAGATGTTCTACTCACTCCCTCGCTTCGGAAGTCCATGCTCAAAGTTGTAATTATCTACGGCCACCCTGACCACTCATCCGACAGCATATTCGATAAATTTATTAAATTGGCTATTTCAACATATTAACTATTCTCTATTTTTAAAACTTTACTCTTTTTTTCTTAATTTGTCTAATCTCTCCCACCGAAACACATCGTAATGAACTTGAATTTGTTGTTTCCTCCTACCCAATTCATAGCCTCTCCCTAACCATCCCCTCCGCGGCCATTTCTAACCATCATCCTATTCTGTTTCTCTCTTCCTCATTCGGCAAACCCTCGCAAACTCATTGGCAGCAAGTCTTGTCATGGCAGACAGAAACATCTCATTAAAGTTGGAGGAGGACAAGTGTTGTTTCTATGTAGCTACCTCGACCTCGTGACTCGGTTCCAAGGTGTTATAGATAGTGTTAATTGCTGACGAGATATCGAGAGATACCAGCATCATCTGCAGGACAGGCGGCCAGGTACATGAAGGGAGCTGATTCATTTACGTGACTAGCCTTGAAGACAGGCAGGAAAATATCATTAAAGTTGGAGGAGGACATGCGATGTTTCTATGTAGCAACCTCGACCTCGTGACTCGGTTCCAAGGTATTTTGCCTTACGACCAACTTAATTTTCCCGCTACTAGTTTTAGTAAATTCTGATCAAAGTACATATAAATCTAATTCCATCAACAAGTAATTATATTTATAAAAACTGCCTAGTAAATTCTAATCTGTGAAAGTGGTTGCTAAATTTACCAATTCATCCGATAATAACTTGTGCAAACTATTAGTGCAACCGTTTCTGTTTCCAGTTTTTACCATCAGAAATTTGCGTATCCTGAATTGCAAGTTTCATTAACTTATTCACATTTAAAAATTATGGAATAATTAATTCATACTATTTACTGGATAAACGTACTGAAGCATCAGCCAGAGAGTAGATTATACATTTAAGGTCCTTCACTCTCTCCTGAGTCAGTCGATTCCTCGTTCGCTTTTGGAGTCAATTTCAGCCCGCAACAAGAAACTAGTCGTGACACGAGGGCCTAACATACATTTTGGTATTACTTAGAGCTTGGTTCGGTTCTTGTTTCTCTTTGCTTCCCCTGAGTAATCTTCTGCGTCGCCTAGGGCTATCATTCCAATTTTATGCTCACCTGTAAATCTATCTCCAGGAAAAAAAAGCAATTGGTGAAAAAGAAATTAGTAGGCGTAAATGACTAGTTTCGAGATTTTTCGTCTCATCTTTCAGTAGTACAATGCACATTGCGAATCACCTACGCAGCTTTTATGCAAAACCAGCTTTATCCCAAACCTGAGCTTTTGTCCCTAAGAATTAAGAATTTATATCTATATATTTTTTATTATTATTAATAAAATCATTAGAATTTCCTCCCCTTTGCATTGGTTTTGGAAAAAGGCAACGTAGGTGATTCGCAATGTTTATTGTTACAGCTGAAAGACGAGACGAGAAGTCTCGAAAATAATCCTTTACGTGGACTATTATTTTTTCCCCCATTGCTTTTCCCCTCAATCAATGAGCGTTGACAGGTTCGCTCTCCGCTTCTCTTTAAGCTCGTTCGCTGAGACTGTGAAGAATCTTCCACCCTCACATAGCACTCTATAATTGAATGGCTCTTGGACCAATTTTTGAAACTGAAACAAGACTGAATTCAGTTGCAACTCGTGACTAATCCAACGGCGTGACTGACTCGCTGTAAAACTATACCTCTTTTTTTTTAGGTTAGGTGTTTTCATGATTGCCTTTTCTGATAATGTTAGAAATCCGGTTGTCATCTTTTATCTCTCAATTATCTCTCAAAGTTCATGTTGCAAATGTATGAAAAATGATCTCTCCGTAATCTCAACCGCATCCGCAAATATTTTGACCACAAAGTATGATATTTGTCTCCACGACTTCTTTACTTCTCGTCTTAGCGACTGCAATTCCATTTATGCTAGAAACTCTCCTGTCACTCTGAAACTACTTTGACCTGTTCATAACTATATAACATGTGTTCTTCTCTGCCAGGGACGTTTGACTTCTAACAGGGTTTAAAATACTGCTGGTTCCTGCAAATCCACTTCTTCACTGAACCTTTCCTGACCCCAGAGAGCCTTACGTTCGGTCTTATCCCATTTGTTTCAAGTACCCCGTCTTTGTTTGTGCTACATGGGTGACCATGCCTTTTCAATAGGTGCCCCTAAGATGTGGCATGAGCTGCCTGTCGTCTGCTATACACTCCTTTTCTTCTCTTGCCGTTTTCATGAGCGCTTTAAAAGAATCATCTTTTCCATGAAGTCTTCCTCTGTTAGGGCGAACGTCTATGAAGATCGCATTATAAATCCATTATTATTATTCGCATCTTCGCATTATTATTATTCGCATACTGGTGGAAATTATATAAAAACACTTACAAACGACGCTTCGTGTGGATACACTGTGAAGTTGTCAGAATATATCTTGAATTAATTAATGCCCCAGTACAGGCGTAATTGATCGTATCAGTCTTTTCATCTGAAAGGTCACAAAGAGAAACAAATGAGTTTTGACAATGTTGTCCTGAAATACAGAATACAGAAATAATCTGTCTTCCAAAACACCGTGACTCAGATTTGTAAACAAACCCTGGTTTCCTGAAATCATGATAAGGACTTCGACGTTGCAAACTAAGATTTTCACAAGCCAATTAATGATTACACATTACGAAAATGTAAAACAACTAAACCTTAATTAAGTAATATTCATTTTGTGCCCTTTAATGAGAGCCCGAAATTGGGCAAATACTATAGAATTAAAAAATAGGTTGATAGATAATCAAATGAAGACTTAATAAAAAATAAATGCTTGGCTAATTGAGGATTACATGGGACCTAACTTGGGCAGCTTTATGTAACGACGCCTTATGATTGCCAGTGGTTGCGACAACTTCGGGTGACGTTCTTAGGATTATTAGCTTTAATTAATCGTGAATAATTAATTATCCGCCTCGGTTAGACTTTTAGTAAAGAATTGTAACTCAGAATTATTTTGACTTCGTATAGAATGCTTGTATTTTTAAGTTATTACATGTGATATAATTTGCCATAGACAAGATTGGAATAACATTTTATTTGCACTAATCGTAACAGTAATTACCCCATATTTAATTACATTTTTCTTTAACAATAAATTTCAGTCATTTTTCTGCCAGAAGATTCAATCTTCTTTTTTTTTTTAGGTTTTCACCCAATTCTTCCATTGCTACGAGAATGGTTTTAGTTTCCTTCGAAAATAAAATATTTCCTACCTTCACAACCCACGAGAGCGATCCAAGGTGTTTCACCGATGTTGGTTTTCGGTCCAGGAACAAAAGTGTTGGGGAAACTATGGCCACACGACTCATAGTTAATTGGAATGTCGCCCTCTATCTCATCTTCTTCACCTAATCCTTGGGCGAAGATGAATAAGGTGAAACGAAATACCGCTCGGGGTCAGGGTGAAGTCGTAGTTGAAAACACAAGGAAGTTTTGGGTTTATGGACGGTGAAGTAGATGTTTAAAACAGAAGGAAGTTTTGGGGTTATGGACGGTGAAGTAGATGTTAAAAAGAGAAGTTTTTGTTTTATGAACGCTAAATCAGGGCAAAGATGCAGACAGCCAGAAAAGACAGAATGACTGTCTCCTTTTAGAAAGGAAGAAGGAAACTAGCGATGCCCATCAATGCATAGCATTTATTAAAGAAATACTAACGGACACAAAAGATTTTGAGAGAAAAGATGTTTCGTTGTTAATTTCACCAACCATCACTTGGATGAAGTTCCCGGACCCGATGATAAAATTCACATAAATACAAAATGAAAATCACTGGAAACCCGATGGTACCAGGAGCCGGCCAGCATTGGGGGTGGGGTGTTGGGGTGGGGTCAGGGAACGTTGTAGCACTGTTTTTTACACCAGCCAGCCGCAGGTAACTATGAGTGAAGGGAGGGTCACCCATTGCGTCATGGCAATGTGGTTTACCCCCCCCCCCATAGTCAGGTTCCGGGACCGAAGATACAGCAGTGTTTTGATTGCTCTCGGTGGGATAGAACCCAGTTCCTGGGCTTGGAAATCCAACACCTACTCTACTTGGCTAACTAGAGCTCCACGAAGAGGAGTGAATAAAAATTAAAGGAATAACACACAGGGACCCAAATGTAGGAACTACCGAACTCCACCCACCCCCCACCTCCAGAGGTGGACAGAGAATGGCAGAAGACTGAGATGAGTTGTAACCAAAGGTGCTAAGATAAAATAAACCGACAAATCCCGCTAGGTTGGATATATGGCTAGTAGTGAAGTTAAAAGAAGGGAAAATATATCTAAGATATATAACCGTACAGACCCCCCGCTGGTGTTGGGTCAGGAAGGGCACGCAGTCCTCCGAATGTCATTTGTGTGATTCTGACCCATGCTACACCTGAGATCCTCCCTTGTAAAGTACAGGGACCTCAGGGGGGGTGTTATTCTATCAGATTTTGCGTGTAGGAGAGATCTGTGAGAGAGATTGGTGGACTGTTAATTCTCTAACATATCTGGGATTATTATTATTGTAAGATGATAAACTGGTACCAGTAAAAGATTTTGTGAAATCTGAGCCAAAATTTCCTTATTTAATAAAATTCCACTCAATTAAGCCCTATTTTGTTGAACGAGCGCTTTGGCGTCATTCTCTCATCGTCAGCAACCAATCTATGAACATAGATTTTCTAACTGAAAACCGATTTGGATTTTATTTTAGATTCATTATTCATTTACCCATGGCTCATCGAAACACAAAATTATTCACATCTGTTTGTTGTTGAAGTGAGAAACAAAATGTTTCTACCAAAGATGAAGTTAAATACCTGATTGACTGGTTCCGAGCAAGATGAGGAGCGTAAGAAAGATAACAGTGAAATTCATAGCCAGCTTCTTTCACCAGGTGTCTTTTCCTGTTAAAACAAACACACTATTTTGTTGATAAATACACGATACACAGAAGCACATGTTAGTAATATAGGATACGCATGTACAAGTTGATAAATACGTGACACGATACACATATGAACATTGTTGATAAATATAAGATACACATATACGAAAAGTTCAAGAAATCTCGAGAAAAATGGATGCGGTTAGTAGATAGCAAAAGTCGATAACCGACATGGCATCAGGTCGTGGGGGCCAGGCATCGTTCCTCACCAGGTAGGTGACTTTCAAGGAACTGCTCTAATGCATCTAAAAGGATGCATTAGAACGGTGTCATAGGGTCTTCGGCGTCCCGAAGCCGAACGGGACAGCCCGCATTGTCTATGACGTCCACCACGTGAAGCTTTACCGAAACGCCCGTCACCTCTTCGGCATAGTTGTGGGCGGGCGTCGCTTCAGGTATTCCCGGCTGCCAATGGGATTTGCGGGATCCCCATACCTGATGCAAATGTGTATCTCGACCGTCGTCAACAACTGGGCAAAGGAGGCCAGCTGCCGAGCCAACGCCTACTTGGACGGCATCCTGGCGGTCGGCACAAAAGGCGCCCTCAGAAGATTACTCACCCTCGCTAAAAACAGCAGCCTACGGCTCAACATCCCAAAATGCATTCTCCGTCCCACAAAAGAACTGGTCTACCTCGGAATCGAAATCTCTTGAACGACAGGAAGCCACAATAACACACGACCTTCACACGAAAACCACCAGCGCCCTCCGCCCTGTGGTTTCTTTCCCCATTCCCTGCAAATGCTGGCTCAGATTGGCGGGTCTGCTGAACTTCATCTGCCCTATCTTCCGCCTCCCGTTCTCGTGGATTTAGGTCTGCTTTGCCCAACTTGAGCGTTGGTACCTCAACTCCTTCTTATCATCCTCCCCCACCTGGGACTCCTGCACCTGGGGTCTTGGAATATTCGACCTAGAGTCCCTCGACATCATGCTCGCCATGACCCTTTGGCCACGGACCCGGATTTACTCTGACAATATCTCGGCCATCCTTAACCTGGCCCGCGGCAAACTCCTCCCCTCCCGGTCCTCGGTCTTATGTCCCCTGCCTCCCTCTTCAATTTCTTCAAGACCTTCTCCTCCGCAGCTCGAATACCCCTCATACGCCAGGAGCAGGAACAATTCTGTTGATGCTCCTTCCCGGATATTCAAACATCTATATAGCCGCGCTCCGGCCGCTCCTTTTTCAGACTATATAAGGAGCTCCAGAGCTCTTTCAAGACGGTCCTACTCCTGACCATATCCTCTTAAAGCCTTAGTGATCCCGATCAAGGGTCTTTCAAGACCTGGCCAGTCCTGGCTTGCAAGTACAGGTAGCTAGCGTGCTGGTTCCCAAGAAAGTTATCAATCGGGAATTAAAAAACAGGAACAAGGCCCAAAAGGGTCTGCTATATATGCCCCTCCACCTTCTGGGGCCCTCTGTTCTTGGCTCCCGCCTGGAACCAGCGATCCTTTTTCGCTGATTCCGTGTGCTCTTTTGGCGTGCACCTGTGAAAGAGAAGGGAGGGCGGCAGCCGGTCGAAATACAGACTTGCCCGGTGGCAACTCATTAGAAGAGGGCAAAGGGAACCCCCGTTAGCCCATAGATATAAGAGAGATGGAAGCTCCTTCCCGAGTATAAGAATTTTTGCATGGGCTCCTGTGAAAAGATAGGAGGCGGGGGGCGCCTCAGTGATAGAGTGAGCAGTAGCGGCTCGTAGCTAAAATTAGTGGGGGTGCTGCATCAGAATTTTTTTAGCATTGTTTGAATATTGTGTAAAAGGAAATAAACATATGAAAATAAAATTTATAGATAAACTTGATAAAATCCTAAACAAAATAAAATCAAACATTTTTTACTTACTAATAGCCTATTTTTTTACAGTTCAAGCTTGATCCATTCATTTAAAAACTAAATCCATTATTCTTGTTTTAATTTGCGCGAAAAATTTAATTATTTTCTCCTTGATCTCTGGATGAGTACTGAGGAATTTTTCTCCATTGAAAGCACTGCAAGTGCGTTTAGTCTTTCAGAATTCATAGTGCTCCTTAGAAAAAGTTTTTATTCTTTTCAAGTGTTGAAAAGTAGCGTTCTGCCTCTGATGTAGTCATGGAAATTGTCAAGAGGATTTTTATCAGTTTCATAATTTCACTAAGTACATCATCTAGATTATATTCCAAGATAAATTTCAGCAGCTTAATTAATTAATAAAATAACCAAAAAGAATGAATTAAATTCTACACTTTATCGCATTCAAGAATATAAACACGTTTTTAAGCACAACACACACCGAGCCAAAAAGAAACGCTACCTTCCACCAGCACACCAGGGTCGGGACTGCGTGAGCCACAGCGCAATCTCTCCCTAGCTTGTAGTTTCCTATCTCGGACATGTGAGCATGCGCACAACAACCAAACACATCGTCGCTGGAACTGTGAAGCGCACAGTTCTATACAATGATTTTTGTATTTTTTTTCTTAAACTAGGGGATGATGGCTACTGACATTAAGCTTAAGGATTATATAATTTACAAGTATAAAGAAAGAATTAAAGAAACAAAGACTCATTATTTGAATGTTATCAATAATATCGAGTGGAAATAGGGGGTGCTGCAGTTCCGCAGTGCCTATACACGAGACGCCACTGAGAGTGAGATGCTTGGGGGTGATAACGGGCAAGAACTAGTAGTAAGGAAGCCTCTTTACCATTTGCGTATAGTGGAAAAGAAACCTCTTCACCGGATTAAGGGGTGCCTCGAGTAACCCTCGAGGCGCTTCGAGTTGGCTTTTCTTTCGCTTGTGAGCGCTCTATTTGAAGTCCTATCGTAGGTATGTTAGGAGGTATAGGAATAGTTCCCATAGGGATATCAAGTTCTCTAGAATGCCCATTCACCCTCACATGGACATTGAACACGCGGCGGGGTCACCTCGTGCGTGAGTTGGTAGAAAGGAAAAGAGTCAATTACACAGAATACAGCCCCCCACGCACATCCACCAATCATCGGACTTTCGGTCCTCCCCCCCCCCTCTCGCAGCGGGAAACGATCTAGCGGGATAACCCACGCCTCAACCGGATTCAGCTAAGAGGCTGGAACGGAGTTGCATCTGGTCATCGGAACCTTCTAAATAGCGAGAGAAAACTTGGAAAAATGTAGTAGGTTGGGTTAGGTTAGGTTAGGTTATGTCAAGAAGACCTCAACTGCCGATCAGGCGGATGAATTTGAATAAGGCCAACGTGTGTGAGTGTATGCCGCAACGCATCAATCAGCCACAGTCGTCTTGGGTTACATAAAACAACTAAAAAACAACAAAAAACAAACCATGAAACCCAACGCGAAAGAAGGCATCATCACAGAATCAGAGGGATGAACTCTCTTCAATGTCAACGGCTGCGAAGCCATATTAAGGTTGCAGCGGATCAGTTTGTTATACTCGTCTTTGTTTTCAATAAAACTCAAAACCAAACCATAAACCAAAAGGACAAGACGACCTCAATGGCGGATGAAAGCTGCAGCTGATCACTGACTCCCTCTCATCTTGGTTTCCTTAAGACAAGAGACCAAACCATGAAACTAAACGCGACAAGAGCACTTCAACCGCGGATGAGGCGGATGAAGTTGCTTCGTAGTCAACAGCTGTGAACCCCAATTAATTGGAGTGGATCAAATGTTCCAAGTCCTCTTGGTTTCCTTGCCATTTCCAATCAATTATTTGACCTACGAAGGACCCCTGCATGCTCTTGGAGCACAACAGAAAGTACACAATAAACAAAAATATGCACAGGCGTTTTTGTTTGCAAACCAGACCAACTCTAGGCCATATACATATGAAGATCATTATATTATATGTATCTGCAACAGATATCTACGATGGCGACCCATTAATGGACCGTACCTCCATTACCATAAATGGATGGATGGTGTAACAGCGATAATGTCCCTATTGCAACTCGAACCTGGATGAGCTACATGTTCTCCAGACCCCAGTGCCCCCCATAGAAACCACTGCTCTCTCTCTCTCTTTCTCTCTCTCTCTCTCTCACTTTCTCACTCTCTCATGTCATCCTGTGCACTTCTTTTAAATCTCCCACTATCTTTCCCGCGCCTGCATATGCCCAACAAAGGGTGAAATGAGGCGTTAAAAGTTCTAATAAACACTTTAGTTTCCATAGAAAGTCACTCATTTATATCAAATACGAGTATCTGGGCATTCAGGATAACCTCGCCAAACACTTGAAAATATTTTAGTTATTTTTCCCATAGCAACAAGTGACGGGAAAGTGCTGTCCTCGTAAAGGGATTCGTTTCCTAGCATTGAGCGAGCACTACTACGGAGGCAAATACACCAATTTGTGCTAATTTTTTTACTCAAATATCGACAGAGTTCATAGAAATATGTTTCTAAGCTTCACTTTAAATTGAGCGGATAATAAAAAAGAGATATTGAAATTCTTTAACGAAATGGAAGGAAATTATACCTTTATCATAAGTTCCCAGCAAGTTTTTCGTAACATGATGCCTAATGATATATCGTCTAGGGTAAGAAAGATTCAGATGTCGTTGTTAAAGCATTAAATGATACTAATAAACAAGGAAATAATATAAATTGAAAGTATCGAGCTTTCAAATGAGAAGGAAGACGCAGTTTTACGGAGTTTTTTTTCGAAAAAAATACCTAATTCTTTACTTATGTTTCGGAAGTGTCTGTATCCTAGGTAAAGAATGATATCCTCCATTACACTATATTTTAACTCGGATTTTTTTCTGAATTTTTTCGTTTTTAAAAAAGTTTGTATCTACAAAATGACCATGTGCAAATTTCTGAATATGGATATAGTCATGGTCAAAAGTATATTTTAATTTGGGAATTTTTAAAAACTAAATGATGAAATTCAGAAAAAAATAAATTTGGGGAGCAAAAGTGAAGGTATGGTGAATTAATTGGTCGCCGAAAAACGAGTAAATTTAGATGTAAAAAAATAAAGGGTCTTGAGGATTGTGTTTTTTTCCGCATTTATAAAGAATTCCGATAAAAGTTTTTTTTCTTGCCTTTAGGCCTAGAAAATATGCATCGACGTGGAAAAAATATAGCCCAAGAGTAAATTACTAGGGCATATGTACTGGGAAACCTTTTTTTTTAGACCATAACCACGTTGCCAGAGTCAGATGAGCCGAAGGCCACAGCCTGAATATTTGCATGCGAAGCGCAAGCTCCTCCTGTAACGAGGAGTAGCGAAGCCACTCCTCTTGTAGTCATCATCATCATCACTAACTCTATAATTTAAGAAGGGGATTTTTTTTAGTATTTGAATAATAATTTCATCTTAGTTTGTTTATGACTTATGTTTTTTTATCAGTTATTTTTAATAATTCATTTATAATATCAAAAAAACAAAATGGTAAAGTTCAGAAATAAATATAAGTATCGAAATTTTGTGAAATTTTAAAACCTAAAGAATTACAAATGGTGAAGCTCAGAAAATTTATTTTTATATATCTTCTCCTATAACTATATTTTAGCAACGTGATATTTTGAAAGGGGGAAATTTAGTTTAGAGTTCATTGTGAAAATTATTATAATTGGCGAAGTTCAGAAAATTTATAAAAATTTAACCATGGCTGATTTTTTTTAGATTTTAAATTTTAATCTTAGTAACGAAGCGCAAAGCTTCACTCGTAGGGGGGGAGTGGGAAGCCATTGCCTGGTTTTACATAAAAAAAACTCAGTTAAATTGCGTCTTTCTTATTAAAATAATTATATTTTCCTCCCAATTTCGATAAAGAAACTGATTTTCTTTATTTAATTAGTGTATTTGGATGTTATGGGAAACACATGTCTTGGATAGTCAAGTACTTCTGAAACCAATTAAAATTCTCTCAATAATCTTGCTTGTCACCGAACGCTCCTCTCACCTATTAAATTGACGGGGAATCAGGCGCAACAATAACCTAATAATCCGTTAAAAATAATTAGTAATCTGCATAAATATCAGGAGGACGATGGAAAAATAACCGACCTAAAACTTGGATTGAAATTAAAATACTTTGAAGCTCCTTTATCTAAGCCCAGGAGATTATTTGGCAAACATAAAAGGTCACAATTAGCTTTCGCAGAAGATGGAAATAATCCAAATTAGTTGATTAATGAGTCAATGAACGAAACTGATTTTGAAAACGATGTTGATAAGCAAAGAATTAACCTAAAATTAGAGGAGATCCAGAAACTAAATTCGAATGAGGAGGCCTAGGGGAAATTATTCGTTGCAAGCGGATCCATAACCAAATCTCTGAACGAATAATACAAACAAAGTTCTCTCAAACGAAGTGACCCTCAAATTAACCATCTTGTATTTGGTAAGAAAACGTTCACAAAGGAACGAGAATTCATATCGGATTTCCCAATCGTCGACCCCCAAATAGATGAAACTTTGAAAAAAACTGACCAACTGACGTTTTCGGAGGAAGCTAATGTAGCTCATGACTTATCATTTCTTAATTACGAGTCCTTTGAAAATGCTAAAGACCTTACATTGAAACAAGAACCCGTTTTCACCACAGTCAAGCAAGGATAAATCCCATTTAAGGAGTACTAAAAAACTAAAAGCGGAGAAGTTGGATACGCTATGCAATGTCCTAGATGTACAAAACTCTCTTTCTTCATTTCATAGACGAGCGAAAGAGGAGCCGAGGCGGGATTTCGATAGACAGAAAGTGAATGTATTAAAACTTGTGAACATTGCGAGTTCCCTCTAGCAGAAGGTTATAACAAAAAACGGTTTTTGATTGTAAAAAAAATGAAGAGTTGTATAAGTACTGTCCTATTACCAATGTGGAACATTTTAACTCGGTCATGAGGTGGCAGAATTCACCAACTTAAGAGTTCCTGTAAGCTTAGTTTTGTCATCGTTTAATATATTAAATTTCCTATTTAGTTTAAAAAAAAAAATATTTCCGCTTCGTTTTCAGGGTGACGAGGATATTATAATGATACAAATAATAAGGGATATTATCAAAATGGTTATAATAAGCATAAATTGATAAAGTGGAGTTGAAATGTAAGCACATTATAAAAAGGGAAAATCGTTTATATTTATGAACGTTATTATAATTTTGGTATTAACATTGTATTTTTAATTATATTTATTTTATTTAGTAATGCCACCTATCCTTTTAGGCGGCGTGCCCCGACTGGATAAGGCAACAAATATTATGATTAGTATGACAATCATTGGCAAGCCTAAAGGTACCAGGGTATGTATGGCCTTCATTGTAGTGCAATGGACGAAACGACTGTAGTAGTACTGTGTATTTGTACCAGGCAGAGAGTGTTTATAAGCCTTCTGTGGCTCATGGGAGAACGGCCCGTGCAACTTCAGGGGAGTAGTAGACTGTAAACACCTTAAGCTGATTCCGAGGCGTAAGAGTAATGCGTTTTGTGCGCGATGGAAAGAAGTGAAAGACAACGGTGCTGTGAAATGCTTAAGTTGCGTGAAGACGTATGTGGATGCAACTGCCTGCGTTTAGTTTATGGTTTTGTGTCTGTTTACTAAAATGCTATATATGGAATACAGTCACATTGCCAATTGGCATCCCATCATATTGTATTATATATAATTTTGAATGGAATTTTTTTCTGAATTAAAATATGATATCGAAATTTTATATTAATCAATTTTAAAGAAACTATGATTGATTTAATTACCATTAGGGGGAGGGGCTTATAGGTCTGAAGTTAAGAGCATGGCATAAAAAATATGAACATTAGAGCGTCTAACGACATTTGGCAATCGCATTTGAATTCGAACCTAATGCTCGGATTTAGAGCTGTGATACTAAATACTAGTTGATTACAAATAGAGGGTGGTGTTGGGAGAATCATCCCCACCATTAAAAGGTGTATGGAGGAAAAGCCCCCCCCCCCCCAATTTGAAATAATCATCTTAAGGCTCGAATTCAAATGCGGTTGCCAGAAGTTGTTAGGCTCTCGAATGTTCATTGTTTTTATGCAGTACTCCGCCCCCTTCGGGGAGGAGCTAGAAATGAAGTCATTAAATTTCCTTGAGGTGGGTGACTGTGTATTCCAAAATTATCATTAAAATCATCCTATGAATTAACATAATGAGACGCTTTATTTACTAGGATCTCGCCAACACTTAGAGAATTTCACCTTTCAAGATTTGTTTGAGGAGTCAGAGATCAAGGATTTAATGGTTATTAAATTTCTTAAAACTCGAGGGTAATCAGAGAAACAGGATATACCACTGCATTCAACGGTTCCGGAGCCTCCCAGAGCCTTCTCCTGGAACGCGATATAGTACAAAGAGTTGGCCCAGAGTTTGCCAATACATGACGAGGATATCTTCAACAACCCCAGACATTATCCTCACTAATACAAACTTTATTCTGAACCATTCAACAGTTTCGGGCTTTTACACACCATCGGACCAATTTAGCATGGTAACAACCATCTCAATTTCTCCTATTCAGGTAAGAATTCCTGTTCGCAGGTGCCTACACCAGGCCAACTGGGACGCCTATAAAGGAATCCTCCAAGACTATCGAATGGGACAACTGGACGGATCCACACTTGAAGTCCTATATAAACATTTTGAGAACATAATGTCCAGGATAAAGGAGGCGGACAAAATGGGCGATTCCAGGGTGAGGTACAAGACTCGGCACCACGATGGGACAAGAATATTATACGGAGAAAAAATAGATTGTAGGCCCTAATATTGGAGATAAACGCATTCGGAACTACGACACATAGATATCAGGAACTCCGGAACTTTCGTTTGGAGCAAGACACCTGATTAGGTAAAAAACAAAGATACTCTCGAAAATTGTTACATATAAAATGGATATGGAAGGCGACCCCCAAAAGTTCTGGAGGCAGATGAAGATGAGAGATGGCGTACCTCAAGGGAGCTGCTTGAGCCCAACGTTGTACACTATATATACTGATGACCTACCTCCCACGACCCACAACTACGCCCACTACGTCCAGCTAGCAGACGACATAAAGCAGGTGATCACCAGAAATTGCCCCGACGCGCTAGATATAGCAAACAGGACGGCCGGTGAAATAAACAACATCAACATATATGAAAAGAGGAATAAAATACACACAGATGCGGAAAAGTTTAAAGTACTTCCCGTCGGCGGAGAAAAACTGCTAACATATTGGTACAAGGAGAACACTACCCATACTCTCAAGACGACCGTGCCCTCGGACTCAAAATCACAGCAAGGAGGTACGGATGACACATCAATGAAAAAATCATGCAGGCCAAAAAGAACTTACGATACCTGTATCGTTTCAAGTCACTCTTCCCCGGAAACAAAAGAAAACTGTACATGACAATGGTGAGGCCGATTTTACTATACACTGCCATTCCCCTTCGTCCGGCAAGCAACTCCAAAATAAAAAAAAGGCACAAGTCATACAGAACTAGGCACTACGACTTATCTTTAATGTGACCCGATTGGACTGTATCCCATCTAGAATGTTGCACAATCTTGCAGGAATTGGACCACTGAACGTGACTCTACAGAGCAGGGCAAAAGTGATATGGAGAAAAATCTACTCGTGCATCCACGATAGGATACTCCAAGATATAAGACTACCTCATCTTGAACTCCAACAAAGACAGTACCGGCGAGGATTTCACAGCAGCCAACTGTGTATGCAGGAGGATGTCGTACCGATATATAGATAACCATACTCCGGAAAAACGTAAATTAAAAAAGTGACAATCAAGAACAAATATACATATATATCTGTATGCATATGACCATATATATGTATACATGAACTAATCTAAACATTTAAAAAAAGATACGTAGTGGAAAAAATAGTGGGAAAAAATTAAAGTAAAAATAAATCTGAAGAAATATATATATCAATAAATGAACAAACAAAGGATCCGAAGTGGACACGAAAAGTGATAATAATTTCATAAGTGGGCAAAGAATACATAATTAAATGTAATAACAAAGAAAAATAGTAAGATATGTACATATATGTAGGTGACCCCCCCCCAAAAAAAAACGGGCCTGCACACACTTTTTGTGATATATCCCTCTGTGGAAGAATGAGAGAGAGAGAAAGAATCCTCCCCCCCCCTTCCCTTGACTTCCCTAGTCCACTGTTGACCGCTCTAAATTTGTCTAGCCTATATACTGCAAAAATTAGAACAATGGAAAGACCATTAAGTGGGCATCGCAACTTCGAGCTATAGAACCTCATCACGACCCAACGCAATTAAGGAAGTCTGTTGGCGATGGACCTATCTCCCCGTTTAAATAATTTCGGGGTATATATTAGACAGTTCAGAATTCACAGGCAGATTGTGTCTGAATCCGCCGTCCAGTACATTAGCCGTAACGTCTTCGTAGTCGAGAGGGAATCGACTACTGTCTCGTCCAGAGAGGAATTGAGTGATTGTCGAAGAGCCAAGGAAGAGCTAGTCGCCACTCAGTGTTGTTCGTGGAGATAGTTAGGCGCGCTCCAACCCTCCTGATTTTAAGGATTGGAAAAGCCATCCCCGAAGCACCCTCCGTTTGCCTCTTAAGAATAAGAGCCCTCCCCTCCCCCACACTTCAGTCTTCCGAAGTTGGATTGAGTGTCCCGTGAGACGCACACAAGTTCAAGGTCGAACTTACCTACCTGGTTCTACTCGCCGCACATCAAGGTAAAAGGGATTTAACCCCCGCTTCGTCCCGCTCCTACCACCTTGACCGCGTCGAACCTCAAAGATTCCCTTTTCTCTAGAACTTGCATAATTGTAAACTCATTACTTAATTAATTATCCCTCGGTTCAAACTTAATTGATAGTGTCAATCATCTTATCAGTTAACCGTCAATATTTAATTGCCATTTAACTTGCCCTATATGTATATGTAATCTTTAGCTCTATTAAAGTATATTTTTGTAGCAGTGTTTGAATATTCCTTGGCATAGTAACTGTGTATTTAAAGCACTCTTAAAGCCACCCCCGGGTGGAGCCTTAATTTCGGTTGGCCAGTAGGCCAGGTGCGTATAACGGCGTACACCCGGTCATACCAAGACACCTTCATTCATTCACTAATCATCCTTACTTTGCAGGACATGAAAAAAGCAACGCCCCTGAACACAGCTAGAACTCAATGGGAGCTCCAACAAAGAATATACTGCGTCAAACATTACTACAAGACAGACTCGTTCAAGAAAATGCAGGACACTTTCGTGCCTCAGTTTCGAATGTGAAAAAGCCTCCTCTAAGAGCAGAATTCAGGACTGGGTGGACAACTTCGAAACTATAGGACAGTGGAGAACTTCAATGCAGCCAGTGACAACCGTCCAGGCGATTCAGGACGCCCCAGGAAGCGTACAGCTTAGCTGGTCGAAAGCGTGAGAGAGTCAGTTCAGCAGAGTCCAAAAAGCTCGTGCGCAAGCGAAGTCAGTCCTTCAGTATATCCCGTAAGACTTGCAGGAGAGTACTAGTAATGGATGTAAAGGCCTACCCATACAGAATACAGACGAAGCATAACCTTATAGCCTCAGACAAGGAACAGAGAAAGGCTATGACAGTCAAGATACTGGAGAAGATTCAGGAGACCCCAACTTTCCTTAACCTCCTTTAGACCTCAGATGAAGCTCACTTCCATCTTGAAGGAAAGGTATACTCGAAGACAAATGTCTTCTGGGGGAGCTCCAGACCAAATGAGGTAGCTACCAAGTCCCTGCACTCCCCTAGATGCACAGTATGGACTGTAATCTCTGCCAGAGGCATCATCGGACCATTCTTCTTCGAGGAATCTGGCGCGACAGTGGCAGTCACCAAGGAGCGGTATGTTGAGGTCCTCAAAGCCTTCAAGAGAGAGCTGCAGACCCTGTTCCCATCGCTTATGTGGAAGTTCTGGTTCCAGCAAGATGGAGAAAGCTCTCACACCTCAAATCTCTCCCAAGACTGGCTGAAAGAGAACTTTGGTGGCCGTGTGATCAGTCTCAAGACTGATTTTGAATGGGCACCTCACAGCCCAGACCTTAGCCCCCCCAGATTTCTTTCTCTGGGGCTACCTTAAAGACAGAGTGTACGCACGGAGACCCAGGAACATCATGAAACTCAAGGAAGATAAGAGAAAGCCATTAATCGGTCGGTTTTTAAGGACTTCATGGACAACTTTGTGCTGCGCCTCAAGAAATGCACAGAGCTAAATGGGTCATCTCAAACACGTGCTTTAGAATAGAGAAGAAAAGTCCAAATACTCTCGTGTTTTGATATGATGTTTTTAAACACAATAAACTAATTATCACCAAAGTTTCATTCAATCCTTGCAGGAAATTAAATAATGAGGCCTATCGAAAGTTGGGCACATTTTGGGGGGGTCACCCTGTATATGTATATTAGCGCCAAAAGAACAGAGTAAGTTCTACTACCACAAGTAGATAGACTATAAACACAAAGGCTTGAATGTTTTTTTTTATAAATCAATAAAAAATACGAAAGATAAGAAGATGCTCACGTGAAGAAATTGCCAGACGTACTGGCAAACAAACTCTTCGACTATAATAAAACTTTTTTCTATCTATACCCTCTCCTACTATAATACACCATTTTTCCTATCATCAAATATCGTTGATTCATTAGCTTTATATAGGGTTCTCTACCCCCACCCCTTCTAGTAATCGGCCTCGAGAGATCTCAAGCAAAGCTCATATGCAAAATTGATTTCAGCTTGCACAGTTTTTCGGGAGGAGTCCGTAACTAAATTAGGATCTCAGTAGCGACCAATGAGGAATAACCTTAGATGAAGGACAAAAGAGAGAAGAAATTCAGACAAATAAATTCCGAATCGCAAGAGTAAAGATCATCATCATTCTAGAATTCGGAACCCTTATAAACCGCAATTACAGAAAATACCCATCTTGTATTATAATTTTCGGTAATGCATTTACTGTACCAAATACGTAATCAGTACAAAGTGACCGGACAAATTGACTTTAAAATACTAAATGGGTTCACTGATATAAATTATCTCAATATTTGAGCTAGATAACGGGCGACCACTAGAAATAACGATTTCAAGCTAGTAATTAAAAGATTTAACACTGCGATAGCACAATACTTATTTACTTATAAAATAACACAAGCATGGAATTACTTGCATATGAATCCCATTGAAAACACTACATTAAAAATGTTTAAGGATGGAATCGATAAATATTATGTTAAAATATAACTTTTACACATATAAAAGTTGTGAAACTATAATTCTTTGTTCATATTCTTTCCTTTTGACTTCCACCTTCTTTCTTGAACTAGCCTCGAGTGGATGTGGAGGTATTTTCGGATTCGTAATAATTCTCTAATCTTTTGACTCAGCTTTGGCTAAATAAAATCACGGTACCTGTGATTGGACACTTTTATCGATGTACATTATTTCTATATAACGAAATACGGTACAAATTTATGTAGTAAAATATAAATTACCTTTTAAATCAACCACTCGATTAAATAAAACGCCTGAAAAGTTTACAACAGAATTACTGTCATCAGCGATGTTTCGCGCGCCTTTATAAAAAAGAAAATGAGAAGAATTCTATGTCACAATTTTGACACAGATTTACATCTGTTCATCCGGCGTATGTTTACGCGGGGTTTCCCGATTATGCCATAGGAATAGAGACATCGAGGCCGTTGTGATAAGACGATGTCTTTAGAAACACTCGTATGTGCTTGAGAACTGATGGTTAAGACTCAAGCATTCAACAATTGAGCTTCCAATCGTAATAATAAACACGGATTCATTTTAAATATCTATACATATAAAAGTAGTTTTATTTACTTTAGTGATTTTGCTTTTTGTACGAATTTGTGCACCTTCATGG
This sequence comes from Ceratothoa steindachneri, assembly GCA_963969495.1. Lineage (NCBI taxonomy): Eukaryota > Metazoa > Arthropoda > Malacostraca > Isopoda > Cymothoidae > Ceratothoa > Ceratothoa steindachneri. Next base: position 32,736,896 of record OZ018319.1, read on the forward strand.
CTGAGGGAGGATAAGAGAAACAATAAGTGGTACCCAGTTGCGGATCCAGGATAAAAATTTAGGGGCAGGGGGGAATAACCTGAATTCCTCCCTCTGAGTAATCTGAGAAAAGGGGCAGTGATGATTAATAATAGTTATCTTACACAACATTGATAATAAATAAGAGCATTTCATACAGGAGTGAGCACTAATTCTCAGATCTACTTTTTTTCCACACATCAGAAAATTATAAATTGTGGTTTAGTATAGTTTTGGGACGTCAGCTAAGGAATAATACTTAATTTAATTAAAAAGAAGATTTACCTGTATTTTAGACATGTATCATATATGATACATTCAATCGCAACGGTTTAAAAAACTTTTATATGTATTCTATATTATTACATAACTATTTCTGAATAGCGGAATACAAGTATGGCTTCAAAAGAGATGTAAACATAAACGGATCTGAAAATTTGGGAGGAGGATGCTTCATCTCCCACCCACCCCTGGATCTGTGCATGGTGGTACCAGTTTCTTCTTTACTGATGTTTCGCTCTTCTGGACCTTCCTCATAGTAACAAGAAACTAAGGCCAGAAATTAACAGGACCGCTGTCGTATATTGGCTAAGGACTAAAAATTACTCTAACCCACCAATACATACCTTCATGGTTCCATTCATTTAGTTAAGCTGGTTGGATATGCCACTCCACTTCATCCGTATTTTTACCACTCAGCATTGAAGTTTAACGAGATTTGCTACACTATTTCTTTTATTTCTTAATCGTTTTCACCTTTTCTATGCATTTCTCTTTTGCGACTGTCTGCATTCGCCCCATTCCTTGCTACTAATGAAAAGCGCTAAAATCTCTTTAATTAAATCTACACATAGCCAGAATTTTAGTTTCATACATTTAATCTAAATCGTTATTGAAAACAAAAATAATACCTTGGTTTTAAGGGAATATGATTTTTAGTAATGGTGTAATTTATGTTTGCCCTAGTCCCCAATTACTAATAATCCTGGTATCTCTGCAGCTGATATAATCAAGGAAATAATCTAGGATATCAGAAAGACTGTTTTTGTGGAGGTTCTCGCTACCAGTTACAATTGAAGGGACACAACACAAAGAATCAATCTGAACACAGAATTATAAAAGGCTCTATTTGTTTCCAGACCTCCAAATACTGGCCTCTGAATGCTATCAACAAAGTTTGAGAGGAGTTGGGCAACTCATAAGAAATGCCGCATTTTTTCATGTTTGCCATTATATTATGGTTAGAAATTAAACATCTTGGAAGTTATTTATATTTAAATAATTATTTATTTATTAATTTAATAATTAATATAATTTTTACAAGTTTCTCCCACTACTTTCCAACTTTCTGCTAACTTTTCAATGCATTGTTTGTGAAAATCCTTTGACTTTCATTTACACAAGTTCTCGACCGCTTTTGTTGTTGACATCTTCATTCTCTTTAGGTGATTCGCTAAACTCTTAAAAAGAGAGTAATCTGATGGGACTGAGTATGGAGGATGACTCATTAGTTCCCCCCCAATCAAAATTGTTAAGCTTTTGTAGGGTATCTCTTGCGATATAAAGGTCGCACGTTGCTTTGAGGAAACACCATTCTTCTTTTATTGACTAATGCTGATCTTTATTTCAACAAATACTGCATATAAACGGTTCAACTGATCAGAATAATCCTCCTTGATGTTAGTCGGATTTTAATTAAGTTCAAAATTAATTATGCCCTTAAAATTACTAAATCACAAGAGAATCGATCTTCTGTGGATAAGGCCCCTGTCTTGGCTGGGGTACTGTTTTTTCCCTAGGACTAATCCATTGTCTAGAATGTTTAATACAGGAGACGAAAAGTGGATTACGTAAATATTACATAACCCAGTTTTCGTCTCCTGTAACAATCTTACTAAAAATGATTCGCATTTTACTCGAGAAAGGTGAGATGAAGAAATATTGATTTCTTGTTGCAAGTCTACCTGTGACGGGTCTTGAGGAATCCATTGCCCCAATCGTGAATCCTTGACTACCTCCTTTAAATAACGTTGCACAGTGGAAGAATTCGTTCAACGTAGATTTTCAGCCAAAAAGGAACCTGCTTTCGATTATTTCTATTCATAAAATAATCATAAACTTATGCAATGAGTTTTATTTATTGGATTAATGGCCGCTTTTATACATAAAGAGTCCCCGAATAGGACCTCGTAAAAGGCGGGAAGATGAAATTCGCGCAATAACAGGAATACCATGGTAAACTTGAGTGCTGGATTTTGATCAGTACCGAGGTTTATGGTGATTATATAGTCTTTTTACACTGTAGAAATATTTGTTGGTGTTTCTATAGTGTTTTATAGTGTAGCGAGTTTTATGGTGTTTATAGTGTTCTTATACTTTTTAGAGGTTTATGGTGTTCATATAGGGTTCTAATGCTGTAAAGAGTTTATTGTGTTTATATAGTTTTTTTATAGTAAGCGTGGTTAATAGTGTTGATATACTTGTTATAGTGTAGCGATGTTTGTGATGTTTATGTAGTTTTATTTATAGTGTAGAAAGGTTTGTGGGGTTTTTATATTTTTCTTATAATGTAGCGAAGTTTATGGTGTTTATAAAGTCGTATTTTACTGTACATTGAGATGTTTATGGTGTCATATATTGTAGAGGTCTTTTTATACTGCATCGAGATTCATCGTGTTTCTATAGTATTCTTATAGTATAGGGAAGTTCATTGTCTTTATGTTGTGTTTTTATAGTGTAGCGAGGTTTATTGTTATATAGCGTTATTATCTTGCCACGAGATTTATGGTTTTTATATAGTTCTTATAGTTTAAAGAGGTTTATGGTGTATGTATAGTGTTCTTATACAGTAGATAGGATTATGCTGTTTCTATAGTGCTATTATAGTTATGTAATATTTATGGTGTTTATATATTGTTATTATAGTATAGTGAAATTCATGGTGTTTATGTAGTGTTCTTATACGTTAGAGAGGTTTTTGTACTGTAGAGAGTCTATGGTGTTTTATTATGCATCAAGGTTTGTGTTTTATTGTTCATATACTGTATAAAGGTTTATGTCGTTTTTACGTGTTCTTATATTGGCAAGTTTTATGGTGCTTATATAGTGCTCTTATATTGTAGAAATGTTTGTGGCGTTTCTATAATGTTCTTATAGTCTCGCGAGTATTATGGTATTCGTAGTGCTCCTATAGTATACACATAGAGGATTTTAATGTTTATATAATGTTCTTATAGTGTACCGAAATTTATGGTATTTATAAAGTGTTCTTATAATGGAGCAAGGTTTAAGGGTTTATATACTGTAGAGGTTTGTGGTGTTTCTATAGTGATCTTATAATGTAACAAGGCTTTTAGTTTTTCTAAAGTGTTCCTATATTGTAGTGAAGTATATAGTGGTTATAGTGTGTTCCTATACTGTATCAAGGTTTATGATATTTTTATTATCTTCTTATACTTATTCTAGGTTTGTGATATTTCTATAGTGTTCATATATTGCAGTGAGGTTGGGGGTGTTTCTATAGTGTTCTTATAATGCCAAGATGTTTATGATCTTTATATAGTGTAGCTAGTTTTTGGTGTTTCAATGGTTTTCTTAAACCGTAGAGAGGCTTATTGTTTTTCTATAGTGTTCTCATATTGATTGATATAGTGTTAGTGTAGCCAAGTTTATGGGGCTTATATAGTGTCCTTATAATGTAGCGAAATTTCTGGTGTTTATATAATGTTTTTTATAGTGCGGCGAGGTTTATTTAGTGTCATAAGAGTCTATAACAGTTTGTATACTGTTCCTATAGTGTAGCGAAATTTGTGGTGTTTATATACTTTAGCGAAAATTTTGGTTTGTATAGTGTCTTCATAGTTTAGCGAAGTTTATGGTATTTATATAGGTAGCGTTCTTTTTGTGTAATGGGGCTTATGATTTTTCTGCAGTGTATCAAGATTTGTTTTGTTTATATAGTATTTTTAATTTTATAGGGCATCTATTTTATGCTGTTTCATAGTTTTTATATTGTATCAATGTTTATGGCGTTTTTATAGTGTTTCTATAGTCTAGAGAGTTTATGGTATTTGATATGGTTCTTACAGTGTATCGAAGTTTTTGGTGATTCTATAGTGTTGCTTCATTTATGGTGTTTATAGCTTTCTTGTAGTGTAGCGAGGTTTGTGTTCTTTCTCTACTGTCTCTTTATTGTTGCAAGGTTTATAATGTTTGTATAGTGTTCTTATACATGAACCTGATTGTGACTCGCTAGAGTGCCTCACGTCGCTTGAGAAGGGTGTGACCTAAGCACCCCTCCACCTCAAAGAAACTACTCATGGGTAAAAATAATAAAGCGGCGAGGTTGGTTTTCGCTCGTGAGTTCTCATTTAATTTGTTCGGATCTGATCGGAAGCAACATGTGAAAGATGGAATTTCACATGCACAAAAGAGAGGATTAAATCTGGAGTTGGCAGCGTTATGGTGGGGGCATGTTTTCAAGAGCTAGAGTCTGGTCGCAAGTCCATGCGACAAAGTAAACGCGGTGATATACAAGAATCTGCTTCAGGAACATGCACTCCCAGCGCACTCTGAGCGCTGGGAGTGCGTGAGCAGTTCATGGACCCTCGAAATATTTATGAACTGACCAAAGCAGATCCCGAAACATGGTAAGAAGGTTTTGGCTCGGAAACCGACGATTGTTGAAGATTTCTGGCAAATATTGGAAGAAGAATGGAATAAAATCACGTTCAACAATGCGACAAATGTGCTCAAATCACTCAGAACAAAGGCCTGCATACCTCTTATTAACACTTTATTCAATTGTCTATGAGGTAATTATATTGTTTTCTGGTTATGGATGCATTTATAGTTATCGTTCTTTTTTGGACACAGCTTTTCTTCAACTACACATTACATTTCTCATATTTCTTTTTTACTGCTGTGTAATTTCCATGGAAATTAAATTAATATTTTCAAGAAAATGGAGATTTTGTTATTGTTTTTTTAGTTTAGGAGGGTACTGTATTTATTTTACTCCGAAACATTGCAAGTGTTTGTGTTTCTCTCTGCTGAACAAAACCTCACTTCCATAACAATAATTCACTTACATCGAAACTTGGCTGATATTGATTAAAATCACCCTTCTACATTGCCGTCCATAAAGATCAGAACTTCTGCATTTCAATCGGATTTCCCTGACTTCTGGCAGAAAAAATCCAAGTTACAAAATTGGTGTACCATAACTTACATCTCTAAACTACGTCTGAGCCTTCTTGTTCTTCAGTCTGATTAATCAATGGCTTGACCACGGGTATGCGATCGTGAAGATTAACTTCCTCCAGCCGACGTGATACAGTCTGCCTGGAGACATTGATGGCCAAAATCTCGCTACTCTCTCTCGAAGCTACTGCAACCGTCTTGAAACGACACATCTTCACAATTTAGGTAATGGCTCGGCTTTGCATTTTTGGGTCTTCATTGGCCTACAGGTTGATTTACCAGGCCTACCCTGCTTTGTCATTGGTTGGCAGAATAGTATCCACTACACTTTTGGAGCGCACGACAGTCTCTGCAATGACTCCAATTGAAAGACATTCTTGGTGGCGCAGTTTTATGAAAGAGAAAGAGAGGTGTGACAGATTTCAGAGACATTATACCTGGACGACCGCTGTCAAGAGGGATACGAGATTGAACTGAAGTTAGTTGCTATGCCAACAATGCCAGTTCTCTCTACAAGAAACCTAAGCGTTCGGATCTTTGTGGAGACTTCAATTTTTATAGCAAACTGCTTATTTTCTGTTACCTTTTGTTTTATTCATCCAAATTGGCCTAACTTTTACCCCTGCGTAGAGTAGAGATTAGGTTATCGTACGCCAATGTACGAAACGTTGGAGTTTCTTTGGCAAATGTTATGGAAGATGTTGCGACAGAAATACAGACGCTCTCATCTTCTGGGGGGGATAACGTTTTTTCTTCTCTCTCGGACGAACCCGGTAAGAGTTCCTGCCTGCATTGCGTCTCTAGTAGTTTCTTCTTCTGGATACTCGGTTGCATAAACTTTCGAAACATTTTCACTTCACTTTAACATTTTCTCAACAAACCACATTTTAATATCTTTCAATGGAAAATGGCAGCATTGGTAGTAGTAGTAGTGGTTCGACAATCTGCCTTTATCCAGGAGGATCCCGATCAGATAATGAGATAGACATAAAGGTCAGTATGACAACCGCTGGTGAAAATAAGCTTATTGAACGAACTCATTCTTGGTTTCTTTTAATACCCGAAGCGGCAATAACAACTTCACCCTTTGTTTTCGTCTTAACTTATCTTTTTTCTTCACTTTGCCCTTCATTCTTTATCTCTTTCCCCTTTTATCCGTTCTCTGTAATCATTCGTTTTTATCTATTTTTTAAAAGGTTCCTTAAAGGTGAAAATGTTCATCCAGAGGTTGAAGGAGTGTCTTGTCCCGTAAAACTGGGTAGGCGCACGTCAATGCTACAGAAGTACCCATTTTTAATTGGATTTGTTTCTATTCTCTCAATTTTTTACCTCAGTTTAATTGGTTTCCTTTTTGGTATTTCTATTTTTTCATTTTCCTTGGTTATAAAGTCCACTAACGGATTTGGGCGGAGGTTACCCCATAAGGGGCACGGCAATGTGTTTACCTGGCTGACGGGGGGACCCAAGGTCCCGAACCGCCCCAGTTTAGCCTCTTCTACGCCTTCAGCTAAAACCTGCTTCCGCCTTTCCGTAACACCTCTCCTCCTGCCCTTCAAAGCCTTTGGTTCGACTGGATAGAACTGCTCCCTCTGGGTTCGAACCCGGGCGATTCTTTGTTGATGTCACAAACTACCCAAGAAGACAAGATTCCTAATGCAACGGGTTGTGTACAGGGCAAAGGAATTAAATGGTTACTAATGCGACTGGTTGGTTTCCCTGGGAAAGGAATTATATGGTTCCTAATGCGAAGATTTGGTGTCCAGGGAATAGGAATTATAAGGTTCTTATTGCGAAGGGTTGGATTCCAAGGGGAAGGAATTATATGGTTGCTATGCGACGGGTTTTTTTTCGGGGGAAGGAATTATATAGGTCCTAATGTGACGTGTTAGTTTGCTTGAGAAAAGGATAATATCATTTCTCAAGCGGCTCGTTGGTTGCCAGGGAATACGAATTATAGGATTTATAATGCGATCTAGTAGTTTACCTATTGAGGGAATTATATGGTTCTTAACGCGAATGGTTTGTTCCAGCGGGAAAAAATTGTATGGTATTTAATGCGACTTGTTGGTTTAAGAACATAAGAAAGGAAGGTGTCTGCAAAAGGCTAATCAATAGCTTTATACGAGGCTGCTCCCACAGACTCAAGCAAAACAATATCCATCCTATAATATTATGACCAAAATTGCACCGCATAGTCAGGATGCGGCGTAGCTAATGCCAGGTATGTACAGTTCAGAGTGACATCAGCACTTCCATTATTTACACTCCTACCAATAAACCCTAATACCCTATTAGCTTTATTCCTAGCCCTTATACACTGCTTTCTAGGCCGTGGTCTGAACTTACCAGGACATCTAAGTCGCTTTCGCATTCTGACCTTCCTAAACTCTCCTATTCAGTTTATAATTATTCAATAGATTGCACCTACCTATACTAAGTACACTACACTTGCTTATGTTAAATTCCATTTGCCATTTCTCGACCCATTGGGATAGTCTGGTGAATTCATCTTGTAATACTTCAGCATCAGAGTCGAACCTTATAATCGTATCATCGGCAAACTTATAACCTAAATCAAGATCATTAATATAAATCAAGAATGGCAACGGCCCCAACACTGACCCCTGAGAAACCCCCACTGGTAACATTCCCCCGATCAAATTTAATTCTGTCTAACTCTTTGCTGTCTGTCACTAAACCACGACTGAATCCACATAACAAAAATATTCCCATCGATCCTTTGCACTTTAACTTTATTCAAAAGTGTGGCACACCCTACCCTGTCGAAAGTTTTACTAAAATCCAAATAAACAATATTGTAATTCTCATCCTTATCGGTAGCATCATACACCTTTCTATAAAATTACAGTAAATTAGTCAAATACGATTTACCCCTAGTAAAGCCATATTGAGATTCATTAATCAACTTATGTTTATTCTAGGTGATCCCTAATTGACTTCGCTATTATAGAGTCCATGATTTTACCCATCACTAATGTTAAACTTACTGGTCGGTAATTATACGTAATTGTTTTATCTTCCTACTTAAATATAGGTATCAGAGCTTTCTTCCATGATGTTGTTACAATGCTAGTCTCTAACGATTTCTAAATAGGCATGCTTGGTGCTCACTTAACACATTTTTGCATTCCTTCAAAATCATAGAAAATACCTCATCAGGGCCTGGTGCTTTACTAATTTTGATTCTATTTCTTTTGACACTATCACCTTTGTAATTAAAATATCCTCAAATTTCTTTTCATCATTACCCCTGAAAATCAAATTCCCCTCAGGTACAATTATAGTATCTTCGATGGTAAATACTGAAAGAAAATACTTATTTAACATTCAAGCCATTGCATCACTATTACTCACTAACTCTCCATCTGTAGTTTTAAGTGGGCCTATTTTATCTCTAGTCTTAGTTCTGTATAATTGAAAGAAACCTTTGGGATCTTCCTTTGCCTTATTTGTCACATTAATTTCATAATTTCTCTTTGCTAACCTAATTAACTTTTTAATGTCCTGACTTAGCTCATTATATCTCTAGCTTGATTGATCCTCACCATTTTTCATTTTCCTCTAAAGGCCCATTTTAATGCCAATATAATGTTTAATTTTATCTGACATCCATTTAGGCTAGACAGACCAGGTTCTAATCTCCCTATATGGAATGTTCATATTCTACCCAGCAATTAACTGTTTACTCATTGTCTCATATTCCTCATCAGCACTATTCTTCTCTACCTGGTGGTTATCTTTCCCCTCAACTGGTCTCATTGAAATCTTAGTTCCTGACCTGACTTCACCCGCTAGTCCTCAAACAACCTTCTCCAGGTACCTCCTCAGACCACCAGAAATCTACTTTTCTAAAGTCTGGGATTTTTACCTGATTTATCCTACTGATAACCCCGTTGCATTTTAACTTAAATCTAATTTCACAATGGTCGAAATAACCTAAATTTCTTCCAATCTCTATATCACTAATCCCTTCTTCCCTATTTGTTAAAACTAGATCCACTATATTATCACTCCTAGTGGGTTGCTTTATAACCTAAGAAAATTATCCTGCACTATAGTAAAACAAATCCTAAGCCTCCTGATCACCTACAAGAGGCTCCAAGTCAATATGTCTAGAATTAAAATCACCTCTTATACACACATGCTTATTTATATATGCACGTTCTATCTCATGCCACAAAAGGTACTAAGCTTCCTAACTAAGATTTAGTGGTGTATAAATAATCCTAGGAGAAGTTTATCCTTTCCCTCCTTAACACATAATGACTGTGTTAGTGTCTATTTTAATTGTAGTGTTTTTACTATATTGGAGATTATGTCTAATATAAATAATCATCCCTCCTCTTATCCCTATCTGTATGCAACATAATATAACCCCCAATTTGGACCTCAGGGGTAAAGTGCTTTCCTGCCAAATCAGGCCAAGACTCTGGTATCGCGATAACATAAAAATTCTTTACATTTACTACACTCACAGGGAAAAGGAATTATATGGTTCTTAATGTGCCGGGGTGGTTTCCCGGTAGAAGGAATTATGTATATGGTTCTTAATGCAACGGGTTGGTTCCCAGGGGAAATGAATTATATGGTTCCTAATGAGATGGCTTGGTTTACAGCGGCGAGGAATTATATAGCTGCTAATCCGCCTAGTGGATTGAGAGGGAAAATGATTTTTTTGGTTCCTAAGGCGATTTGGTAGTTTCCGGATGAAGGAATTATAGGGTACCTACAGGGCTGGGGAAGGAGTTATAGGTACCTAATGGAACTAGTTAGTCTCCACGGCATGAGGAGATATATGGTTCCTGAATGGATAGGTCGTTTCCAAGGGGAGGACGGTGTGCTTTACCGTGGGAAGGAATTATATGGTTAAAAATGCGACTCGTTAACCTCCAGGGTGGAGGAAATATATGGTTCCTAATGCCCCTGTTTCCAGGAAATAGGACTTATAGTGTTTCTAATACGACGGGGAGGTTTTACGGGGGAAGTAGTTATATGGTTCCAAATACGGCTGGTTGGTTTCTAGCGGGAAGGAATTATATCAGTGACGATTCCTCCATGAATGCAACGCATGCTCTGCATGCCTAGTTTTCATAGAATCACGTATTGTAACTTGTAAGCCTTTTGAGACTGCAGAGAAATCAAATATTATTTCATAAAATTAAAAGGATAAATTGTCGTAGCCTGGCTTGAAGTCAGCAGAGATTAATTAGCTCAGCTTCTCAAGTTTTTATCTGGGTAGAGAAAAATGGTTTTGATTGCTTTTGTCAATAAGACTGTTTGTTGCGTACACCAGCAATCCATCCAAGATCACATAGCTTTCAAAGATTGTGTCTGTGTACAGAAAAATGTATTTTATTGCTTAAGACAAAAGGTTGTTTGTTGCGTACATTCCTTCGCTTTCCATGCCGTCTAACATCTTTAAGTTTTTTGTAGCTAAATACATGTTTTAAAATGTTGCAAAACATAATCAAAAATAAAAATATATATTTAATTCTCAGCTACAACAATTTTATGCATGTGTATAATTTAGTTGTTATCATTTAATTTATTGATGTAATCCAGAAAGCATGCATTTTGAAAACGCATGCAGCCGCAGGTGATATCTAGCAACCACACAGACGGTAGGCTGAGTGGCTGAGGCATATCTTACATTTTTTTTGAGTGAGGGCACTGAGGGCCAGTTATACTTGTACAACCCTACCAAGTGCCAATTGTTAACCGAGTTTATTGTTTACTTATTTTTTTTTGCCCATAATGACAGACGACATATTCAAGGAATTAAAAGTGAAAAAGTTTAGCTCATAGTCGATTGATGAGAAAAAAAAGCGAGACCGATGCCAAATTTGCAGTTAACTAAAGAAAATAAAGGATTTACTCGAAAATTTAACACTAAGATGTATGATGAAATTCCATGGTTGTGTGGCCATAATTCCAATAAAAAATTGTACTGTTGATCGTGTTTGCTATTTTCAAATGAAAAATCTGTGTGTAATTTTGTTGATCGTGGATATGACGATTTATTAAATAATTTACACACTGCTATTTCTCGTCATCAAAAGTGTCGTTCTCATATTAACGCATTTGTCGATTTGAAAACAATTGGAAACTCAAAAAGAATTGATTTATTGCTTGACAAACAAAAATCAGGTGCCATTTCTAGACATAACGAGGAAGTAAGTAAGAACAGAGAAATATTGAAACGCTTAATTAGGATTACATGCTTTTTAGGTATGCAAGAGTTAGCATTTCGTGGTCATAATGAAGAAGTAAACGCTGATAATAGAGGTAACTATATTGAGTTAGCGATTTGTATGGCAGAATTTGATGTAAAGTTTGAGAATCATTTAAAAAATTGCGAGTGTTTTCAAGGGTACATCATCTGCCATTCAAAATGACTTAATTCAATCTATTAGTTCAGTTTTGTTAAAAAAAAGTAAAGATGAACTTAATGAGTCCATGTACGTGGCGATTTTATTAGATGAAACATTTGATGTCAGCTGTTTTTCACATTTTCTACTGTTGTACGTTATATTGATAAACATGGTGATATTTATCAGATTTAATGATGTGAGTATTGAGAGAAGTGCTGCAGGAATTTCTGACTTAACTATTAGAAGACTGCAAGAACTGTGCTGTTTGAAAAAACTTGTTGCATAATCTTACGACGGGGCTACTTTTATGACCAGCGAACTTAATGGAGTTCAAGCTAAGATAAAAGAAGTTGTACCAGAGGCAGCTTTTTTTCACTGCTACGCTTATAAACTTAACTTTGTTTCATAACAAGCTGTTGCCGAAATTTCTGAATGCAATATTTTTTCTCAATATTAGGAAGTTTATTATTCTTTAGAAGTTCAACTAAGAGAACAGCAATGCTTGACAAGATTATTGGAAAGCGTTTTCCTAAATTAGCTCCTACAAGATGGAATTAGTCTCCTAGTCTAATTGCAACGGTTAAGGAAAATAAAGATGGTTTAATGGATCTTGTTAAATATATTCTTGAAAATCCAAGAGAGTTTGGCACAAAAACAAAAAAAAAGCGCGCGTGGCTTCCTGGCAGGCATTGATACATTTGATTTAATTTTTTATTAGAAGTATTTTCTGCGATTTTTCCTTTCTCTGAATATCTATTTGATGTGTTGCCAACAAAATCCATTGATATTGTATATATATATATATATATATATATATATATATATATATATATATATATATATGTATATATCAATGACCGTTAAAAATACTGTAACGAAAATGACACAAATGAGAAACGAAAGATTTTCAGATGCGTGGAGCTTAATAACAGGAAGGTGTGGTGAGCCATCAAGCAAAAGAAAACAGAATCCCCAAAAGACAGGTACAGTCAATTATATCATGACATATTTGATAAAATCTTCATTCAAAATGAAAGAGCGTTTCAGTTCAATTGAAAATTTAGAATTCATTGAGCTTTTAGATTGCAAAAAGTTTGAGTTTTATGATGTTACCTTCCAAGGAAAAGCTTTTGAATCTTTGAAAAAAGCTACAATTCCTTTTTTGAGTTTCCTCGCCTCCGTTCTGAATTGTCTGTCTTATATTCGCACAAATCTTTTGCGAAAAAAATGTTATCGATCTCCTTAAATTTGTACTTGAAAATGAAATGGACAAATGTCTACAGGAAATATACAAGTTAACAAATTTGATTATAACTATGCCAATAACAACAACAACTGTAAGCGATCATTTTATACTCTTTAAAAGAATTAAAACTTAAGAAGTTTTAATTTTGCTATTATTTCAATTGAAAAAAAATGTCCTCAGAAAACTTATTGAGAATCGAGAAAACGTTTACAATACAGTAATTGAAGAATTTTGCAAGAAAACACGACGAGCAGAATTTCTTTATAGGTAGTGTTTCACCATTACCTTTGGTAAGTTTGAATTTTGTAACGCTTTACCAATATTTATTAAAATTTTCTGAACTATTAATATATTTGGTATGTTTTACCTTTTCATTGATTACTAAACATAGCATTGAATATTTTTTTCAAAAACGTGTCAAAATGTTTATGAAAGCTATTTTAACTTATTAAATTCTATATGTAACTATTATGCAAAGTTCTAATAGGAACGTTATATTTTCTCTGTATTTCATAAAATTAAATGCCTAAGCAAAAATGTCACGAGTCGCCACTGAATTATATATGTGCTATTCCGTGGCGTGCGGTGACCTTTGAAGATGAGGAAGCAATTCAAGTTTTACAAAAATGAATGTTAATTGAAGTAAACTTGTTTTTCATTAAAAATGCCTATAAAATTGTAAGCTATTCACTTTATTTAAATGTTAATTTTTTTTAATGTTATTCTTTTAAAACTTTATTTAAATGTTAAAATAGCTTCTGTAAGTATGCACATCCAAAGGCCAAGATGCATATTGGTGGCCTACATTGTACTTGCGAGTGCAAGTACCTGTTTTAATAAGTTTCTTTTTCATTATAAGTCATCGCACTGAACTTCCTTTTTACTAATTTTTCAATAATGAAATCGCATTTTCTCACAACATTATTTGCATCCATTTTGTTTAAAAGGGGGTTATCACTTAAAAAATGAATAGACAATACGCTAGACTTATATAAGCACTTACTCGCAGCTAATAACTGATCTCAAAGATACGAGGGGTAAGTCTGGTAGGGCTGCCATTATCCAGGAAATATTAACAAAATGCTTAAGATACAAGAGCGTAACCATACAGAGTCTAGACCAGGCCCGGGCAACCCTTGGCACGCCAACGGCTTCTTACCGGCACGCGAAGCCAAATACTTAACTTAAGAAAAGTAAGTAAATGTGTGTCTAACTTCTTTTATATAGCAACCACATCGAGTACAATCTCTTATAAATTATCTGTTATCATTGATGCAGAAGCAGAAGTCTCATTGATGGTATTTAAATAAAAACTCCACAATTTTTCTTTCTCTAGTTTGGATTTGTTCGTTTCCTCTTAAAATCGTAAAGATTCAATTCTGTTTAATATAATATGTAATTTTTTAGGTAAAATAACTATTTTTTCCTTGTAATCTTTAGGCATCATATGTGTTTAAGAATGAATAAAAGAATATCTTTAATTTTACGTCCTTTTATTGTGTTTTGGTCAATTATTGGCATGTGAGGAAATTTTGTATCGAAGATTTGGCCAATTTTGGCCCACCCACTTAAAAACGTTATCCACCCCTGGTCTAGACTATACAGTTGCTTACATTCTCAGAACCAGTATTTAAATATAACCTAACAAATGTTTAAGCCTTAGATCATAATAATAGTTACAGAATTATGGAGGGGGAGCTCTTGAAGGTCGTCCCTAATTATGGGGGAACCTTGAAGGGGGACGCTGGTTGCCAGTAATGGTGATAGATTACCGAGTTATCGCGTAATCTTTCGGCAAGGACTCCGGTTGATACAGATGCTCCGGTTCGTTTGAGTTGCCCTTCCCTATTTTCCCACGATTTTCCCACGAGAGTTATTTTGTTGATTGCTATGGGGTGCCCTAAGCCGAGGGGCGGTCTTATTCTAGCGACGGGGTCAAATAGCCTGGAGGATGGGGACAAACCACAGCAGGGTAGAATACCGGTATTTCGGGAGTTATGTAATCGCGAGGAATTGCGATTAACGAAGAGAATGTGCAACCGCTGTTTTCCCGATTAATAAGGCCTTGAAGCAGGAAGATTGAGGAACGTCAGGATATTGAAGTCACCAAAGAAAAAATAGAATTATTATTGAACTAGATCTTATTTAACTTTAAAAAGTTCTTTAATTGAGTTTTAAGTTCTAAGTTATGAAGTAAATTAAGTTCGAGGTCAAGTGCGGGCCTTTGAGAGTTAGACCTTAATGTCTGCGTTATGTACACGACTATATACAAAGATGAATTACGCGAATCCGTGAAATCGGATTGAACGATATATAACGCGATATATGGCTATATAAAACGGTAATCTAATTATTTTGTTTGTTTCAGCTTCACACAGTTATATATTCAATTTAAGCCATGCCCTACCAATTCCTCGTCTAAATAAGCCAAACACACCTCCCTCTTATGTGCCGGCCTGTTGATTTGTCGGTATTAACATAACTCGACTTTTGATTGGCTACTGCCGAACATATTGATAAGGAAGGCACTCCGACTATTGAGTAAAATTCCCTGTGGGCGGTGGCATGTTGCCATGGGGACAGCTTCCTAATATGGTTTCTATTTGTTTAATAGTGATAGAGATCTGGTTTATTCTGGATTCTGCCTTGATTAGAATGTTTGCCTAAGATTGCCTCGACCAACTCTAACAGATAACTGTGCTCCGTTTACTACCGTGTGACATTCTCGTAAACGGCGCTAACTTTACTTTTCTTTCTCTTTGTACTTTATGTGTGCAGCAACTCTCGCATGTGTCCTATTTTAGGCGTACATGCCGGTCGTTACAGTCGTCCGCCCTTAAGTCGACGGAGTCGTTTACCTGCTACTATTGCACCTTGACCTTTACAAAGTTTGGTTTTCTACATTTAATATGTTATTTTCTTAGGTTAACAATTGTTATGGATTCTTAAATCCTACCTTAATTGCTATACGTAGCATTCAACCTGGATTATTACTCGTTACAGCTAATTAACATTTACAATAAGTTTGACAATATTTATACAATAATTTATTTATTCCATTCGCAACTTTCGATGGGAGCTGTCTACTTTAATTACACATTTATAGTTCTTCCAATCCTGGTACCTCGTGACGACTTTGCGTCTGAATATCGCGAACTTCGCGATATGAAGCTTATATAATTTCACTTATGTACGTTCCTCTTGCGGCTCCTCTGCTCTAGGCGAGGGCCAGGATCAGGGGTTTCGGTCCCCCTTCCAGTTGCGCGTTCCATTTCCCCAGCAGATTCGGGTCTCGGCCTCTTCTGGCCGGCCCGAGACACCGGGATACTCCGATCGCCGTCCTGAGAGTCCTCAATTGCCTGAGGTAATCGTGCCAGTTTCAACCGGTCAAATGAGACGGTGTCCATCCTTCCGTCCGGGAATTGTAGTGTGAACACCTTACTGCCACGTTCGATAACCATGAAGGGGCCCGCATAAGGCGCCTCAAGAGGTCTTCGAATACAGTCTATTCGCACCCACACGTATGATGCTTCAATCAGGCCAGGTGGTATTTGAGACTTTGGCACCGAGTGAATATTGCCCGTGGCTATTCGTCTAAAATCTAT
Source organism: Ceratothoa steindachneri (assembly GCA_963969495.1). Classification (NCBI taxonomy): domain Eukaryota; kingdom Metazoa; phylum Arthropoda; class Malacostraca; order Isopoda; family Cymothoidae; genus Ceratothoa; species Ceratothoa steindachneri. The sequence continues at coordinate 32,753,359 of OZ018319.1, forward strand.
TTGGGCCATTGTCGTGGCCAAGTCCTTGACGAACTTGCATTGTTCTTTCGACGAGCTCGGTGATACCAGTGGCTTCGGGCATAGTAGCATCGGGCTAGTTACCACTGTGAATAGGGAAAATCCAGATTTATTCGGTAGGGCGCGAATACCTAGCAACACCACCGGGAGTGCCATCAGCCAATCCTGTCTCTGGGCTATTAGGGCCGCTTTAAAAGTCCTATGGATCCTTTCCGCCATCCCGTTCGTGGAGGGTCTATAGCTTGTGGTTCGCAGTTGATGAAAACCAATGAGGGCTGACAATTCTTTGAACATATTCGATTCAAATTGTGCACCTCTATCGGTAATCACGTACAACGAGACACCAAATCTGGATATCCATCTTTCCAGCAGGGCAAAAACAATCGTGGCGGCACTCATGTCCGGGCGGGGTACATGTCGGTAATGATCCTACTATGTCCACGTGTATCGTCTCAAACCCCCCTGACTGTGTTTCTATTGGTAGAATTGGAGACTTCATATGGCGCGATATTTTATCTGCCTGGAAAGACATACATTCCTTAGCCCATGAACGCACATCCCTATCGATGTTCGGCCAAAAATATCGGGCTTTAATTAACCTCAGGGAGGCTCGAACACCTGGGTGCAATATATTGTGCAGTTGATCAAAAATCGTTTTCCTGCTCTTTTTTGGTACAAATGGTTTAGGAGCTCGTGCTGTATTTTCACACCATAATTGTATATCTCGATTAAAGGGGAAAGGCTTTGATTTTTCTTTGATACTTTTTACTTCGTCGTCCTGTGCTTGTGCGGCTGCTAGCTCTTGAAGTCCAAAGGAATTAATTTGCAACGATTTGACGTCCCTTGACATGCAATCTTCAACTATGTTGTCTTGGCCGCGTATGTATGCCATGTCGTTGACATGCTCTAAAATGGCGGTCCAATAATGCTGCTGCCTGTCAATCTTTGCACTTAACGGTGACGAAAATGCCGATACTAATTGCTTATGGTCGGTGCACAGCGTCGTATTGCGCCCTTCTATTATGTGCTTAAAATGCATAACAGCCAAGTATGTGGCGAGAAGCTCACGGTCGTAGGTTGAATACGCCTGTTGTGTTTCTGAGAGCTTCTTTGAAAAGAAAGCTATGGGCTTCGCGACGCCGTTCACCATTTCGTGGAGAGCAGCACCTGCCGCGTATTGGGAGCAGTCCGTCACCAAATGCAGCGATAAATTGTCCGGGAGAGGGTGATGGAGTGTTATTGCTTCGAACGCTCTCTCCTCGATTTCGCTCCACTTGATGTTCTTTGACTTGGGGTACACACGCAACAACTCAGTTAGCGGTGCTGCTTTGGCCGCAAAGTTGGGCATCATTCTTCTGTAGTATCCCAACATTCCCAAGTAACGACGCAGTCCTTTAGAGTCTCTTGGCTTTGGCATTTCATCAATTTCCCTTATTTGGGGGGCAGGAGGACATATGCCGTTTTGCGAGATTTGATGGCCCAGGAACGTGATTTGCTCTTTCGCGAACTCGCATTTTCTAGGGAAATCCTGAGGCCTCTCTGTGATAATATTTCCATTACTTGTTCCATATGGTTGAGGTGTTCCTCCAAATTATTGGAAAAAATCAGGATATCGTCTATATATATATATATATATATATATATATATATATATATATATATATATATATATATATATATATATGTATACAAACCTGAACCTATGGAATATATTATCCATAAATCACTGAAAGGTACTGCTCCCATTGCGAAGGCCAAATGGTAATTTATTTATTGCCACAAACCAAAGGGAGTGGTAATTTCCGTCTTTTCGGCGTCAGCCGGGCTCATTGGAATCTAGTGATATGCCCTTACGAGGTCCAGTCTCGAAAAGATCCTTTTTCCATGGAGATGATCTGCCAGGTTTTGGATCCGTGGCACGGATATCGGTCGGGCTTTGTAATGGCATTTAGAGGTCTACAGTCCCCAACCATCCTGTACTCACCGGGGGTCTTCTTGGGTACAAAATGTATCGGTGAGGCCCACGGTGACTTCGATGGCTGGATTACTCCTTCTTTTAAGAGGTCCTCGATTGTTTCCTTTGCTACTTTCAGCTTTTCCGCCGTCAATTGCTTAGGCCGCGCAAATGTAGGTGGGGGCACTGCTGGTATTAATATTCTGCTCCACTGATTGGCCCATTGCAGGTACCGTTTGAGCGAGAGCTGGTCCATACAGTGCGCCATATTTTTCCAATATTTTTCGATATGATTCGGGTACATTTTAAAACTCTGTTCTCATCAACGCTATGGATGGTTCCTCGGAAGTTTGAACCACTGAAGAGAGCTTGGTGTTTCGATCTAGCAACTTATTCCAGGCGCAATCCACGATTAGATAGAAGTGCTTCAAGAAATCCATTCCTAGGATGGGTGCGGTGATGTCTGCTACAACGAAAGACCATCTAAATGACCTTCTTAAACTTGGAATGGACAAATCCGCACTCATTTTCCCGTGGATTTTAATCTTCCCGCCGTTTGTGTTTGAAAGATTTATGCAACTTTCTTTGATGTTGCCGGTATTAGCAATGCTGGCTGGGATGATTGAAACAATCACCCCCGTATCGATCAGGAATTCGTACCTCTTGTTGTCGATTTTTGCGGCTAATTTGAAAACGGCCGCCATGCCCGCTGCCGCAGTGGTTAAGACACGCCTTCCTAGTTTTCCGGCGACGATGGTCTAGATCAATGGTTCCCAACCGATTTTGGCTTATGGCCCCCTTAGGAACCTTATTTTTTCCTGTGGCCCATAATCATTACTTTCAATAGGTAATATGCAGTTTAACTCTACTTTAAAGGATAAAAGATATTAAAACAGCTATTTGTATTCAGGTACAATTATATTTGTCACATATATAGGACTATAAACATAGCAAAAATTAAACAGTGGTTAACAAAAATGTAGTACTCTTTTAAAATAAATAATTAGTCTTACAAAAAATAAAATCCTTTAGCAAAATGAAATAAATATATCATCAACTTTTTAAAAGATACTTACATACTATAACGCCGAACCACTTGATAAACAGACTGTAAGGATTTAAAGTTCCACCTGAAGTATTTTCATCAAGTCAACAACTGTGCCAGGCGCATAACGATCAAGCGCACAATGGATGCGCCGCTGAATAAGCTTGTAAGATGCAAAATATTTGTCTATAGATTAATTTAAATCCTATTATGCTAATAAAATATTTAAAAAAAGGGAAAATAAGTTTATTAATATTTTTAAAATGTAATTCAACCGCATAAATTAAAATTAGGTACTGCCCTAACTATAATTCAGGTTTCAATAGGTTGAGTCCTGTGGCCCCCTTCATGGATCTGTGGCCCCTCTAAGGCTTAAAATTTTCCTGTGGCCACCCTCAGATGTGCTATGGCCCCTAGGGGGCCATATGGGCCCCGGTTGGGAAACCCTGGTCTAGATGAGGGCTGAATTTGTAGATCCTCCATTTTCCTTGGCCACTTGCACCACGGCTTACACCACTTTGCAGTGTCGCCGTAATAGAGATGTGCACGACACACTATTGGCCTCTAGTCCTTCCTAAAAGGACGCACGTTCACTGGGGTGAGGTTTAATTTTCCACCATGACTTTGATTACCACTCCACGCCACACTCGCAAATTGTTTCTCGCGCATTACCGCCGGACCGCACGCATTTTCCACACTATTCACATTAACGCATTGTTCTTTGTTAAAAATCATTAATTCGTCCAGGAGTTTACCGATTTGGGTTAACGAGAGGTCTTTTTGAGTGTCAATTATCAGGGCAATAGTGGGAGCCAATGATTGAATAAATTTATGCCTCACAAGTTACTCACCTACTCCAAGCTGCAAGGCCGTGCTCCTCAGTTCCTCCAAATTTCGCGAAGGACGGCCAATGAAAGTCGATGAGGCTGTTATTCTTTCGAATAATTCTGGCTTAGTCTTTTCGAATTGACTTACGACTTCAGCCTTCAATTTCTCGTAGTTTTCATGTTCGAAAATGTCTGCAGGCAGGCGGTTCACTGTTTCAGGGGGTAGTGAGGGCAATATTTGGGAAAATTTTGTTGCCTCTTTGGTGATTTTTTAATTGTAAAATTGAGCCTCTATAATCCTAAACCAACCCCTCACTGCAGCGTCGTTGAATACTGGAGCTTTTATCGTCACGGCACTTACTGATTCTGCCTCACCTTGCCTCGTCTGGTTGACTTCCATTCTATTTCCTCTTCCTTGTGTTTCCGCAAATTCTTTAATGTTCTTCCGCTTCTTGTTTCGTTTGGGGGAACAGACGGTTCTTAATGTAAGGTTGCCAGTTATGGGGAGGGGGGGGGCTCTTGAAGGTCGTCCCTAATTATGGGGGAACCTTGAAGGTAATCGTGAGGACAACCCACACTTCCCTCTTATGTACCGACCTGTTGATTGGTCGGTATTAACATAACTCGACTTTTGATTGGCTACTGTCGAACATATTGATAAGGAAGGCACTTCGACTATTGGGTAAAATTCTCTGTGGGTGCTGGCATGTTGCCATGGAGACAGCTTCTTAATATGGTTTCTATTTGTTTAATAGTGATAGCTATCTTTTTTATTCTGGATTCTGCCTTGATTATAATGTTTGCCTAAAATTGCCTCGACCATTCTAATAGAGATAACTGTGCTCCGTTTACTACCGTGTGACATTTTCTTAAACGGCGCTAACTTTACTTATCTTTCTCTCTGTACTTTATGTGTGTAGCGACTCTCGGGTGTGTCCTATTTTGGACGTACACGCCGGTCACTACAGAATTGTGTTTTAGACCTTTAATTACTTTTTCCTAGATTCTGGCAACTCGGCAGGGTTGCCAGATGCAAGCAGATGACTGCAAAGCTAAATTTGCTTCCTTCTTCGTGTACAGATAGGTTTTTTTTAAAAAAAATTCTAACACGGCGTTGAAATATCTAGATAAAAATCATCAAACTCTAATGACTATATTATTGCTAAGAAAAGCAAAACATCTTTTAAACTATTCATTCCAAAGTACCAGAGAGCAGAACTATTATTGAAATTAAGAAAAAAGAGAGTAGAATTCTCAACGAAAAGGATGCATTTCTTCAATTGCAGTCAGGCTCATCAGGGTCTAACGGCAGTTTGATTGAAAGTGAACGATACCGTATGGCGTATACAAGTATAGGCAAGGATAAATGTGAGAATAAAATTGGTTCTGCTGTCATATTAATTGTTGGGGTGTAATTTCTTTTTCTTTTCTTCTTAAAAGAGGGAAGCATTGCTTCCCTTGCTTCCATTGAGTGCACGCCACTGTTCTTATTGCGATAAGTTGCTTTGCCGGGGGCAAAGAATCATATCGTTCCTTAACCGTCTGGCTGGTTTCTAGGAAATAAGACTTACCGGGTAATGCAAAATTTATGTTGCACTCGTTACGGCACTCTTAACAAAGTACGAGTACACAATGATGGTTTTGATGCAGTTGCATACGCTTTTATTATTGTTTCAACATATAATTATGTGTGCAAATTGTAATATCAATTAATATGGCCGCTCTCAGCGGCGAGCACGTGCTCCAGGCGAGACTTGACGGCCGCGCACGCGTTGTGGACAAAGTCCTTCCTCATACTGTCCCACACGCGGTCGACAGAGGAATATAGCTCATCGACGTTGCTGTCACGGCCTTGCAGGTGTGACCCTCAACTTGCGCTCACATGCTGTAGTCGATGGGATTGACGTCGGGCAACGGCAGCAGCCAAAAATCCTTCGACCAGAAGTTCATCTTCGGCCCCAACCACTCTTGCACCGTCTTGGCTATCTGAGCGCTCAGTTCTACTGAAAAACGTATTAGACCTTCTTCGTGATCTTTCTCCCCCAGGTTAGGACTATACTGGCTAAAATGTCAATGTAATCTGCCACGAACCACACCCGTGGAAACTTCTCGCCATCCGAAACCACGACGCCGAGCATCATCACGGAGGCTGGGTGTTTGGTCATGGACACGTAGCCGGACCGCGGAGACGTCCTGGCTGAAGCTCACCACGCGATCGTTCTGTGTGTTGATGAGCGTATCGACTATGAAGGTTTTTTCATCAGAAAAATGAGAATTTGATTGTTATGGGCTGTGACCAGAGACCTTTCCACGCATCTCAAGCTCTTTCCGCCCTCCTTCTTAACGGTCCTGGACACAGATGTTTTTCTTTGCTAGCGTAGTCATTTTTATCTTCTTAGCAATTTCGAAAGGCATTTTTTGCAGCAAACGGTTGACAATTTGAGGTCTGACTGAACGAGGTCGATCTTTAATGTCTTCGCCATTCTTGAGCCTCTCCGAGACTCTGTGGACAGGAATCCGCTTGGCGATGTCAAGCTTATAGTTACCCACGCGTAGGATGACAGAGATCTCAATTCTTATCACTTCTCTCTTGACACAACTACACACACGTTCTAATGGGACGTGCTGGTAAAGTAGCACTTTATGTTTTTCGACGGAGCTTTTTTTATCCAGTGGCGTAGTTAGGGGTTTGGGGGCACGGGGGCATTATCTCCTTTGGAGACCCCCAACGTATGAATGCTTGATATCATGAATGACATGAAAACAACTACGCCTGCAATATTTTGGTGCACTCTGGAATGTCTGATAGTGTATTAAATAAAACAATAAAAATAAATAAGACACTATAATAGGAAATACCTACCTATGTATGATTTAAAAAATAAACTACAAATAGTGAAACCGAGATATTACATTTATCAAATATTTCGGGCAAAATTTATATTGATGCTTTTTATCATTCTGACACAGCAACAATATGAGTAGTTATCCGACACTGTTTAATTCGGAATGTAACCATTTTATGAGTATTAACTGTCTTTGTCATTCAAAAAAGGGATAGGGCACTCATTTGGGGCCTTTCTTTCAATGGGGTGCTGGGGAAACTTTTAAATTTGTGCCCCATCGCCCTCCCCTTAGCTACGCCACTGTTTCTATCACACGCGTAAACATCTCGAAAGACCCCTTCCTCCTCAATTTTAACAGAATTTTTGGAAAATCAGATATATAGTTCCTAATTTTAAAGGTTGGGTTCCCGGCGGAAGGAATTATATGGTTCGTAATGCGACCGGTTGGGTTCCTGGTGAAAGGAATTATATGGTTACTAATGCGACCGGTTGGGTTCCCGGCGGAAGGGATTCTATGGTTCCTAATGAGACCGGTTGGGTTCCCGGCAGAAGGAATTATATGTTTCCTAATGCGACCGGTTGGGTTCCCGGCGGAAAGAATTAAATGGTTCCTAATGCGACAGGTTGAGTTGCCGGCGGATGGAATTATATGGTTACTAATGCTACCAGTTAGGTTCCCTGCGAAAGGAATTATATTGTTACTAATGCGACCGGTTGGGTTCCCGGCGGAAGGAATTCTATGGTTCCTAATGCGACCGGTTGGGTTCCCGGTGAAAGGAATTATATGGTTACTAATGCGACTGGTTAGTTCCCGACGGAATGAATTAGATGGTTCCTAATGCGACCGGTTGGGTTCCCGGCGGAAGGAATTATATGGATCTCAGTGCGACCGGTTGGTTTCCACGGGAAAGAATTATATTGTTCCCAATGCCCCGGGTTGCTTTCCAGTGAATAGGAATTATATTGTTATTTGTAATTAGTTTTCTTCCTTTATATTCGATTTTCTTTGTCAATTTTAACTGATTTTTCTTTATTTTTATTATCTAAATTTGGGGCATTTTTAATTCATTTATTTCAATTTTAGTTTTCTTTGTCATTTTATTTTAATTACTTTTCTTGCTCTATTTTTTAGATCTCCTCGTCTTTTTTTAATTTTCCTGCCCTTTACTCTTTCTATTCTATGGTTCAGCTTTGTCTTTTTTAATTGTCTTTATTCCTTTGATACTTTGAATTCGCTTCTCTTCTTATAATTTTGTTTGTTTTTCTGTTTTTTAAAATTGTTTATTTATTTTTCGTTTTCTTTGTCATTTTTAATTGTTTTTACAGTTCTTTCCATTTTTCTGATTTTCCTTGCTATTTTTTCTAATTTTAATTTTTACTTTCACCTCTCTTTTTTTCGCGTTAGAACTTTTTTTCATTTTTCTAAGTTTAAACCTTTTTCAAAATTTTTCTTGTTTTGTTTTCGTTATTCATTGCCATTTATATTTTTTCATTTCCTATTTTCTCGTATTTCTTGAACATTTTTTAATTTGATTCAATTTATGTTCTTCGTATTTTTTTAGTTTTATTTCTTATATTTAATTAGTGCTTCTCTTATTTCTTTTTTAATTGGATTTCCTTTATTCTTGCTATTTCTTCCATTTTCTGTTTTCTTCGACATTTTATTTTTTTGTTTTATCTACTTCGAGTTCTTTTGTTTCGTTTAATTGGTTGTCTTTTTTTAATCTTTTTCCAGTCATTATTAATGGTTTTCTTTGTTTTTGACATATTTCGTATTTTGCCATTTTAAAAAGTTTTATATGCCTTTCTATTTTTTCGCCTTCCTTGCCCATTTTAATTAGTTTCTTGTATTTTCGATCTACTACTTTTATTAATTCTGAGTAAAATTCCCTCATTGAATTATATAATCTTGCCATATTTCCTTAAAGCAAACCATCCGTGTGTGGACCCCTTCGCCTCGCGTAGCACATAGCAATAAAGGCAATTATTGACTTCACCGCGACTTTGGTCCTTTTGCCTTGTTTTATCGAACCTTTCTACTCGTTAGGCCCTTCCCATCACTACCTTAATTAAGTTCATTACTCCGTCCCCTGTTCTAAGAGGTGCCATAATTTTTACGACTCTAAAGTGAGAAAACAATTTATTTTCGAACTTTTCTTCCTTTCAGATTTTCGCATTTTTCGTCTCGGATTTTATTTTTAGGGTCAGAGATGCAGTTGCCAAAAAACATCTTGGCCAAAAATTATCAATGATTTTTCCTAGAACCTAGTTATTTGTTTTACTTATTTATATTTATTATTTTCTTTTGTAGCAATTATTATATTGAGGATTTCCAATCTTTTAATCAATTTCGTTTAAAGCTTTAATTCACAAATTAATCTTCATCCTCAATCTTTTACTTACCAAAGGAACTCAAAATTAGTCTGGCCTCATCCTTCAACCACTCTGGATTACAACTTATGAAATGGATGATTTTTTGGCATCTTTTTACCCTCAAGGGGCATGCAATTTAGAGGCACAATGTCTTTCCAAGATTTGTTTTGGGGGTTTTTGAAAGTTTATTAAAAATATAACAATGAATAGAGAGTATGACAAAAGATTAAATAATTCATTTAGATGTAAAAACCTAAAACATTTTTATAGCACAGACAGATTAGAAATAAAGAAGTAATCGTTGGCCAATATAACGTTGTAAACTGTAATGACTGGATAGACGTTCATCAAGAATGAAAAGAAATTTAACAAAAATAATAAATTTACGCATTTGTCCTATAAGTTATCATTTTCGGAATTATACCTTTAAAATATATAACAGAATAGAATGGATTGGTGGAATGGAAAATCAATTATATAAATGACAAGATAAATATGGCACTTGCAGCAATAATAGGTAGCAGTAGCCGGCAGAACGAATACTAGTGTATTATACAGGGTGAGCACTAAATTTGTACTTGGTTTTTAATGCCATCGAATGGTTAAAACTTGAAATTTGAATGATGAAATAAAAATTTCGATAGGGAATGCTTTTGAAGTTTCACTCACCACATTTTAGTCGCCACATGAGCTCTTAAATTAAAAAAAAAGAAGATAAATCACCACATTTTATATTTCCAAAAGTTAGTTTCTTCGCATTCTTCTTTTCAAAGTGAAAATAACTACTACTTTGGAAGATGTAATTTGCAGTTTGACAGGGACTGATGGTAACCATAAAAAAACACTTTATACGGGAAGACATAAAAGGAACTAAAAATATTAGTGATGTAACACAGTATGTTGCCACCTCGAATAACTCCAGGTTTTTCGTCTTCAGCTTCATATTAAAATATCATTAAAGTTCTCTTGCATTTTAGTTTTACTTTATTTATATGTTTATTCACGTTCTCTTATGGTTATTGAGGGTTATATCAATTCATGAAATAGGTAATTTCACGTAAAAGCTTAAGAACCAATAATTTAGAAAAAAAGGAAAATTTTTAATGACGCTTCAAATTTTTAACGTTTCGTCCTCGAAGTTCATTGAATAATTAATCAAAATTGTGAAAATAGAATACACCAATATAAAAAATTGAAGTCCGCTTTCTAAAGTTTTTTATTTAATTCTTCTACTTTGAAAAAAAATAAAAAATAGTTTCCAACCTCAATGAGCTTGGGATAAAGATTTACTCTATCTGATATTAGGAATATTTTTTTCAGAAATGAGTGAGTGACGCCATGTTTGAAGAAGGTTTATTGGAAATTAAATTCTTTTTGGCACTAAAATGCCATCTTAGTAGCGACAAAAAGCTTAATTGAGTTATTATGAGTGTTTTAAACTCAAGTTTCTTAGGATGCTTTCTTGTACATGTGAGCTATTTAGTGTCATGGAATCTAAACGAAGATTTGATTTAGGCGCCAATGTTTACCGAAAAATAATTTGGAAACAAACCCAAATTTCTGTTTTTTTGGTGTCCAAAACTAAATAAAACAATATGAATACCCGATCAAGCATTTTTTCATTACACATATATTAACAATTATTTGCCACAAACCATTCGTCCAAAGGAGAGCTTTCTTATGGCAGAATAAATGATGTTTGAGAATCCGGCTTTTTAATGTATACTGTTACGAAAATCAGCGTGCAGTTTAAAAAGAAGCGCCCTCTGATGTTATGCCATATTCGATTCGATTTAGCTTTGATCGAAATAATATCCTTGCAGGAGGAATAACGCAAAAAGTAAGCCGATAATTTGGAAAAAAAGATCTGGGTTACTAAACCCTGTAATGGATTAGGAGGAAAATATTTGGTTTATCTTTCCTTTGGTAAGCGGTTGAAGATGGCAGAGAGCCTGTTTCTTGTCTTTATTGTTAACAAGAGATTATTATCGAAAGTATTTATTAGTTTTGCCTAAAAAAAACAAGGCAGTAAGGGTTATTCAACTGTTATGGTCGAGTTTGCTACAGGCAACTTTTATTGTTCCTAACCTATATTACTTCCGATTACTTAACCACAACAGTCACATGTTCATGTGTATCTACATGGTAATCAAAACAATATCTATAGGTTTCATAGTTTTTATAAGTCATCTCGCAAAATAGATAGAAATAAAACGCTTCTGAGATTCGTTCTGGTTGAGTATCAACTCTAGGAACTGGTCTTCCAATTCTAGACCCATCCTTTTGAAGGTCGCCCACAGGTTCTCGATCGGATTAATCTCTAGGAAGTTTTAATGCCATGATCCATATATGTAGCGTCCAAATCAGCTCCTTTACTTGTATCTAATGCCACCTGGTTCTTTACCATGTTGGAAATGCATGGATCAGCCCCTAAATGCTTGTGGATCGTTCCTGGAAGTTGATCTTACGGTACATTTTGGTATCTTTCTTTGTTTATATTTGTGTTCTTGGGATGAAATTTTCCGTTGCCCACAAATGCAGCTTATATAAATCAAGCTTCTTAAATCCATAATGGAAAGAAAGTTTATAGTTTCATTTTTGCATGATTTGGAAATCACATTTATATAAGCATGAAAAACATGGTGCCATCTTTGCAAAAATATGGAATAATACTAATAAGAAATACCAGGTACATATTATATGAAACGGCACCAAAATTGTCGAAGAAGATATATAAAATAGCTGAACAACCAAAAATGTAGTAAGTATGTCGTCGATATATCGCCAAAGTTATCGATGTCAAAAAGTGTATTCTGCACTTTCTCTACAAAGATACAAACCTTAAAGGTGAATCTAATTTTAAGTTTGCTGTATTCTTTTATGGTATTTGTTATAGAGAAATTTATAAATACATTTTGATAGAGCCCCAACTACATATGCTTAGCAGAAGCGGATGACTGTGAAAGAGTAATAAACCTAATGAAAAATACACAGGATAAAAAGTGAGAATAACTTCAGGATGAACCGTGGAACATTGATAAGATTGCACGATGTGCACACCATTGTATACTCATTAACATCTTCATACAGAAATGAGTAAATAAATGAGGATAAAATATTCAAGGATATGGGCAGTATTTTGCCGTGATTCCTTTTAACTTAAAAGACATACAGAGAGTAGACAATCGAATTATGGCTATTTTGCAACATAATATCCGGCTTATATCATTTAATACGGAGCTTTTCCTTCCGGTTATAAGGAAACAAGATGGAAACTCAAATTAAGTAGCGAAATATAGGAGTGACGTCAAAGACCCACCAAACCAACACAGTCTCGGTTTCTTATATTCGAAACCGGTTACTGAAGGAAACTAGGAAGTACATGAAGCGTGCTCATAATAAATATGGCGGACGATTTGGCCAACCAATAAGCTCAATTCAAGAATTATCTTCTTCAGTGATGAAATGTCTGGTTTTTATGTGTCTTTTGTAATTGCTCGAATCTGAAGTATTATAATGGCAATGCGGACACGAAAATGGCACTCGGACTAAGTGGCTTTTCAAGTGTCGGCACAGAGATGTCCTGTGTCTCGACGTGAAAGGGCAATGTGGGCAGGTAAAGGAAGAATCGGGGCTCTCGTGGGTCTTAAGATGGGCCTCCAGGCGATCTCTTCGCACAGTTCTGTACCCGCAACTGTCGCAGTGGAGATGTTGTGTCAAGTGGAGACGCAAATGGGAATTATAGGCAGCGACAGAGAGCTGAGCGGGACAGTCTGGGCATTGCACCATTTCTGCACCATTATTCTGTAAAGACAAAACCCATCTTCAGTATCTGCGAGGCCCGAGGTCTTAGGCAACTGAACACTTGACTTATTAACTAACGTTTGACTAAATTCAGCAAAAAAGTCATTGTATGAGGCACAATTAGTACTTTCATGCCTGAATAGTCTACTACACTTACTGCTCTTACATGAGCACTTCTCCCCACGAATTGCAGTCAATACCTAAAGAAATGGGGGAGGGGTCCCGCCTTTGACTCATATTAAATTACTATCATAGTATCACGTTTTTTCTCTTCTCCTACACTCATACTTGCTACCAGTACACTTACCGACAAAGGTCCCTAGCATTTTTGATTAACCGGGCTAACCTTTCAAACCTTTTTACTTCACTTTCTTTGCGAGTTTTTAAATTTTTGTGGCGATTACCTCGTTGTTTCCCTTTTTAAATAAATAAAAAATAAGTACTAATCATAATTAGTAACTGCTTTTCCATAAAGTGGGGTGGACAAAACCCCCCACTAAAACAATCTAGCCCCACTCCTTCATACTCTATCAAGTACGAAGCGACGCACCATTTTTCCATGCCAAGTTGTTCTCCATAGCAACGGTTGTTATGTGCCCGAGCATCTTGTCCATCCCGGGTTTATCCCTGAACAGTGGGCCCCTAACACACAAACACCATCCATATACATCTACCATACACTTCATAATCGGTCATCTCTTGATCTCCCAAACACCCATTGAAACAATCAACTCATCTTTTATGCGGTCTTTTACACCTTCACACATCACTACTCTTATGTATCTCTTCACATGTCGATTTTAATAGTACTTCAAAACATTCTCGATTACACCTCGTTCCCATCCTTCTTTACACCAGAAATAACTTTTACCTAATTGTTTCTTACTCAATTAAAATTTATCACACACATCATTCACGGGAGAGAAATGTCAGGTGTCATGGACAACCATACTACGGCTGAAATCTGAAGGATTCTGTGCCCTCCTGGCCTCAATGCATGTAGGAGAACTTGAGGCTATGTGATTTCCATACGTCCTCACAAGACCTTCGATCCTTCCTTATCCTTTTATGCCATTGACTCTCCCATTGCGTAACATTAGCACCAGCCCAATCTCATTCTGCACTCGAACCTTTAGTATTCTCTAACGCGCTAATTGCACTTGAAAACTTCCTAACATTCAAAAGCTTTAAGTCCCATTCTGCCTCCCGATACATCCCAAATACTTAGAAAAATGTACTTGTTCAAGGGCCACGCCGCGAAGAGGTTTCCCCCGAAGTTTGTCTCACTCCAGATACCGGTAATTAAGGATGCGAGAATTTTCTATTGCGTCTTTTCTCTACTATTCCTAGTTTTATATTTATCCACCACCCTATCATCCGTTTGCTATTTATTTCTTGGAATAAGTCTAATTACCCTTAAATAAAGGTTGCTCTCAGTTCCCTTCACCACTAAAAAGACTCCAATAAAAGTTGATTTATCACCTTGTAGAACGCCCTCTCTCTCTCTACTTTGTGGGGAGAGACATTAGTTTAGGGCATCCCCCATAGGAATCACGCAAGAGTCTTGCCTTCCTCCCTTGAGAAATGGGCAGCTTCAAGCTGAGTAAAGCAGAAGCTCTGAAGGAGTGAACAAAAATAAACAAATGGACAACGGGGAGCTCGGTTGAAAAAATATGCTCCGAAAGAGTGGACGCGAATAAACTAAAATTGGCAATGGTGAGGCTAGTTGCGTTAAACAAGTAAGCTCCGAGGCAGTGGACGAGAATAAACAGAAATGGACAATGGCAAGCTCGGATAAACAAGTAAGATTGGAAAAGAGGACGAGACTAAACTTGTTTAACCGAGCTATCCATTGCCTATTTTTGTTTATTCTTATTAAGATTTGAAAGAGCTTATCCCACCCTTGAGGGGCGACTTCCTACAACACTTCTCGCTTGTCCTAGACTTAGAAGGGCGTGTTCTCACTCACCTAATGTCCAGAAGCGTTATTCATGGCACTCTTTCCTCCGCGTTGCGTGATTCACTCTTACCGCATCTATTCAAGGACTTGACTTGTCTAGTTAGCTCCACAGGCCTCCTTGCATCCGTGCATCCTACATGCTAAATACATTGCATTTCCTGCATCCTTACAGATAAACCTCTCCCAGGTAATGTGAATTGATAGTTAACAAGCTCCTTTATCTAAGGAATCAGTCACTCACTCATCACAGACATCCTCTCTCCCGGTCAAAATGACGATTCCCATCTGACACTGTTTGTCCATAATCCTTTCATACAGTGTTTTCTCGTGGCTGCCACTTCCATTTTTCCCATTTCCCTTCAACGGTCAACTATACACTGCTAGCCGAGGACTGCCTTAATTTAAAGTTATTACACGCGTCTTGATTATTTCCCCCCTGTCTGTTGACCACTACCGCAATCTCAAAAGAGCACGAAGTCCTTTCCGAGGCATGCCTTGCCACAAACGAAGTTTCCTTTTGCGAGAAAAGGTCGCGATAGATTTCTCGTGAACAACATTCTCTCATGACAGGGACAAAATTTCCCACACTGTAGCCCATTGTAAAAATTTAATTTCCTTCTCTGACCAGGTTGGCAACTTTGACATTTTGGGGAAATGAATATATGGCGGGCCAGGTGCTTATGTTCCATGATATTCGAATCTTCATCGAATATATATATATATATATATATATATATATATATATATATATATATATATATATATATATATATATATATATATATATATATATTGTGAGGGAAAAATAACGTTGCTTTTAAGGATGGCCTCCACGTGATGTCCAAGCTCAAAAGCATGATAAACAACAGGAGCGGGCTGAGGAATGCAGCCCTTATCAATCCGAGTATTTAGACAAAGAGACCTTCTTTGTATCCTTTTCCCTTCCAGCCACGTAGGGATCGTCTGAGGTAAACGACAGCCGAAGCCGCGTTCGCACTACTCAAACGATGGACGATAGTCCCCCCCTTCTATGGGGTAAGCTCCCTCACTCCAGGCGTACATATTTACCCGTGTCGTCAGGAATCAAGGAGATTGTGCGAGAAAAGCTGACGTGGAACAGACTATCTTACTCCTCGATTCGGGTTGTCATACACCGAGGGCAAGGACTTTGCGGGATAAAACCGAATATCTCTCCTTGGATAAAATAAATATCCACCCTGGATTAGTCAAGAATCCTCTCCCCGTAAGAATACCCGTCGGACTACGTGCAACGTCTCCATCTTCAAAGAAGAACCCAAGTCTTGTCCCCAAAGGCTTCATTGAAGATTGATCTTCGCGTAATACCCCCTTAATTACGCATAGTCGTCCAAACAACGTGTTGACGTCTCAGAATAAAACTCACCCTCGTTTTTTGTTCGAAGAAATTACACCGGAAGAATTCACAGCCTCTACTCTCGAAGGCTTCCCCGTCCCCTCATCTCAAAGGAATACTTCAACTCCGAGCAAGTTGACCCTGGACCCCGTCGAAGTGACTCAACCTCTATCCCCACTTCGCAGGACACGACCATCGTCTTCCCCCTCCATTTTGTACAAGGTATTGTAACGAATATTTTAGCTTCCCCAAATTTATAATTGCCGCCTACTGCCCCCCCCCCCACCCCATTATCATTGTGTGCTTACTATGTCCCCATGTAAAGCCCAATTTTGATTCCATCCAGCCTACCCATTTTTATTGCATTTCAAATACCTAATCTTATTGCTGGCCCGTTAACCACTGTAACTATTTGTTTTATTATATGTCTTTTATTGTTGTACCATTTAACCTAAATTATTATTAATATGTATTAAAGTCTATTTTTTTCCTCCTTTACTTTCACCCTTTGAGCTCATCATAGCCGTGTAATAGCCTGTAACAAAGTGAGACTTTTGAACACTCAGCCAATAAAGAATTAAAGTAGCTCTATTGGACCCGCCCTCCCTTACGAGAATCTGACCTCGTAATCGGACCCGGCCGACCCAAAGGTATTAAAAGAAACCCCCGCGCACTCTAAAATCGAATAAAATAGGTATATGTATGATTTATAGAAACTTATACCACGACATATATATATATATATATATATATATATATATATATATATATATATATATATATATATATATATATATATATATATATATATATATGGTGCGGACGGTATTCAGGCTTTTTAATTTTTTTGAGAGATATTCCTCAAATTTGGGTGCGTTCGTAATCATGACATGTTACTTCGATCTCACTCAATGACAGCCTCCAGGAGACCTCGGAACGGGCCACAGGACTTCCTTACTATCTCCTGTTTTAGGCATCTGAAAGCCTTGGTAACCCTGGTCCTCAGATCGTACTTGTTGTTGTTGGTCCCTCGGTCCACCGCGCTCCACACAAAGAAGTCGAGAGAGTTGAAGTCAGGCGAGTTGGGAGGCTAAATGTTAGGTACTGTGTGATCGAAAAAATTCTCCGACAACCAGGCCTGGGTCTTCCGCCTGGTTTGGCAAGACTCAGAGTCTTGCTGCCACACGTAAGGCCTCCCTGCAGCTACCCGGTCGATCTAAGGCTAAACTATCTCGCTCAGAACAAGGGCGTAGCTGTTCAGTTTGGGAGACTCAGGGTAGAAGTGGGGTGGTATGACGTCCCCTTCACCACTGACGACATCGAAGACCATAATTTTCCCTGGAAATTTCATCTGCATGACTCTTGGCCGGTCTTTATTCAGCAGCGAGAAACCTGTTGTTCTGGGAGTTGATCTTCTGCTCTTGTCAGAATTACTTCTCATCGGAGAAGAACCACAACGTGTCGTTATCCAACGGGTAATTCAACTTGATAAGATTGTTGGTTTCTTTGAGTTGCTTTTCCTGCATTTCCTTGGACAGAAATTCTCCCTTTCTCATCGAGTATGAAAAGTAGCGAATGTCATTATAAATTACTAGCCTGATGAACTTTTCGTCCACACATTTCTCCCTTTGAATGGCACACGTCGATTTTCTGATATTGTTGATGATCTCCTGTTTTTTTTCTGGCACGGATTCAAAGGACGTCCTCATGCCACTTCCAAAGATTAGGGGGGTTGAAAAATTCCTTAATCTGTCATCCCCCCAAAAGAAGCAAAAAACGTGATTTTATTTATATTAAAAAGACCGATAACGAAGTTAAAAAAAAAGAGCATAAAATTAGCAGTTCATAATTGCAAACCGAATACTGTCCGCACCATATATATATATATATATATATATATATATATATATAATGGAATGGAAGATATCACATTAACGTAATGTATATCAGTGAAAGATAATGGTAAACCACAATATTTGAATCAAGATTTTATTTATAACTATCGGACTTATTTCGGCAACATGCCATTTTCAACTAATAATGAAGAAACTAGGCAAGGATCACAGTATATATAAGGTAAGACACATCTTAACCAAAATGAAACAGCAGGAAACAATCTGGAAACAAAATAACTCGGGTGAATCTGGCGTGAATGACAATCTAAACAAAATGAAATGGAACCGGAAACAATCTGGAGAGTTGCTAATCATCAAGACACATTGCGTCCGGGGGCTTATAAATAAGATTGGCGACTCTATTCATTATATATTTGTTAAATTTGTATTGCCCTTCAGATAAATGAAATTATCAACTTTGTTGATGTTGATGGATTCTGCAATTCTCCTGTCAATATAATTGTTTGATTTATAAATGATTTTGCATGGTTAAAATCAATTCTATGGTCGTGCTTTTGCATGTGCGTAAAGAGACTTGAAGAGTTCGTACACCTTCTGATATCAGCTAAATGTTCTTTCACCCTCTTATTAAAGTGGCCTGACTCTCCGATATATGTTAATTTGCAATTATAGCATGGTATACTGTAAACTGCAGCATCGAGATTGATTGGGCGCAGTCTAGTCAAGGATTTTCATTGAAGTTCATTAAAGACTGATATTTATTAATTGAAAAAAGTCTCTAATGAACTTCGGTAGGAAGAAAAGGCGAACATAAGATAAATCGAGAAGATTGAAAAGAAAATTATTAACACGAGACTAGCGGTCGCTTTCAATAAAACCTGCACTAATGAAAATATACTGCCCAAATTCACACAGACACACAAATATATATATATATATATATATATATATATATATATATATATATATATATATATATATATATATATATATATATATATATATTAAAATGAACAATTCACAAAGTAGCGCGTGGAGTTCGCAATGAATGCAATGTCCCGCAGGACATTGGTTTTACCCTTCTCTGTTTATTTCATTGACCTTACCATCTTTTAAAAAACTTTCAACCTTTCAGTTGCTTTCAAATACGAGTCAACTATAAAAAACATTCTAGTTAACAATAATTATAATAATATTGAGGGAGACTATTGGGTCGAATGTCCTGTTTGTCCAAGTAAATATTTTGGACAGGCGGGAAAGCAATTATCTCTCTGTATTCATCAGAATAAATACAATGTTAGGAGAGCTGGAAATAATAGTGCCGTTTTTGTGCCTACGTCCGAAAAGAACCACTTAATTAATTGGAATTCAGCAAAATTTATTTTTCGCTCAAATGACTCAATTAAAAGAAGCTTTGTTGAATGTTCATGTATAAACCAATTTAATACCTTTAACATTTCTCCTGGCCTTTTTAAAATTGATGCTGTTATGAATAAACTCATTCTTAAGGAAATTAGCTTTGACTTATGTTCCTTTTTTTGCAATTTTCATTTTAATGTCACTCGATTTGTCAAATTAATTATTGCATTGATTTTGAAATAACATTTTTGTATTTATCTTCCTCTCTCCCCTACGTATCTGCTTACTTCTAGTGTCTCTCCTAATCTCACTCTTTAGACTATCGCTTAATTCGTTAATCGTTTTAACCATTTTGGCTCTGTCCTTGACTCTTTCTGCCTCTCGGTTTGACCTTGCTACCTGTTATAGCTAAATCTTAATGTGAATTTACCAGTCCCTCTCCTACTTCCTCACTGGTGATTTTGTCTTAGAGGCAGTCCTTTATCTTTTGAATGAATCGTGTATGTGAGAGTATGCAGGTGAGGGGATAGAAAGGGTGTGTGAATAGATAGCGGAAAGTAGACAAGTGGTGAAAAGAGAAAGAAGTGTGGTAGGGTGCAAAGTGATGTTAGAGCCTGGTGATCAGGCCTATCGCTTTCAAATTTTTTGATTTGTGGTTTCGTTGTTGTTTTTATGGTTGTTTTATACATATATATATATATATATATATATATATATATATATATATATACAGGTATATATATAACATATAATTTGGCGTTCAAGCCATTTGTCTTTATTGCTAATATTTTTGTTTATGCTATGCGCGTTAGCTGTTGTTTTTGTAAGTCGTTAATATTAACTTACTGTGTTTGATTTAGTATCTTTTTGTTTCTTCATAATTTTGTAGTGTGTGTATTTCGTGTAGAGTGTTTCTTCCTGTAGTCTTGTTCGGTGATTTTCGTCTTCTTGTGTAGGTTTCCTTCTTCGGTAGTTTGTCTTAGTTGGTTAATTTTGTCGATATCGGTGAATTTTGTCAAAATCGGTTGGTTTCATGATTGGTATTTTTTTCTTGGTTTGGGGTAAATTGACTCATCTAGCGTAGAACGGTACTTCTGCTCCGCCAGCTAAAATCCTAGCGGAGCTTGGAAATCTGGCGCGACATACTTCTCTTCTGTTTCGGTCAATCATTTGTACGATATCTTCGTCCAATAAACGATTGACCTTTTCCAGCATATTCCTTGTCCGTTCTTCGATGACAACGTTAATGGGGGTTAACCCCGCCTCCCGGTGCAGCTCTTCTTGTGATCTTCTTTCCATTCTGCGTGTACCTGTGATTAGGTACACGCATTTATTCTGCACCACTTGTAGTCTCCTCTTCTGTGCCTTTGAGGCACAGGAGAGGGCGGAAACGGGGTATAGCAACGTTGATCTAACTAGTGCAGTATAGATCTTCTTTTTGTTGCTTTGACGAAGATTTCTGAACCTGTACAGAGTCTTGACTGCAGCAGTGGCCTTGGTGATTCGTTCTTGGACGTGCTTTGCGTACCCGGTTGAGGTGAACTTCATGCCGAGTACGTTGCATTCATTGGTGTAGGGATATCGTCTATCCCCCACCCTGACGTCATCAAGTAGTCTCCTGCCTATGGGGACTACTTTGAACTTATCCTGGTTGGTACGGATTTTCTACCGGGCCTAGTAGGTGTTCAGGTTTTCGATTTCTGCCTCCGTCATGCGAGCTTGCATAGGCGCATTCCTCCATGGACATGTGATTACCTGGGTGAAATCATCGGCGAATTGTAAGTTGAGGCAAGTGGGGTTTACAGGGACTGGGACATCCGCGGTGTAAATCAAGTAGAGAGTGGGAGACAGGCACCCCCCTTGCGGGAGGCCCGCATTGAGCTGAAACTTTGGCCCGTCCGTGCACCCTAAACTGATGTACGCCGCTCTCTCCATGACATAGTCACAGAGAGTTCTTTCTAAGCTTTCACTTAGTCCCAGTCGTAAGATCTTGTACTGCATTCCCCGTTGCCACACCTTATCGAACGCCTTTGATACATCCCGACAAACAATGTCCACGTAACTCTTTTCCCGTTTTGCTTGGGCTAGCTTTTCCGTAATGACGTTAATCGCCATTTCCGTACTTCGCTTACTCCTAAACCCGAATTGGTGTGGGTTGTAGAGCGAGTTATCTTCCAGGTGAGACACCAGTATTTTGTTGAGGATCTTCTCGAAGAGCTTCCCACCAAATTCCAGTAGTGAAATTGGTCGGTAGCTCTCCTTCAACTTGGGGTTCTTTCCAGGCTTGGGCAAGAAAATCATTTTTGCCGTTTTATAAGCGTCTGGAAAGTACCCCGTATTAAGGCAGGCGTTGAATATTCTTCTCATTCCTTCGATGACACAGGCTGGTGCCTTTTCAAAGTTAAGCTTTGTAAGCCCCGATTGTCCTGGGGCTTTTTGTTGGAATGAGCGAAGCGCGCCGAGTAGTTCTTCTTCTGTAATCTCGGCGGCTCCGTCGCGCTGCCTATCCACCTGGTGATGAGGGTGCGTCTTTTCTATTTCTTCGTTAAGCTCGTCGATGATGTTGCTTTCGAACTCTAGGTCATAGTCTTCGTTTTCTTTTTCAGTTATACTGAAGATCTTTTCCCAATAACTTCGGAATATCTCTTCAACTTTTTCTTCCTCTTCTTCGATGTTTCCATTTTCTTTCTGTAGCTCGATCTTGTGCTTCTTTCCAGTTGATCCTTTAAGAATTCGGATCTTCTTCCAAAATTCTTTGGGAGTTGCTTCGTGATCGATGCTCTCGATCGCATCCTCCCATCTTCTGTTTTGTTGTTCGAGGATCAACTGGTTCAATTCTTCTTTGATTTCTTTACTTCTTTGCATCGAGTGTACTGATGCATTCACGATGTTGTGTTCATACATTATCTTCAGTTCACAGTATAGTTCCTTCATATATTCGGTCCACTCGTAGGTTGAGATGGTCCTATATGAGGAACGAGGGATACAAACCCTATCTGCATCGATGATTTGGTTATTGAGGTCATCAAGTGCCTCGTCAATCTCCTCGAGAATTGCCTCGTCCAGGTTGGGCGGATCGAAGGCCTCGAGAAGGTGTGCATACCGTGCCCAGTCTGCTCGTCTGTAGTTCTTCCTGACTACTGCTGGGACTTGTATAGGGTTCCTATTGATTGTGAGTAGGACCCCTATATGATCACTGCATGGAACCTGGACTGGTTCCATGTAGTAATTGAACGGTAGCTGACGATTCACCAGACAGATGTCTGGCTTTGTGGCACATCGTTCTCTGACATAGGTGGGGAAGTCGGGGCCTATCCGCTGGGCAATATTTCTGTCCAGCAACAGGTCCAGGCTTCTCCCTATTCCGTTGAAGGCCCTGTAACCGGATTCTCGGCATCTGGCGTTTAGGTCCCCCATTAGTATGGTGGGGGCTCTTCTGCCAAATAGGCCAGTGAGAGTGTGAATAGGCAACACATCTCTCCTTGGCGGTTGATATCCGGTTGCAATGACCAACTTTCCTAAGTCGAGCTCGACCTCAATCGCGAGGTAGGATTCTTCTAAGTTTCTTATCTGCTTGTATTTGATCCCTTTCTTTATTGCAATAGCGGCGCCATCGTACCGCTCTTGCGAAAAGTTCGTGATCAACACATCGTAGTTCCAGATTTTCATTTCTGTATTACGCGTGTCGATCCCGTGCTCTGAGATCAGTATGATGTCTGCATCAATTTCTCTGAATACATTTCCGTAAAGAATTCTTTTCGTCGTCCAGCCGTTGGTGTTGATTTCCATTATTTTCAGTCCGTTACGTAGCATGATGAGTTGCTTTACCTATGTTTCTTCTTCCCCTTTTTTGGTCTGGGGGCTGGTTGGGCGATTTTACTTGGCCCAGGGTTTTCTTTTTTCGGGGGGGGGGGGGCTCGGGGTCTTTGACCTGCTTTTGGTTGCCCGCGTGCGAGTGCAGGGGCCCTCTTCGCTGTCAGATGAGGATGATCCATCCTCACTTCCAGCCTTTTCCTCTTCTTCTTCCTCTTCTTCTTCCTCTTCTTCGGTTTACTCTTCTGATGGTGCACCAATCATCTCCTCCAAACCGGATTTGGTGCTTTTATTTTGGATTATGGAGTTCTTAAAGGCTTGCGAACACTCGGGGTCTTCTGGCATGGTTACTGCCAGGAGGTTGTTCGCTTTCAGGAGCGCATTGAGCACCTGGTTATAACAACCAGGCTTCACTGCATTTGCCACATTTGCATGGGTTATGCAGATCAATATTTTAGCGCTCAGATCTCCTGATACGCTAAAAGGTGCAGGTCCTGGTGCAATGTTCGTCACTGTGTTTTTTTTGGCGCTCGCGTACGTCGTCTCCTTTGCTTTTCTGTCTTCTTCTTCTTTCCTTCTAATAATCTCTCTGCGCTTGGGGCAATTAAGAGCCATCGTCCGATGTTCCCCTTTGCAGTTAAGGCACTTCTTGGTGTTGCTTTCGCACTTGTCAAAACGGTGCCCTTCCGTGGCGCACTCACTGCACAACAGCTTGTTCTTGTCTGAGCAGGTGGTGGAGGTATGGGCTTCAAGTTTGTAGCATACAAAGCACATCTGTATGCTACTGAACTTTTCCTGCTGTATATTCTCGCCCGGAATTCTCATGTTAAACACGAGAATACCATTTTGGGTAGCCTTTCTCGCCATGTCCGTGGTTGCAAATGTAATCTTAAATACGTGGGTATGTTCGCAGAATTTGATGATTTCGCGAACTTGTGCCCATTGGTTGCTCTTTGTAATCTCTTTTAGCTCTTCTGTGCTATGCTCGCCTACCCAACTTTCGACTTTGCGGCAGATGACGCTTCTATTTGCTGCCACCTGGGGGGAAGGGTTGCTTCTAGTCCGGTCTCCTTCAATACCCTTGCTCCCTCTTTTGAAAGGAGCTGGTCTACGTCTCTGGTTTCGGCACACATGGCGATGAAGCCTGACGAAACTTCAATTAGTTTCACCAGTGCCACCTTGAGTTGTATGTAGAGGGTTTCACATAGGTCCTTCTTCGTTGGTGTCTTCATTCCGGCGATGGTCCTTAAGGGGACCCTCTTAGTGAGGGCCTCCATGGTCTTGCTGCTCTTCTTATTCCTTCTTTCTCTGAAATCAAGTGTAATTAATTTTGTTTTTGATATGTGAAAAAAGTTAGGGTGTGGTAAAGGAGGTATAGGATGGTGTGAGTGGGGTTGGTAATGGGTTTCAAGTAATTTGAGAGGAACGCCCCCGTCCATTTCTCCTGTTGCTCTCCCGCTCGTATGCTGCCAGTATGAGGGATGATAGGGTGATGGGGTGGGTCTCGGGTGGGGACCTCAGAGGGTTGAGCTTGGTGGACTTAATGCATAGCGGCCGAATCAACGACCGCTAAGTTTTTGCCACCCCCTCACGGGTACATACGCCATAACTGCATCCAACTACATAGAGACGGGTGTAACTCCCTCTATGATTCTGGCCGGGTCCCCCGGGCGATGAGGATTCCTCCTCCGTCCGGGACTCGCAGTTATGCCCCAGTATCGAGACGATTTCTGACTTATGCTTCTGCTGTGGGCTAGGCCTCAAACCAGTGTTCACATAAGTCCTTAATTATGCCAAACCAAGTGGCTGACATAGTTAAGACGAAATCAATGAATGGCAGACATCCGAGCGGGTTCACACGCAGAGCGATGGACAGGAGCAGTGAGGCGCTTTAGCCCTCATTGAATTATGAACTTCGACGTAAAAAAAATCTTTTACTAGCTTATATATAATCTTATTATATTATTTTCTCTTTTAGTTATCTTTGAGAATGAACTCAAAAGTTCGAAAGTACTTGGAAGCACCTTTTCATTTTTCCTGCGGGACATTGCATTCATATATATATATATATATATATATATATATATATATATATATATATATATATATATATATATATATATATATATATATATATATATATATATATATATATATATATATATAGATGATGAAAATTAATGCAATATCGCAAGAAAAGATGAGGAATTAAACCACATTCTCCGAAGACAATTTAATTCCTTCCAAATTTAGATGAAGAAATTGTCATTATCAGGACCATTTTTTCTAATTTGTATTACCCCGATTGGTTCATATCGTCTGCCCATTTTGCAGCTAGGAAAACATTCTTTGTTATAAGCCTTCCTACACCAATGACTTCAACAAATGTATAACATTGCCATTTAATAATAAATTAAATAGTTTAAAGGACATATTTGAAAAAGCGGGTATTAATCTAGCCTTTAAATATAATAATTCCTTAAACCAATTGATGATTGCCAGGAAACCCAAAGAACATATTAACATAGGAGTATATGCAATACCATGCAACAATTGCCATAATGTTTATATAGGGGAAACGGGGAGAAATTTAGACAAGAGATTGTATGAACACAAAAGAGATATTAGAGTGGGCAGCGAAAGCAGTGGAATATTTTGCCATGTTAGAGACAAGAATCATACGATCGATTTGAATGGAAGTAAAATGGTATTTAAATCGGCTAACTATGTTAAGAGAAGAATCGTAGAATCGAGCTTGATATCGTCAGTTCCTAATTTAAATCTATCTGAGGGTCATTTTTTTTTTAATCCTGTAATAAGAAAGCAAATAAACAAAATAGTAAAATGTCAGCCCTTCAATATGTTTAGGCCTAACCCCCCCCCCCCCTCCGATTAGCCACAAGTAGGGGATTGGAGAAAAAGAGGGGATCTTTCACGACCTGACCTTGTGTTATGCTTGTATGCACTTTTCTTATATTTTCTATCCAGTGTCAGTTAAAAAAGGGTGTGAGATACACCGAAACTGTTCTGAATTAAATTGTCTTCGGAGAATGTGGTTTAATTCCTCATATATATATATATATATATATATATATATATATATATATATATATATATATATATATATATATATATTAGGATCTTCTAACTTTCATTTTAGGTTGCAAACAAACGGCATCTAACCTAAATCTGGCTAGGTGTCCTGGTGCAGCAAGCAACTTCTGGCAATCCTTTGATAGCGACACCTGGAAATCTGACGCCATCCGTAACCTATTAATTCTCGCACACGCAAGAGAGGTACTATTGTGATTGTCCCAATTCTCTCGCTTGGCTGCTATCATCGCTCCACTGTAAGTGCCAGCCTTCACATCAACCTCCCCAAAAGTTCTCAATTCACGCGAGCTGCGAGCCCGCTGACTTGAAGCAAACAAGATGAATTCCAAATAGCGAGCGTGTTTACTTAACTCACCGCTCCGGTCCTTTACATTAAAATTTATTAAATTTATGCCTCGAATTTGTTTTTACTTTACTTAAACCTTTTCCTAAGTTTTATTCTTAACGAAATACCTAAATGTTTTATTAATTTCTTCCCTTTGTCTTGTAGTTTATGACCGTTAAAATATAACTTAGGTAGAGGGTAATTTCACCTAAAAGTTTACAAACCACTACAGTTCACTTTTTCAGAGGAAAAAAGATTTCTAATGGTACTTTAAAAGTTTTAATCGTTTATGGAAGCGTTGGTTTCTCGAAATGCCATGAGTGAATAGTGGGTAATAACAAAAAAAAATATGCAAGTAAATAAAACTATCAAAATACTCGTTTTAAAATGCTTTCAATTGCGTTCTTTAATTTTCAAATTTTAATGATATAAAGCGATTTAAACTATGATTGGGCGGCGATTTTAGAAAATGTTATATTGGAAATTGAATATTTTTTCTCAGCACTAAAATGCCGACCTTGGTGTGCCAGATAGCTTAATTGTGGTTGTTATGAGTCTCTTAAACTCGAGTATCTTCAGATGGCCTGAACATGTGAACTATTTAATGCCATATAATTTAAACCACGATTAGATTTGGATACGAAGTTTAAAATAGAAGAAAGTAGTTTGGGATCAAACCTAATGATTTTTGGACCTCAAAACCACAAATCCATCTGAACAACCGAACAGACATTGGTCCATTACCGATAAATTGTCCATTATCTGTATTATTAAAAGTAAAGAACCTGCTACAACTTATTCCCAAAGAGATCTCTTTCCTATAATAAAACCCATGTCTAAGAATAAGATTTTTTGGTATGTCATACAAATTTTGAATGAGTTAGGCCCAAAAAGCGCCCACTAAAAAATTATGCCATATTCGATTAAATTTAAGTTGGCGCAAAGGAGAACAACCATGCAGCAGAAATAGTAATGAACTAGCCACTAATTAGTAGCTGAAACATTTAAGGAGTAAAACCTCCAAAAGAGGTTAAAGAGCCATGATAATGGAAGGATAAATGTGATCCTATTTCCACTGGTAAGCAATTGAAGAGGAAAAAGAACATTTTATAAGTACTTTATTTGTACCTTGCGATTACTGCTGAAAATCAAGGAGTTCTGCTTACAAAACAAGGCGATGATGGTCAGACTACTGTCCTAGCAAAAAGATTTTCCAGAGGCAATTTTGTGGATCGTAGGGTTTATTGTTTTGCACTCTAACATGTCCCTGGATTATATTCTAGGACCAACAAAATGATATGTACCAGTTTATTAGGTTTCATGACCATTCCATCGAAATGATTAGTTATTGACTTTTGCAAATCCTTTAGGCTGAATACTAACTTCAAGACCAAATTTTCTACGGAGATTTTCCATTCTTAGCTTAATAGCGTTTCGGGGTATTAATAAGTATATAAAAATATAAACATGTACCCATTAAATTTGCGTGAACGCAAAGTTGAAATTAAATTCTATGTCCAATAATTCGTTTCAAAGAAAATTTTGGCAGACAGTTATTCATCAAAGCTCTAGAATGAGCTACGGACTCGAGTTCAGTGTAGAGGTGGCGTCTTTCGCCATACGTTACAAGGAGTTACAAGGAAAGAAAGTACCCTAGGAGACCTTACGGTCCATTCAAGGAGGGTACCTTTGGACTAGCAGGGGCAGAGGCAAGGAAAAGAGTGAAGAATGCATTACATTTTATTTAGAGCTAGCGGGAGAACTTATGGGAAAATAATATGGCGAATAAACATATCATTCAGATAAGTTTAGTCAATAATACGCATACAATGTAGCACTACAGCAGTGAAAACTGTACAGACAAGTGGAAGGAAGTACAAATTATCACCAACTGATATTTAGGACCCTCTTAACGCATGGGTAAACTGTGCAACTGCCTGGGGATCCGACGAGCATAGGGACCACATGCTTATCTGAGTATGGTGTGGCCTGTGACTTGCTGTCAATAAATAAAAACTATACTAAACCATAAATACTAAAGATAATAAACAATAGCAATGTTAATTTTTCTGATACCAAGTGGACATGGCACTCGCCTCTGATTTAGTATCAGGGTCACCTCTGTAACCTTAAGTGTATGTATGTGTACGTAGCTCACGCCATACATAAGGTAAAAAGCGTATATGTTAACGTTACTTCAAATCATAGACAATTAATATAATAAGAGCAACATATGGATATCTGCCAACTAAATCGTTACCAAACAACTTTTTCACCAATGTGTTTGTAAAGGTGTGTTATAACATGTTTTAAAATGTTGAAATTCAACTCCCGTGGGAGAAACCCTGAAAAGACTTGCTCAAGTTATGGCACCAATAAATGATTGTAGAAATATCGTTTTTTTTTATCTGGCCTTAACTAAATTATGAGGGGTCAAATCAGGGTTTTGTCATGAGTTTGAGTCGATTGTTAGCATTTATATTTCACCACAAATACTCATTTGTGGAAAAATAAATTTTAAATATATCTTATAATCTACTTTGCGGGGCATTGTAGTCTGGCAATATGGATGAAGACGTTACTCCACTTATGCTCGATTGCTTTATCTGCGCAGGCCCGGATACACCAGCTCAGAGGCTCATACAGGCAATTCCAAGGGGCTACTCTACTCTTTTGAAAAATGCAGAAGCTGTTAAAAATGCTACAGTTGTGGAGCGTATGAAGGAGGCTCAAACGGAAGGAAAATTGAGGGTCAACATCAAGTGTAAAGATAATCTGTAGACAACTTCGTTGAGATCGCCAAGAAGTCAGCTCAGGCATCAAAGGCAGAGAAAGAGTCATCAAAGTTAAAGAAAAGACGCGCTTGCTCGAGTTCAGTACATCTACTAGCTGTAGTTCTAGAAGTTCAATGTCAGTTCACCTCCTGTATAAGAATGTATGCATTCTTTGCAGCCAACCCGCTCAGCTCTACAAAAGTAATCCAGCAGAAGCTAGAAAGAAATATAGAGTGCTATATAATATGACTGCAGATAAACTGATGGCAAGCTTGCTGAAGACAGCACGGAGTCGCGGGGATGACTGGGGCACTGAATTCACTGGACACCTGGAAGGGATCAACGACTTAGTAGCAGAGGAAACACTGTACCATTTGCGCTGCAAACTTCTTTTTGAGAAAGGTGACCATTACTCCAAGACTGAAGAGGAAGGCAAAAGGAAGATAGAAAAATTGATGAGGAGCGAAAGGCAGTTTTCATTGAATTCTGCGAATGGTTTGACTCAGAATGAGAGCATGGGGTGATGACGCTTGACCAAGTCCATGAAAAGCTGCAAGAGTTTGATCAATCACCAGATAAGAGTCTCTCTTATTAAAAGTATTAGCTAAAGATAAAACTCCAAGATAAATACCATGACACCTTGTATTTCACAACACAGGAGAGACGGGCAGATGTGCTCTGTCTCAAAGATGGCACCGACAATATTCTGTGAGATCATAATGCTAATGTTGAAAATGGAGATGAGAAGACTCAGATCATAAAGACACCACCTCTCAAGCTCATATGCAATGACATTGCCATGATTGATCTAGATCCGAAGCTATATTCCACCACACACAACATTAGTGACATCAATAATCAGCTGGACCTTGTTCCTGCAAGCCTTCAGATGTTCTTCAGACAGCTTGTCAAGGCAGACTAAAGAGTTGCTGTTTGGGGGCAGAACTTCATTAAGGTATGTCGCCTGCGGTCAGGAGTATTGTCACGTCAAATGGGGCTTGCTCAACAAGTTACACCGGCTGGGATACACTGAGTCTTACTCGAAGACACAAAACTACAAATACTGTTTCCTTAATAGCAAGAGTGGAGATAATGCCCCAGATACTTCTGGCACTCTTGACATCATTGTGGAAGAAGCCGATTATCAAATCAATGATGAGATTGCAGTTAATGCTGCACTTGATCAATCAATAATGAGGGCCAGTGAAAGTGAAATGTCGAGTAACGATCAGGTGGTCTATGGAGGTTGGGGAAACAAACAATGCAGTCACTCATTTATTGGAGACAATATAGATTTAAACATTGTCTCTATTCATGGAAACACTCCTTTCCATTCAATGGGTTGGATCAGAGTCAACTCTCAGACACCACCATTGCCAGATACACAGACAACAGCAGCTGTTCCCATGGTGAAGTTGAAGGCACTCGACAAAGCTAAGATCCTGAGAGGAGCTGAAGTCAAGATTTCCATTTACTAACAAGAAACACGCAGGAATAAACACCATCATGTTTCTCCCCCATCGCTGAGCTCTCCCTCTCTCTGGCTAATGACCAGCCACTTCTCACTCTGGAAGCGGGGTGGGTGATCAGAGCCCACGATCCTGAATTCTCGCACTCCAACTGGAAGGGTTGGATGAAGCGAATCCATGCATATGATGTAAAGCAGAGCACACAGATCAACTTCCTCCCAGTCATTGAAGGTAACCCTAATGACCTCAACACCATCTTTACCACTATTAAAGAGTCATACGGCTCTCTGCTCACAGAGTCGCTATAGTGACCTTTGATCTTCCGATTTGGCTGAAGGCTGTGGATATCATAAAGGTGAATCTACCCGTCATTGCAGGGCTGGTGGCTTTCACCTATGAAGTCTTATCTTGGATCAATGGGTAACACCATGCAAGATTCTGGACTACTAGAGGTGATCCAGTTGATCTGTCCTGGAAGTATGACAGCCAACCACATTATGGATGGATGTTTTGACAAGGCAATCCATGCTCACCTCCTGATCGGCGTAGCCATCAATCATCACATCATGAAACTTGCCTTCACTGAGGAGGAGTATGGTGACCTGAAGACCTTCATTAAGAAAGTGGCTGATGGGAAGGTGGGAGCCAGATACACAGACCCAGTAGTGGCAGTGTTTGAGCAGAGGTTTGAAGAAACCTTCAAACGACTCGTAGAAGGAGGAAAAACATCTGAACTTTGGGTACAGTACCTCAACATGGTAGATGTGATCAAGCTCTTTATCAGAACGGAGTGACTTGCAGACTACAACGGGCATATGTCCTGCATGTTACCAAGATGCTTCACATCTTTGTCGCTGCAGGCCATCATCAATACGCCAAGGGCGCACGGCTGTACTGTCAACTCATAGAGGAATTCGAAACTTTGCTTGTTTACAAAGACACCTTAGAACGTTTCACTGTCCACGGGAACCACATTGTCCGTTACTCCAGTCATTTTGTGTGACATCTGCATTGAGCAGACATTAATGAAGGCCGCCAAGTCAGAAGGTGGACTGAGCAGAGGAAGAATAAGAAACAACATTTCTGGGCACAAATGCTGGGTGCTCACCCGCAATCACTTCTCTGATGTCAACCAGCGGATGGAGGAAGACGCCAGTAAACATACTTCACTCCACAGAGACCTTGTCAGGACACAGATGAAGCGAGATGCAGAGGCAGGTGAACTTGCCCTAAAATGGTTTGAGGAGAACAAGCCAATCGACAACGATCGAGACAAGGATTTACTGGTGTCTTTCTCAACAGGATTTACAAACACAGGAGATAACTCAGTCAATGGTGAGAGAGCACCTGAAGTAGGAATGGAGATGCAGATCATGCTGGATGGACAGTCAGTGACATTGACCATGGATGTCAAGTCAAAGGTAAAAGCTCTGTCATCACTCAGAAAGATTCCCATGTTCAACGAGAAGATTAATCTTGGCTCACTAAAGTTGTTCAACCGACTGATCACTTTCGCCCAGAGGGATATGACAGTTGAGACAAACTTAAAGTATAAGCTGACTCCCTTCCCATTGTCCTTGTTCAGCAACAAAGGTCAGAAGCTGAACAAAGCAAATCCGGCACACTTTTCAAAGACAAGTTTGAAAGCATTAACTGATCCACTTGAGCTCACTAACCAACCGTGCTGCACCCTAGTGATTGATGGCGGAAGGCTTGTCTACATGGTGAAGTTGGAACAACATCAGACCTATTTACGATATTGCCAACAGTTACCTGAGCTATGTGCAATGTTTGGGCCGCTGCTCCCAGAAGATCATTGTGGTTTTTGATGGCTACACCAGATCACCAAAAGATTACAACCACATCTGGCGTACTCCTGCTGTGATCTCTAGATTCGACTAGATATGTTTCACTGGACCCCAAGAGTAAAGTTCCTGGACAACACTCATAACAAGAGTGAACTCATCCATCTCCTTTCTTCAACCTTCCGAAAACATCACATCACAGAGGAGCAGTGCGACAATAATGCTGACACTTCGATTGTGAGAGAGGCATTGACTGCTGAGGCAGATTGCTTTGTTGAGGTCAGTAACATTTGTCTGTATTTTCTTTCATTAACTACTAGATGGTGCCCAGAGGGGGTATGGGGTAATTTAAAAAGTAGAGAATTCACATTGTGAAAAGTTTGATCTGTTTTTTGAACGGTTCATTATGCTTTTTATATCTTGTTTAATTATCAGGTGTGGGCAAACGTGCTGGTAATGCTGGTGCATCATAGCTCAGACAGCCACCATCCACGCTTCTTCACCACATCAAACGGCTCTTATGACGTCCGGAAAATCCAAGAACCTCTCTCTTTGAAGGACAAAGGGGCTATCTACTCTTCTGTCATGCCTTAACGGGGTGTGATACGGTTTCCGCAATTGCTGACCATGGGAAAACAGCTCTATTTGACAGGTAATGATGATAATACTACTAATCCTTTGAAAAATGATAATAATAATAATTTTATCATGGTGCAGTTTTTTTAGATTTTGTGCCGAGGACGTGAATAAGTACATGGACATCTTTGACACAGAAGCTACCAAGGAAGCAGTGATTCAGGCTGGTACTGCGATTTTCTAGTATATTTACTAAGGACCAGATACTAACTATATTGGGTGAAATTCGGTACAACATGTTCTCAAAGAAGGCGGCGGTAGAAGTGATCAAATTAGAGACTCTACCTCCACAGATGGTGCAGCTGCACAACCTTCACTCTGTGCCTATCTGCAGACCCGGGACTGGATCCTTCTACAAAACATGCCTCTGAACTTTTGTGACTATGGATGGACATTAGGTGTGCATGGGTAGGAATGAGCCAGTTCTAATACTAGACCCCATGGCTCCTGATAATCTACTGAAGTTCACGAGCTGCAATTGTGATGGAGATTGCAGCAACCGGTGGTGCAGCTGCAAGAAGAATGGGGTCCCCTGCATCTCGGCCTGTGGAGTCTGTAAAGACATTATATACAGAAACTGCAGTCATGATGTTGTTGAGTCTGAAGACATAAAAAATGACTCTTGAAGCTTCTGACATGAATGACAAATATTTCTGTTTGTAAGAATGTGAAATAAAAACTAATTTGAATATAAATGTAAAAGTGGGTGTGGCATTTTTCTACAATGAAGTGTTTTGGTGAAATATAAATGCTAACAATTAACTCAGCATCATGAAAAAACCCTGATTTGACCCCTCATAATTTAGTTAAAACCAGATAAAAACAAACAACGATATTTCGACAGTCATTTATCGGTACCCGAACTTGAGCAGGTTTTTTCAGGGTTTCCCACGGGAGTTGAATTTCAACATTTTAAAACATGTTATTACACACCTTTACAAACATATTGGTAAAGAAATTGGTAACGATTTAGTTGGCAGATTTGTGAAATATCTCATAAAATGCCTTTACTAATAGAAATGATATACCATTGACTTCAAGTTAATTATAAAGAAATTTCTGCAAAGAAATTTGGCAAATGTTTTTGTTTAAAATTTTATTATAATAAACAATTTGTAGTAATTTTATACTGTGCTATCTCCGTCTGTAGAGTTTGCAAATTATCATTTATATGTTGAAATCTTTGTATTTTAAAACACGCCTTCCCGTAGTAATTTGAAGCGCATGTGTTTTACTGTGTGTGGGGATGTCAAGGAACCTCCCCAAAACTAATTTTGTTGAAACACCAATAAATATTTGTTTAATTTCCTTGATCAATTCATTTTTATTCCTGTGAGTGGTTGTGTAGGTAAGGTCTCCAGTGCAATGGTTTGCCCTGTGTCTATAATGCCGTTAAAACAGCCCTGTTAAGATTAGCTAAATTATAAGGAAGGATAAAATCAACCCATACACTACCAAGAAGTAAATATGTGAAGGTTTGGTGGTAGCTGGAAATAATGTTTCAGAGACAAAGAGAAGATATTCCTACACGAAAAACCCTCCTCGGCTACCGAACTAGAAAACAAAATATCCGTAAAAGTGACGTCGTCACAGAGCTGATGTTTTGAATGAGGTACGTTCACAGGATAAAAGATTTTGGAGGAAAGTATTATTAAAAAACGAAACGAACATGCCGTGAACTATATGGCCATAAGTGCAAAAAACATGGATGGTGGGAAGTTGGTGAGGCTCTTCCTCCGAAAAAACCCCCCAAACAAATCATACCAACCATAAAAGACGGTGCATTGAGCATTATGGTATGAGGTTGCTTTACTGCTAATGGTACAAGAACTTCTTAAAATCAATAGGACAATGAGGGAGAGAAATTCTTTGTCTATTTTGAAAGAAAAACTACCATCAAGAAGAAAACTGAAGTTTGGTCGGTTGTTTTACTTTCAACGGGACAACGCTCCAACATATGTCGCCTATGTAGTGAAAAATGGTTTAAAAGTTCGAAAACTAAAGTTTTGAAGTGGTCATCACATAACCCAGACATGAATGAACCACATAGAAATATGTTGAGGAAAAGAAAAAGACGCGTCCACTAAAAAGAGGGACCCCTTGAAGATTGTCATTAGTCAATAGAAACATATGATAAAGGTTTGGCCCTGTACTGCTAACGAGGGTCAAGTGACAAAATATTAATTGTTTGTTTTCATGTGTGTATGTGACCCTTTGTTCACTTTTCAATCGTGTAATGTTGCTGAATTAATTTAGGCGCTTTAAACTTTTAGACTGTAACAGTAAAAGAGTAATGAACCAAAAGAAAAATGCACCCCATAAAAAATGGGAAAACTGTGGAATGATAACACATAACACTGAACAAATTGCACGGTGAGTACAGCATGTAGAAATGTATACTCATCTGTATCCTGATATAGAAACGAGTATACATAGTGGTAAAGGATAAATTATTAAAATAAAGAGGACGGTATTTACTCGTGTTTCACGTTACCTTTAAAGAAACATTTACTCAAATAATGGTTATCTTTTACATATTATGAGCCCTACATTAATTTATTATGCAGGAACTTTCCTGCATATTAAGTAGGGTAAAGAAGACTGACATTTGTGGCTAGTGACCATTAGGATATTCTTCCAAAAGGCGCTTCCCAGTAGTAATTTGAAGCGGGTGCGTTTTATTGTGTGCGGGAATGTCAAAGAACTATTAAGCAACCAGAGTCTTGGTTTCTTCTTTTAAGGGGCAATCATCCCAGGAAGCTAGGAAGTACATCATACTTGTATAAATATGGCGATAGATATGATCAGCTAGTATGCTCGGTTCAAGAATTTCCTTGGGGTGGTGCGATGCCTGATTATTAAGTGTCTTTTGTAATTGCTCGAATCTGAAGTATTATAATGGCAATGCGGACACGAGAATGGCACTCGGACTAAGTGGCTTTTCAAGTGTCGGCACAGAGATGTCCTGTGTCTCGACGTGAAAGGGCAATGCGGGCAGGTAAAGGAAGAATCGGGGTTCTCGTGGGTCTTAAGATGGGCCTCCAGGCGATCTCTTCGCACAGTTCTGTACCCGCAACTGTCGCAGTGGAGATGGTGTGTAAAGTGGAGACGCAAATGGGAATTATAGGCAGCGACAGAGAGCCGAGCGGGACAGTCTGGGCATTGCACCATTTCTGCACCATTATTCTGTAAAGACAAAACCCATCTTCAGTATCTGCGAGACCCGAGGTCTTAGGCAACTGAACACTTGACTTATTAACTAACGTTTAACTAAATTCAGCAACAATCTCAATTAATTGTGACTTTTTATATGGACCTAAAACATCCGCTGTTGTTGGTCAGTATTAATCACGCCATCAAGAGATATCACCATTTTATTTGGCGTAACCGAGCAATTTTTGCCATTATGTCAGGCACAGTTAATACCTGCATGTCTTAATAGTATACTACACTTAAAGCTCTTACATGCATACTTCTCCACAATAACTGCGGTCAATACCTAAAAAAGGGAGGAGGGGGCTCCCTGTCCCCAACTACCTCAAACATTTCCCAATGGTTAGTAAATAACTTACTTTTTGCTAAATTTGTTCGGTTTTCAATTTTGTAGGCGCAACACTAACTCACTTTCACTCTAATCCTTTTTTGAAGAAAATCCTCATTTGGGCTCGCTTTCGAGGGGTCATATTGTCGTTCTTACCCACTTTGAGATACCAAACTACGACACCTTCACAAATCTCTGATAGTGAGACAACTAGATTATTGGCAAAGCAGCCAGGTAGTTTCTCAATCGGTAAATAAGCCTGGTAGTTTCCTAATCGGTAAAGAAGCCTAGTAGTTTCTTAATAGGCAAAGCAGCTATGTAGGTCCTAATCGGTAACACAGATAGAGTGTTCCAATCGATAAATTTGTCAGCGAGGTACTTTAATAATATCAAGCCGTCATATTTCTTGGCCATTCTTAAAGAAGATTAATAAACAAATGACGTTTAAAAATAGTCCCAAATTGGAATCGCCAACTCCAGGAAAAGCAATGAGAATGTTCATTGCGCACATTATATTTGAGTAAAGATATTCACTTTTATGGAAAATACAACGATCTTATTATTTGGCGTAGGTATATGTGCTCACCCGTGTGTGTCATTCTGTCTGTCTGTGTGCAAGATATCTCATCAAGCCATCGGCGGATTCCGATAAAATATTGCGTAAGGGTGGGACAGGGACCAAGGAAGAGTTGATAATATTTGGGGGGCAGGGTAGATGTTTCCAGATCCAGGTGTGGATTATAACTCATTCACTTTATGTTTGTGTACGTACAAGTATCTCAAAAATCTCTTGACGGATTTTGATGAAATTTTGGAGGGAGGGGGGGGGGGGGATTTTGTTATAGTTGGGGCGGAGTCAGATCCAATGGATGGATTAGTCACTTGCTTTAGCATTGCGAGACAAAACATTTTCTGACATTTGGCGGAGATATCCATGAGTGTTTTCGAATTTTTATTTACAAGTGACCTTAAACAATAATTTAGCCATGTGGCAAAATGCTAATTTATTTCAGCCTGAAACTATAAAAAGTTACCTAAAATGTCAATTTGCTAACTTTATGGCTAGGTTTTCACATTTCTACTGGGTTTTGCAAAAGTTCTATTACACTAGGTTTTTTGATGTTAAACTGCAGACCCTAGAAACGCAGCACGCGCTTCAGATTCGGCGTCTCGAGGAAAAGATCCTAGAGCTAGCCTCTAAACTAGAGGCCCAGTCGGCTCAAGCTCGAGACGAAAGTCCCACTGACTTGGGTGGTTCCGCCGATGTGACTCCAGCCCAAGGAGGTGAAACTGCATTGGCAGTCCCACTTGTGCCATGCGGAGCCAATGAGAAGAAGAAAAATGACCATAATGCAGCTCACCCCAGTGTAGAGGATTCGAGCGCTACTGGTGCGCATGGGAAAGTGGAAAGAGAAGAAGAGAAAAGAGAAACGGAAGAAGAGAAAAGAGAAACGGAAGAAGAGAAAACAAATGAAGAGAAGAAAAATAAGATGAGGAAGAAAAAAAAGAAAAATGCAGAGATACAAGAGGAAAGCGGCAAGTCGCTTCCGAGAGGAAAGAATAAGTCGCCTGCTGACAAATGTGCAAGAGTCACCCTTATTGGTGATTCTCAAGCACGGGGCTTGCAGTCCCTGCTAGCGGCCCGCCTTCGCACTAGTGTGAAGGTAAGCTGCCTGCCAGGATGTGGTAACCACCACATCAGAGTAGAGGCTGAGAAATCACAGATTTCTGAGAGCTCAGTCGTTGCTCTGATGGTCAGTGGAAACGACCTGTACCTGAGAGGAGGTAGGGTAGGCCCTACAGATAAAATCCTCCACACGGTCATGGGTGCCGTGGACGACTGTGGGCTGAAAACCCGCAAGCGTGTGGTAGTCGGGATGCTCCCGAGGAGAGGTCCAACACGGACCGCTCACTCGATGAATGTGTCTCTAAACCGGCGCCTGGCAGATTTGTGTACGGCAGAGGGGGTCTTTTTTGTGGACCCGTACCGCACCTTTTATGGTAGAAATGATCTCTACCAAAGGGATGGGGTACATCTTTCCTTTAAAGGAAAGGCCTTTCTGTCGAACATGATCCAGAATGTCGTAGAGAGGACCGAAAGGAGTATCCGGCCCAGAGTGAGGGCGGACGTACGCCAGTACGCCCGTGTCACTCCAGGAACGACCTTCTCAGAGGTCGCAAAAAGGGGTGCCTCGCCAACAAAGAAGCCGGGAAACGGAAGAGCATAGGGAGTCCTACAGTCGGGGACTCCCTGAAAGTTCTTCTGTTCAATGCGAGGTCAATCAGGAACAAGTTTCCTGAGCTCCGTGGCCTCGTAGCGACGGAAGAACCCGAAATGGTAGCCATAACAGAATCGTGGATAAAAACGTCAAACCGAGACTTTGAAGGCGAATTCACGGTTCCTGGCTACCAACTCTTCCACAAAGATAGGCCAGACAGAGAGGGTGGCGGTGTAATGTTGTATGTCAAGGATACAATCAAATCTACGAACTCCAACATTATATCCGATCACGAGCTCCTAGGCGTTGACCTAGAGATAGGTCCTGTCAGATACAGGACCCTGCTGCTTTACAGACCCCCTTCCCAACCCGTTGAGAAGGACAGGGAACTGTACCAGCTGCTGGGTGAGCTTGTTCAAGGCAGAGTGTGCATCGTTATGGGCGACTTCAACAGACAAGTTGACTGGGAAACCAGAGCAGCCTGTGGCGATAGCGCGCTACTCCTGGAGTTCGCCAACAACGAGTTCCTCACTCAATGGGTCAGAGAACCGACGAGAGGAGACAATATCCTCGACTTGGTCTTCACCTCTGAGGATGATATCGTTGAGGATGTCTCTGTAGGCGAAGAGCTCGGTGGCAGTGATCACCAGCTAGTTAGATTTACCGTCGAGATCCCGAAGGTAAGGTCTGTTGCCAGTCAATCAAGGAAACTTGACTTGAGAAGAGCCGACTTTGCACGCCTTCGTGCTGGGCTGACTGATGTAAGGTTAGCGGTATGCGAAGAGGTTGAGGATTCGTGGAACAATTTCAAAAATAAATTCATGAGTCTTCAATCAAGTTGCATCCCTCTAAAATGCCTCCGTCGGTCTTCTGTTCAACCAAAGTGGTTTAATCGAGAAATCGGCCAACTGCTTAGGGAGAAGAGAAATGCGTACCGGCGATCGAAGATCTCGGGTGCCTTTGACGAGTACCGGAGGCTAGCCAGGAGAGTGAAGTCCAGCATAAGGGCGGCTAAGCGTACTGAGGAACTCCGAGTGGCGAGACTCTGCAAGGAGAATCCCAAGTTCTTCGGCTATGTAAATAGCCGTAAACCAATCCATCGTAGGATTGGGCCCCTAGTGGACGAGGAGGGTGCATTAACTCAGTCAGATGCAGAAAATGCTAACCTTCTCAATGACTACTTCTCCTCAGTGTTTACTAAAGAGTGTGGTCCCATCCCCCAGCCCACGGATTCCTACTCGGGGGAAAAGCTGGAGGCAATGGACTTCACCGAAGGAGAAATAAAGAAAAAGATCGCTGACCTAAAGACGAATAAGTCCCCTGGACCGGACGGGTTTCTACCCAAGGTGTTGAAGGAAGTGTGCGATGAAGTATCACGACATCTGTGCGCTATCTTTAACATGTCAATCCGGACCGGATGCGTTCCTAGAGACTGGCGTGAGGCGGAGGTGACTCCGATCTTCAAGAAAGGATCCTCCAGCCATCCGTCAAACTACCGACCTATCAGTCTGACTTCGATAGTCGGTAAACTCATGGAAAGCATGATGGTGGAGAAAATAACGTCGTATTTAGAGTCAAACCTGCTACTGAGGAGTTCCCAGCACGGCTTCCGAAGGCAACGGTCATGCCTGACGAACCTTGTGGAATTCTACCACTTCGTGTTCAGTGAGCACGATCGGGACAAGGCGGTGGATGTGGTTTACTTAGACTTTCAGAAAGCCTTTGATAAGGTACCACACCGCAGCCTTCTCCGGAAAGTGCGAGCGCTGGGCATAGACGGAAAAGTAGCCGGCTGGATCGAGAACTGGCTAAGTGGCAGACGGCAACGGGTGGTGGTGAATGGACAGGCTTCTGAGTGGGTGCCCGTTACTAGCGGAGTGCCTCAAGGTTCTGTCCTGGGACCACTACTATTCATCATCTACGTCAACGACATGGACGGTGACATGGTTGCCAAGATTTCCAAATTTGCCGACGATACCAAGCTTGGTATGAACGTTGCAAAGGATGGAAATACTGCCCGCCTGCAGGAAGACCTTGGGAAGATTGGGGAGTGGTCGGACACGTGGCAAATGCCGTTCAACGTGAACAAGTGCAAAGTAATGCATATCGGCCACAGAAATCCCCAATCTCATTATATCCTTAAGGGCACTGCTCTCGAATCGAGTGACACTGAGAAGGACTTGGGTGTTACTGTCACTAGCGACCTCAAGTTCTCGAAACAGTGCATTGAGGCAGAGAAGAAAGCCCAAAGGATGTTAGGCTACATAAAGCGCCAGTTTGGATACCGTAACAGGGAGATAGTACTTTGTCTGTACAACTCCCTAGTTCGGCCGCACCTGGAGTATGCCGTACAATTTTGGAGTCCTTCGTTTCGAAAGGACATCGCAAGGTTGGAACGCGTACAAGCCAGGGCAACCAAACTGATTCCCTCTATCCGACATAAAAGTTATGAGGATAGACTAAGGGAATTAGATCTGTTCTCGTTGGAAACCCGTAGACTGCGTGGTCAGCTCATCGAAGTTTTCAAAATACTTCGAGGGTTCGACAATGTTGACTACCGGGATATTTTCACACTGAGTGAGAACAGAACGCGCAATCACGGCTTCAACTTGAACTGAAGCGTTACAACCGCAATCTGTGTGGAAACTTTTTCACCTACAGTATCTGCGGTAAGTGGAACGCACTTCCAGTGGAAGTTGTCAACAGTGAATCTGTTGACCAGTTCAAGTCAAGACTAGACAAAGTCTTGAAAAGTGGCCGTTTAGGGACGCAAAACAATTGAGCAGCCATGTGCCCGCTCGATTGCTAGTCCCAAGGTACCCTCTTTGAATGGACCGTAAGGTCTCCTAGGGTACCTTCTTTCCTTGTAACTCCTTGTAAGAGGTTAACGTGTGTGATAGAAAGAGTTCCGTCAAACAAACTTAAAGTTCCACTTTCCCAGCATGTGTCATTAACACGCTTTTCCATTGTGTGTTGAGATTTAAGTGAAAAGAAACGAGATCTCTGCTCTACTGCGCGCGGGGCCACTAGAATCCTACACCGCCGAGCGGCTTAACGTCAACCGGATAACTGTCCATAAAGTCGCGGAGAGGCTCAAGAACGGGAAAGGCCGCAAAGATCGATCTCGTGCAGGCAGATTTCAAGGTGTTAAGCGTTTGACTATGAGAAAGGCTTTCGAAATTGCTCCGAAGCTCAAAATGACTGCTCTCGCGAAGAAGGATATCTCCGTGGACAAGTTGTCTAGGGCCGTCAAGGAGAAGAGCGGCTAGATCTTGAGATGCGTGGAAAAGCCTCTGCTCACTGACAATATGCGAGAACAACCTCGGGGGCAACGTCGGGAGCACTGTCCTCACCTTTTCAACGACTTGAAGAGTCGTGGCAATCAAATTCTCATTGTTTTCTGATGAAAACGATGGTAAGCTTCAGCCATGACGTCTCCGAGGTCATCTACGTGCCCATGACTAAGCACCCGGCCTCCGTGATAAAGATCGGCGTCGTGGATTCGAATCACGAGAAGATGCCGCCAGTTTTGTTCGCGGCTGGTTACAGGTTCACCGTGGCCGATTACAGGGACATCTTGGTCACGAAAATCCTCCCCTAAATGAGAAAGACCACGAAGAAGGTGGAATACGTATTTCAGCAGGATGGTAACCCATCCCATACGGCCAAGACCTTGCAAGAGTGGTTGGGGTCGAACATGAACTTCTGGTCGAAGAAATTTTGGCCGCCACAGTCGCTTGACCTCAATCCATCGATTGCAGAGTGAGGGCGCATGTCGAGAGCAAGGCCTGCAAGGTCCGCCACAGCAACGTCGACGAGCTGAATTCCTCCGTCAACCTCATGTGGGCCAACATTAGGAAAAACCTCGTCCGCAACGTGTGCGCGGCCTTCAGGTCTCGCCTGGAGCGATGCCACATTGATTAATATTACAAATTAAACACATATGTATGTGTTAGAACAATAAAAACGTGTCTAACTGCCTCAAAATTATAATTGTGTCCTTTGTTGAGAGCGTCGTAACGAATGTAACTGGACTTTTGCAATACTCGGGACTTTATAGCCAACTTTGCACATTTATACTTTATAGTCTACTAAATTATTGAGTGCTTATATTTCTGTTGTTGATTAGCACCAGTTGAGCATCTTAGTAGTTCCCGAAACGCGATAAAAAATGGTCCTCTTTTCTCCCTTGAGGTCTTAAGTTTATATCATAACTGTTTAAACGTTTCTGTTAAGTTCTAGAATTTTTTAGAGACTTATCAAGGCTACTCAAGAAAGACACAAGTGAGAACAAAGAACAGACTAATAGAGGACGAGAAATAAGTAGATAATTATGTAAGAAGTTAAAAGTTGGCCTAGATTTTGTTTTAAAACCTAATGTAGAAAATA
Organism: Ceratothoa steindachneri; assembly: GCA_963969495.1. NCBI lineage: Eukaryota > Metazoa > Arthropoda > Malacostraca > Isopoda > Cymothoidae > Ceratothoa > Ceratothoa steindachneri. The sequence goes on from OZ018319.1 coordinate 32,796,858, forward strand.
ACTTTAAAACAGTAGTGACATGAAAACTATCACATGTCTCACAGAACACGTAAGCCGCGAGCATGGAATAGCAACGGCGTCTGCCAGGATTAGATAAGACAAGATCACTAAACAATCAAAGTTCACCTGATAACGAAAGTAAAATTAATTAACTCCTATATTAACTAAGCCCTAATTTCTCCATACCCATGTCATTACAGGTGGTACAAAAGAACAGCACGTCGTTCTGCCGGGTGTAGGCCCCAACTCTATGCATCACGTTACTACTCACCTCATATCATCTCACACAGACACTTAAGAAAACATTAAGACTCCATTAAATTTGTTCCAGAAAAACCTATGACGTATATTTAATGCTTATTTCTACTTTAGCCATTCTCCCACACAGTGATATCTGCGTACATCAGCGCCACTAAAAGTACTCTTTTATGCCTATTAAGAACAAAATAAGCCATCTATTCCCACGTGGTTACCATTTCATACCGATAGGGCACTTATGTACCGTGACATCTCATCCACACGAGTCAATCCTCAAGCAGGACACTTCATAGCGCACTTGCCATCTACATTATCATCCTTTGACCTATCCATAGTATTGATTAATGTAAATATATGTTGCATAAATGACTAATCGATATATATTTGGTATGGGATTTACAATCGATCTGTATACTATGTGAAGCTTTCTATTTCTCGATGGGAATCTAGTATAACGTGGTATCAGAACCACTGGTATCTAGATAGTATTAGAATTTTTAGTAGTTATTTTTAGCTCAGTTCCAAGAGATAGGAAGAATATGTTTTCGTCCTGATGTATTTATTAAAAGGGCGCCTCCCTTGAACACTTTCCTTAGAATTGCACCGCCGGTTCTTGTTTGTATTCGAATGGGCAGGAATTGGATCATACGCTCTTCGAGGCCATGAAATTTAAGATCATTCATTAACAAACTGCTTTTCCAGGCTTGGCACATCCTCCACACTGGCTGTGGGAAGCTGTTTATTTAACATCGTTTAATTTTCCTTGAGACTTGACTCCCTTGTAAGAATGTGCCGATGATTATTCCTATTAAACCAAACTGAACATGCATCGCGAGGTGGTAACCTCTAATTCCGTACAAGGGGGAAACCATGCTCCACTTGCTAAACAGAGGATTGTGTGGCCAAAGCCATCCCTGGCCCAACACCATCATTGGTTGTCGATTCTAATTTTAATAACAACAATGCTGTCCCAGACTACGAGACGACAGACCTATTACAAACTGCCCCTAAGCATTCAGCTGCTTGTCATCCAGACAACATCCGAAACATACACTTCTAACCACATGCAATACAAACAATCACCAACATTGAAAATTACAACTACTCACATCACAATACCCAGCATTTGAAGCATAATACAATCATCACGATTCCTAAATCCAACAGAGAACCCATACTCCTTCGTCACACCGTCCCATCAGTCTCTTCCGTTCAAAATCATGGAGCGCTTCATCCTAAATCAGATCACGCAACACATTTCCTTAGCTCCTACACAACATGGTTTCAGACCACTACACTTAACAACCACTCTTCTTACATACTTCATGCAGAATCTATGAAGACATTGTACAAACACAAGACCAACCAATCCCTATAATACTAGGCATCAGCAAAGCTATCAATGCCATCCCCAGCAACAACCTAGACTAACGAAATATACATCAACATGGACGACAATAAAAAAATATGGCTGTCCAAATATTTGGCAGGTCAACACGTCCAATGTGACATTTGATGGCCAGACATCAGGTATCAAAAACTTTCAAAAGGTGTCCCTCAAGGGTTCATACTGCCCTGCCCCCCATCTTTAACCTCTGCATGTATAACATAGTCAGACCTCCCTCACTCGTCTTCTCCAACATTACCTCAACACACTACACATCTGATACACAACAAAAAGACTCAAAATAGTTAACAATAAATAAACCCCACTACTACACACCCAAAATACTTGGCGCAACATACACTGGTCGATAATATTCAAACAGCGTGACAAACATGACAAACAAACCAATGTACATCATGAAATAACGCCCCCCAAACACACACCCACAACATTCGGGCAAAACAAAGAAACCACTAGTCATATGCTTAATAATCGACAATGTAAGCCCTTATTGGGTCCTTAAAACATCTCCAAGATTACTCAACAGTCTCCAGATCATATAAAACAAAGCATTAAAAACAACCACAGGCTGTATAGCTACTACTCTGAAACTAAAGTTCTCAAGGTCAAAGATCACCTAGACATGAGAGGCCAAAGAATAGAAGAATATTTACAACCCCAGCGCACCTCTACACTACATATCAGAACCCCCACTCCCACAAAGAAACATTAAAATACATAATTCATACTACATCAAAAATAAGCTGTCAACTCTCCCACCGTGCCCACCCAAAACCAGTTCTAGAAACATCCTCACCCACTTTACTATTCCGTACTTTCATAGATCACCCTACCGTATGCACGCTCATCTTCCGTGCTTTTCTGAGCTACCAGATAAGGTGGATGTAAACACAGCGGATCCTTATCCAGAGTGCAACACAGCACTCTATAGAATCGAGCACATAATGGAACACTACACTGCACATAATCACAGGCGCCAACATAATATACAATTCTTGAGCTCCGTGAGAGAACCCCGTACAGCCATATCATTCCTCAAGGCCTCAGTAACAAAGACACCGCTACTCGTCTCCTTCAACCTTACCTTAACACACTACACACCCGGTACACCAAAATAGAGCCCCTCCCCAACCCAAAACAATGCGTACAACCTTTATAAGACGTTATTGTCGTATATTCATTTATAGCTTATTTTCAATTTCTCTTTTCCTAAATTGCGACATGGCACGACGTTGTATTCAATGTTCCTTTTGAACAAACTCAATAATGGTACCTTCCTAAAAAATTTCCGACATCTGAAACTTGTGGTCAAAAGTTTTTCTTTGAACACGAAAACCAAACTTAACATTCGTGCTTCACTTGTGTTCCGTGGAAAAGTTTGGATTAAACTTAATGTCGAAAATGTTCTTTCAACTGATGTTTTTGTGGCAGGAATCATTCCTATTAGATTCATAATTTAAATTGGTAGATTATCTACACTTATGGCCAAATGTTTTGAGACAAATATATATTTTTAGTCGCATGCAAATCAGGTCTCATTATGTCGGTCGGTCCCCGTTTTGCGTATTTATTTGTTTTTGTAATAACATTATAACTATTCGGCCGATTCTAACGAAATTAGAAACCTTTATGTTGTTTAACATTCTCCTCTGAATGATATAATTGCCAAAGTCCTCCCAAGGTTAGCCCGGAAATTATTTTGTTTTGGCAATAACATCATAACTATTTGGCCGATTCTAACGAAATTCAAAACCATTATATTGTTTTACATTATCTTTAGAATGATATAATTGTCAAAGTCCTCCCGAGGTTAGCCCGGTAATTATTTTGTTTTGGCAATGACATCATAACTATTCGGCCGATTCTAACGAAATTTGAACCCATTATGTTGTTTTACATTGTCGTGGTACAACCACTCTATACCACACACTACTCCTATATTATGTGTGTGGGGGGGGGGAGGGGGGACTTAAACACATAATGCAACGCGAAACGTTGGAAGACTGTTCGCAGGGATTAACGACACACTAGGAGGTAACATTTGAGGCGTTGGGTTTCAAATCCTTAATTATCAAACAGAGTGCATAAATGGTTGGCGAGATTTACTTGAATAGGCCGAGTGTATCGTTCAATGTTAGTTAAAGATGAAACAATAAAAATATAATTTTATTTACAAAGATTAAAATAAGAATATTAATAATAGGCAAAGGGGAATTATTTAAATTGAAAGAGTCTCTTGATAATTATTATGAGAAAGGATTTTCAAATGGAATTAATTGATTAATGTAACTAGCAGGGTTGTTTGATTTAAATCAAGATTTAAATCATAGTACTATCATATCAAAATTAAAAATAAGGAAAAATTAAAAAATAAGCAAACATTTTTATGCACACTAATTATTTTTTTTAATACAGCATAATTAAATAAAAATGACCTTTTGTCTACTTATACAACTGAAATAATTATTTCTTGATTATAAATTAATATATTTTGTCCTTATTAACTAAATTTCTTCTGAGTTTACTTATACAACTGAAATAATTAGTAATTTATTATAAATTTAATATATTTTGTCCTTTTTAACTAAATTTTTTCTGAGCTTACTTATACAACTAAGTTATTATTTCTTAATTGTAAATTAAATATATTTTGCCCCTTTTTAACTAAATTTCTTCTGAGTCTAACTGAATCTAACATATTTTTTATGCAATATCCTCATCGTATGTTTAATCATGGAGACGGATTACAAAAGTATAACATTATTTCATCTGAAATTAACTGGTTACTTACAACATATTTTCAATTATGCATCATCCTTGTTTTTAGAATTGTGTTTATTCATGGACTTGAAGAGAAAAACAAGTATTGCTGCCTTCTCTGTACCAAGGCGGTTCCTCAGCTTAGAATGTACTAGTCCAAAAGAGGAGAAGACTCGTTCTACTCCAGATGACGAGGCTACGGCAGTCATAAGTTGATGCACTGCAGAGAGAATGTCACTGCCCACCCTTACCTGTATGAGACTCCCACCATTCAGTGGCTGACAGGTTCTGTAAACTTAAATGACTGAAAAGGAGGTGATCTTGCTTGAAACTTCATGATAATGGGAACAAGTGCTGGATATTTCTCATTGGCATATTCCATTGCCATATTCATCTCTTCTTCATTAAGTACCTTACCCTGAAGTGAAGGATTAAGCATGTTGGCAAGAAGATGAGCCTTGGTAATGAACTGTCCATACCCTTTTTTCACCAGTTTTTCCACTTGCTGGTTGTTTTTGAAGTGGTCACATAACTCTTTCCAAATATCGACTGCTTGAGCAATAGTGCATATGTCCCTTTGTACCTGATCTAGAGCCTTAGCTATTGGCTGTAATCGAGCCAAGGCTCCTCAGCAGAGTGTTTGAGCCCAATATTGGATACCTTACTCCTTACAGCTGGATCAATCATTTCCTTGTCAACTTCATAGATCTTCATTAGAATTGGCCAGTTGTTTACATAAATCTTGAGGCAGTCTGACATAGTGTTCCATCTAGTATCTTAGGGCATGACCAGACGCTGACCACCTTCCTGACGGTATTTTTAACCTGCATAATGATCATTCCTGAAGTATTTGACTACAAAACACACATGCTCTTATATATTATCAATTTCTAGGTCATGAGCCAGTAGATTTAGAAGGTGTGCTGCACAACCATAAATGATATTTTGTTCACTTGATTCTTCTAGCAGTTTCCGCATTTTGGTAACGTTTGCTGCATTGTCTGTCACGATATTACCAACACAACAACCAAAGTTCTCTTCACATTTCTTGATAGAAGATTGTGCAAGTTGTAGAAGGTACTCAGCAGTGTGGGGATGGCCTGATGTGTCTACAGTGTCAATTAAATAAATTTGTTTAGTTGAGGTTGTTACAGTAACACAAATAATGGGTTCATTATGAATGTTAGACCACCCATCTATTGCAAGGCATACAGTTTTATTTTTCAGGTCATTCGCACACTTTTCATATTCCTTCTCATAAACCATAGGCAAATATTCATGATCAATTTGTTGTCTCGATGGTGGAGTGTAACCTGGCCTAAGTGTCTCGACCATCTTGCGAAACTGAGGATGGTGCACAAGACAAAATGAAGAATTTGTTGCAAATATCATTCTAGCGACTTCTTCATCTAGACTGGCCTTTTGGGAGGCTGAAGTTTTTATGATAAACCTGCCCAGAGATGCTGTTGACTTTTGTTTGACATGTCCAGATTGTGCAGCATAAGCGAGGGCTGACCATGATCTTTTCAATGGTGGAGAGGCTTCTGCAGATGTAGATGCTGACGCTGTGGCTGTAGTTCCTGAAAAAAGAAAAAAAATAAGCACCTAACAACACTAACATAAAAAAAAACACACTATATAATGGGTAAGGGGCTAAGGACACAGTGCCACCGAAGGGATACAATATAGGTAATGTCATTGACTGTACTGGAGAGTGAGAGAGAGCGAGAGAGAGCGAGAGAGAGAGAGAGAGAGAGAAAGAGAGAACATAAACATATTTAGACAAATTATAGTTTTATGCTTATTTTTGGTGGAAAGAAATGGGGTCAAATACAAATTAAATTAGTATTTTTTGTTGACACTGAAATGTTAAAACTCTTCAAAATCCACTGCACGGTTTGATCGTCAAGATGTTTTAAAGATTTAAAAGTTTATGAGATGGAAAAAAAAATCAGGTTAGTTGAAATAATAGCAGTATTATAGATAATGAAACAATGGTGATAGAAATGATGGAAAAAAACATCAATGCTAAGTATTGGGCTCAAGATTTTTTTTTGCCTTTAATGTCTTTAAAAATTAAAAAATCATAGTACAGTACTTGTTTATCAGATACTAAATTCCTTACCTGGATCATCAAGCTCCTCCTCTGTGGCTGCCACTTCTTGTTATCTCTGCTGACACTTCTCTCTGTGGGACTTTAATCTTGCCACAAGACCTTGCAGCTCCAGCTGGCAGTCTTTACACTTGGCTCTGCAACCTTTACCAGATTTTGAAGGTAATTTGTCAAAATTTTGCTAAACTGGATCATTTTTTCGTCCAGAAGGGTTGACTCGCACAGTTGACATCCTTGTTGTGTGACTCTTCAACAGGAACTGAGACACTGAATTAACCACTCCTCACAGAGACTGTGTGAGAGACAGGCCTGAACAAGTTTCAACAGGCGTGCCTCTGGCTGGGCGCGCTGAGTTACCAAGACGGCTATTAATGGTGAACAAATAATGTGTGTTCTAACATGTTGTATGTGTATGTGTATTGTATCTAGTGTTGTGAATGTGTGAATAACACTAGTATAATCCATTAATTAACAATTATATCCTTAATTACTGCTGTTATGATTTTAATAAAAAAAAATCTGATTTAAATCAAATAAATCAGATTTTTTTTATTATTTTAAAAAAATCAACAACCCTGGTAACTAGGCTCAGATCAAAAGGGCGAACTTGGCAATACTAATAATGGAGGGGGTTTCAGTCTTACGGGTCGATGACTTCGAGGAAGGTCCTTCTTGCGATGAGGCGAGTGGGGAGCAATCCGATGAGGCAAGTGGGGCACGATCCGAATGAGGCGGGTGGGGCACGATCCAAACCAATCTTACGAAGAAGATAGCCAAACTTCAAAGATGACATTCGACGGGGAATGTGGGAATTCTCGTAATTCCAACTGAAAGAGGAATCTTCTTTTTCCTCAAAGGTAATCGATGGAGATTTTCTTCGGTTCGATAAAACGAAGGGAGACGTTGCGCAAATTCAAAGGCTTGCCCTTTACAGAGGCTACAAATTGACTTGGGTAGAATCACGGCTGAAGAAGTCTGCTGTCTGACGAACGCTCACGGGACGAGACGATAAGGACGGCCTTGAGGTGCGGGCTGGAGTCTTCGAAATACAGAATAGCCCGAGTATTTGTATGCCTGGTTTTGGAGGGCAAGGGGGAGTTTGGAGAAAGGTGTCACAAGCTCCAGACATTTTAATCCGGAGGCGGAGTCGATTCACCATTTAGCAGCAAGGGGCGAGACAGTGCGGCTCTTTCACAACGCGCCACCAAGAAGGGAGGGAGGGGGGGGGGGGCTTGGGACGAGTTATCAGGATTAGGAAATATTTTCCCAACGTGCTCAGGAGTCGAAAATTCGAGAATGTTCGAACAGGAAGTGACGTCGTCCATGGCGCGATACCATAGCACGTGGTCTGCGATAAATTGTGGGGGAGGGGGGCGCTCAGAGGTTGTTCTTTTACATACATTCTCTTTCGAATGATATAATTGCTAAGGTCCTCCTGAGGTTAGCCCGGGAATTAGTTTTTGGGGGCAATAACATCATAACTATTCGGCTGATTCTAATGAAATTTGAAACCCTTATATTGTTTTACATTCCCTTTCAAATAATATAATTGCCAAAGTCACCTAAAGTTAGCCAGGGATTTTTTTTTTTTGGCAATATCATCATAACTATTCGGTCGATTCTAACGAAATTTGAAACCCTTTAGGTGTTTACATTCTCTTTCGAATGATAGAATTGCTAAGGTCCTCTTAAGGTTACTCCGGGAATTATTGAAAGTTTTCGAAGTCGTAAGGACATAAATCAGAATAAGTAAGGGCACGCGACTTTTTGGTCGGCAGACCTTGTTATTTTTTCATTGGGTTTTAAAATTTACGTGATATGAATAATTATTCTAATATTTAAATTATTGGAGGTTTATTAAAATGTCTATTTCAAAAATAAGAAAAAACTGCATTCCTTCGCTGAATCCAAAATCGCGCTCTGGTCCTGTTCCTGTAGGAGGTAGGATACAGCTCCTGGAGCTTTCGCATTCGATCAAAAGAATAAAATGATGACAGATATTGGTTTAATGAATGATGTTGTATAATTATAATCGATTTCGTAATATTATGGGGGAAAAATAAATGTTTGAATATTTTTCAATTGAAGAAATGGTTCTTCACAAAGAATAACATCCACCCATTGTTACTCTGCACCAAAGTGGCCTGAAATGCAAAGAGATAGTTGCTATGTGTAATGAATCAAGGAGAACCATCTTTAGGATCATTGCTGACTTTAGAAAGACTGGTTAGCCTTTTGGTAAGCTGTCTTTCTCAAGGAATAGGTTGCCGCCAGCGCCAAGCTTGCTCACGTTTGGAAAGAAGTAGGTGTGGCCGTTTCAGCACACACAGTGAGACTTTTCGGCTTTGCGAAGAAGCCTCAACTCACCATGAAGAACATTACGGATAGGTTCCACTTTTGTAAGAAATATAAAAAAAAATGGATTGTTGAAGACTCGGGAAAAGTTTCCCTTCCGCTTGTTTGGAGCTTCTGGAGGACCCCTCGTTAGGAGAAAAGGGGAGCGCTTTCAGGAGTCTTATGTCGTGCCCACGATGAAAAGGTTCTTACAGTCTTATAGCACCGCATGCTTACGACAGGACTATATTTACCACGTAGACGCAAGATTCAATAACAATTGCTAATTAATATTTTTGCTAAATTTAGTCTGCAGTTCACTTACATTAACTGTCATTTGGCAGCATCGCCATAAATTTGAGCAACTTATTTTCGCTTTTCTTCTTACCAATAAACTGCCGCGATTGGACGTCACCTCGACAGTTACAGGGTTGTTTATGGCATTATATCAACTCAAGCTTTGTCAAAATAATATTTGGAAACCATTTTGCTTTGAAGTAATTGGCACATACTTTAATAATCCAATTTTATTTTGTGTTTGGTGGGGGAGAAGAGCAAATTGTAAAATATGACATCATCTAGTAACTCTGTCGCAGGTGTAGTAGTAGTAATGGTTCGCTAACTTGCTTTTATCCAGGTGGAACCCAACCGGTAATAAAATAGACATAATTGTCAGTATGTCAATCACTGGTGAGCCTGATGGCACCACGAGCCGGTCCTCTTTGTGGAGAGGTGCCAGTACGTATTAGATTTTGACACCAAACAGCATTTTGGTGGAACCTTTGCCGCCTCGGTATGTGGATATAGATAACCATCGACAGGATTCCTAGGAGTGTGTGTGTGTGTGTTGTGCTGCGAAGACGGGAAAAGGAAAATAGTGCAGCAATTGGCTATGCGTGTGATGATAACACAGGACTGCGTTTGAAAAAAAAAATTATGTTCCTCAGGATTACTTTGTGATTTCTTAATGAATCCAACCTCCTGAGCTCAAAAATGAATGTATTTTTGTTCAATCAGGTCAGATTTTCTCAGTACAGCATACACCATTTCATTGAGATTCTCATTTTTCCTGAAAAAAAAATAAAAAAACCTTTCTCTATCTAATAATGCATTATTATTGTTATATAATAGAAACAGGAATAAACGTATGTAAACTATAATCCTTTTAATAAAAAAAATTAAAGAACACAACATAATAAAGAAAATAATTCTAATTTCCAAGAAAAGACGCCCTTGACGATTTTCGTTTGTGCCTCTCATCTGGTACATCACGCTTCAAACACCAACAGTAGTCAGCAAGTATGTTTACGTCCCATTTACCCTGGTACCTGGATTCCATTGTATTTATCTCCTGGTGGAATCTTTCACCCTGTTCTTCACTGTAATCCCCGCAGTTGTCGGGAAAATAATCCAGGTGGGACTGTAAAAAGTGTATCTTTATAGACATTCGAGTTCCCAAATGTTTGAGACTTGTTACGAGCTGATTGACCAGGGCAACATATTCTAGGCTTCTTTTATTGCCTAGAAAATTGTTAACTAGAGCTTTGAAAGCTTTCCTGGCATATTTTTCTATGTCCGTCATTGATGCCTCAAACTGCTGATCTCTCATCAAGTTCCTGATCTGAGGTCCATCAAAAATTCCCGCATGGAGCTTAGCGTCACTGATTTGTGGAAATTTTGAAGAATAAATTTAAAAGTTTGGCCTTCTTTATTAAGAGTTTTGACATAATATTTCATCATGTCAATCTGTATATGCAGTAGAGGAATCAGTATTTTGTGAGGAGGCACTAAAGGTTCAGCTATCACATTGTTTGATCCAATTCGAAATGCTTCTCGTGGAGGCCAAACCTTCTTCTCATAGTGCATACTATCTGCACGACTCTCCCATAAACATAGGAAACAGGGATGCTTCGTGTAGCCTGTTTGCATCCCAAGTATAAGAGAGACTACCTGAAAAGAAACTTAGCAGGGTATGTAAATTCAAAGTGTAATATTTCTAAAAACAAATTCAAAGTAATATTTCTTAAAACAATAAGAATATGATTATGTACTGAAAAATCCTGTATGCCGATGCATTAAATAATTGCATTGGAACTAATTGGATATATTTACATCTTATTTGGAGTTTATTGAGTTATGTTGTATACCTTCTTGATTAGGATAAATTCCCCATTAACCCAAAAGGATGCATTAACCTATAGGGACAAACTTCAACAAAAGAATATAACTAAAAAATGACTCATAATTTCCAGATTTGCATTATTGTAAAATGTAAGTTGACCTAAAGGTGTATACAAGTATTAACAATTAAAAATGAAAATGTCATTATCGAAGAGCTTAGAAATGCCAAGTGTAAAATGATCTTACCTTTAAGTCACCACATATCCTCCAATTCTGGGTAGAGTAATTTATTGCATCCAGGATTTTTTTTCATATTTTGATAACTTTCATTAGGTTGGATTGAATGGTCTATAGGAACGGAAGCTATCTTGTTATCAATATTCAGTAACGCAGCTTTTAAACTTCTACTGGAGAAATCTATGAAAAGTCTCCATTCTAATGGGTTGTAGGAAATTCCAAGGGCCTCAACACGTCCTTTAATATTGGCGCAGTATACTAAAGAGCTGGAAGAATGCTGTAAAAAATAGCTTCGAAACTCTTGTTCTCTATTTCTGTACCCCCAAAATGTTGTTTCTTTAGCGAGAAGATTACTTTCACGAAGTCGAGAGCCAAGAAGTTTTGCATTCTCCTTTGAAAGCCACAGATCCCTGGTCAGGTCATTTAATTGAACTTAAGTGAATGGTCTTGCGACCATATCATGTGTGGAAACCTGATAAGACTCAGATGTGTCATAATCTTGATCAACTTCCATATTAATCTCTTCATGGACCTCTATATGTTCAAGGGAAGAAGGTATAGGAATTCCTGGACCATGGGGCAGGGGTTAGATGGCAGAAGGAATATCCGGATATCCCACACTATGTTTATTCTTCTTATTTATACAAGTACCTGTGGAAAATATAATTGCATATTACATAAAAGAATTCATTTGGAGTTGCAGATAGTACATAAATGTTTAGTAAAAGATATGTTCATGCTGAAGTGAACTATGTTAGTTTTTAAATTTATGCTAAGTCTATGCATAATAATGACATTTTCAGGAGCCAATATAATACAGAAAGCTTAAATACTTGATACAATGCTCACCTTTAAGATTTGTCATGCAAAAATAGCAGTCTGTAGTGTGGTCCATGCCCTCTCTCCACAACATGGAAACACCAAAAGAGAGAGACTTCTGTTCACCCTGACTCCAGCGTCTTAAACTTATGTAGTATCCTTTGCCGCAAACATAGCAAAATCTGTCGGAGCTATTCTTACATTTTCTGTTCATTTTTAACTATTATTATTATTCTTATTATTATAATGCTAAGCAATTTCTAACCTGCAAATATATAAACTTATTAACATAATTGCTTAAAACGTACACAAAATTTACTGTGAATACAGTAATGCAAAAACTATTGAAATTTTGATGTAATTAGGACATGTATAAACTATAAAATTATTATCACTCCCTGTATCGCAAAAAGTGGACCTGATAGAGAAAAACGGATGCCACATTCGGATTTAGGAGGTCAATTTTATTAAGAAACACTACAGAAAACCTAAGGTACATTTTTGATGCAGACCAGTGTATTTTTTTTAAATTTTAAGAGCCCATCTGGCGACTGCCTACTAGGGCGAAAGTCGCCGTACTGACACTAGAGCCTAATACTAGGCTAGATTAAAAGAAAACAAGTAATAACATGTAGATACAAATTTTTTTTAAAAAGGCTGACACAAGCTAAAAAAGGAATAACAACAAATAAAAACCAAAAACAAGACAAGCAAAAAGGCAACAAGCAGGAAGCTCACTCCGGCATCGGGGGGAGGCGCGCCTCCCCCCCCCCGACGCCGGAGTGCGGTCTTTATCGAACAAAGGATCGATAAAAAGTAAGGCAGTAGCCCTATCAGCACCCCAGGTGATGAACGTCAAGGAACGAAGAATATCCATGGCGTGGGTACAAGAGACCCCAAGGCTGCGAATATGAGCCTCCCAGATGAGGCGTCCGTCAAATACAAGAGCAAGGAAACGGTGCGAATCCACCCCTTCCAGGTGAACCCCATTAAGAACCAAATCTGGGTCGGGATGGAGCCTTTGGATGGCGGCATAAGTTCATCACCTTAGTTTTGGCCAAGGAAAACCGAAGCCTGTGCGCTTCGGCATAGCGAGAGACGCGGTTCAATGCCTGTTTGAGTCGACGCTCCAGAATTGGCATCTGAGCCTCACCAAAAGAGATCGAAGTTCGTACACGTAGAGAGAACATCTCTTGGCAGCATCGAGGTGATGCCGTTGATACTCAGGGCAGAGGGCGTGACACTGAGGACACTTCCTTACGGGATACCCTCTTCCTGGTCTATTGGGCCGGTGAGGCCCTACCCCGCCGTACACGGAATCGACGATCTCGCAAAAATTCAGAGATAAAGATTGGGAGGCATCCCCTCGCCCCCATCGTGTGGAGAGTCTCCATGGTACCGTATCGCCATGAGGTATCATAGTCCTTCTCCAGATCGAAAAACACCGTGGCGTAGTGCTGTCTACGAAGGAAAGCCTCGCAGACGGCATCTTCCAGTCGGAGCAGAGCATCCGACGTGGAGTGGAACTTGCGGAAGCTGCACTGTGTGGTAGATAGATGGCCTCCACTGTCCAGAAAAATGCTAATCTAACATTTACCAATTTCTCCATCAATTTGCACACACAGGAGGTTAGAGAGACTGGGCGGAAACCGGCCGGGGTAGAGTGATCTCTCCCCGGTTTGCGATTCACCAGAAATCTGGGAGGATACCCTCTACCCAGAACCTGTTGAACAAATCTAACAGAAAGGCCATACGAACCAGGTGTCAAAGGATGGCGTACGGGACATCGTCCGGACCAGAGGTGGTGTCCGCGCACAAAGCGAGAGCGGGACGCATCTAACTCAATGCGTGGCACAGCGCGTCATTATAATTATTATTCTGAGAGCTACCAAAGCCTCCCTCCAGGCTGCAAAAACAACTGCTAAATTGATTCCACACAAAATACCAAAGTGGTACTGAAGAGAGGCAAAGGCAGCCATGAAAAAAGTGAAGGGCTAATAAATAGTAAACCCAGATGGATAAGAAATATTAGAAGATGAGAAAAAGCTACTGTTTCAAGAATGCATTCCCACAGGGAGTTAAATGAAGAAATATTCCTTGGGTGTACAATTTCGCTGGGTAAAGCATTCCACGTTTTAATTAAGGATGGTATAAAACACCGTGAAAACTGTGTCGTACTAACATTCATAAAATTCATAGCCAAGCCATTAAGATTAAGAGCAAACCTCGTCACGCGAACTGGCTTAAAAGAATCAGGCAGAGCTGCGTGCAACGGATGCTCAATAGTATTAAATACCTTGAAAAAAATGCTAAGGGCACCAACCAGACGCCGATGGTCCAAATCAAGGGACATAGCTGTTGATATAAATTTAATTGAGTTTAACGCTCTCTCCAACAACTTGAGATGGCAATTAGCAGCAGACATGCCGGGATCGAACCAGGTACCGCGACGTTAGCGGACCAACGTCGTATCCACTCGGCTACAAGGGTGGAAACTTTCCGTGGCCTGGTTTCTCTTGTGTTCCAGCTCTTTCTTCTTGCGCGAATACCGTCCATGATCCCGACGATATATTGGCCCCCCTCCCAAATTATTTCTATGCAATTAAATTGTTATAAATTCGAATTTTCCATTTCAAATACCAAAAGTAGGTATAATTACTAGAATAGAATTGTACTCCTGATTTCTATTCATTTAATATCGTATCAAACATCTAACAATTTAGCAGTAAAAATCAGTCATATCTGACTTTTGTACAGTACTACACATAGATATATATTATTGAAAGAGATTAGGGGTGGCGATTAAATGAGAGAAAAAGAAAAGTGCGATTCCAAGCGCTTTGGCCTTTATTTACAAGCATCTTATTAATGAAAATAACATGTTTAAAGAGGTATCTTATATACCGGATTGAATGCAAAGATTTGCCCGATAAATAAAATTTATTTGGGAGAACCAAACTTAATTAAGATTCTATGAATAAATCGAATTTCCGTTGCCATTGAGACCACACAAGTACAAGCATGCATTTACTCACCGATTTTAAAGAGTTCGTAATAAATGGGTCAAAGCGAACGATCCAGGGTTCGTTGAAAGTTCGGCTGATATAAACACAAACGCATTAAATATTAATGGGTGACTGATAAAAAATGCAGAGGGAGAATAGGAGAAACCACAAATAGTACAGGTTTCTTTATTAGTAACGTTTCGCTCCTCTGAAGCTCCAGAGGAGCGAAACGTTAGTAATAAAGAACCTTGGTCCACTTGTGGTTTCTCTGAAACACATTAAAATATGTTTCTTGAAACAATTACTCGAATGCGTAAGTACTTTAGTACAATGCAAGTTGATAACATGAATAATATACACGTTGTTCAGTACAACGGGGTCATTTGATGAATATTTCTTTACTTTATTCGAATCTTTTTTGTATGTCCTAAAAGAACTTTCTCGGCAGTTCCTATAAAAAGACGCTTTTTTTCTAGGTGATTTTTTACAAGTAGTTACTACGAAGTAAACAGGTTTAAATATAACAATTTTAAGTTGTCTATGAAGGCGGAAGGGTATTGCACACAAATCCAGAGATTTGTGTGAAATTTCGGGGGATATCGCAATCTGAGAATGATTTTTTCGGGGAGGGTCTAAATTTTAACTCACAATATCAAGGATACTAAATTAAAACCAATAGTGTATAAATTACAAATTTTTTGAGTCTATGAATACATTTTTTCTGTCACAGCATTGAAGATTGAAGCATGTTTGTGACCGTCTTGTTTGTCCTTGATTCATTACTCTCTCCTTCCAATTCATTGATTCTTTAAATACAGGGACGGAAAATATAATGAAAACACTGTTAAATGCAAGTTTAATTATTTAATATAGAGTTAGTCCTCCTTTGGCAGTACTAATTGCTTGAATATGTCTAGTAATTGACTCACATAGTGGTTACTGGAATTATTAACCATTCTTAGAGCAAAGCCTTTTCCAGTTTTTTTTCAGCGACGCTGGCGGAGTAAAGCCATTCGCCATCTATTACTCCATTAAAAACCCCTAATGTTCCATAATGTTAAGCCCCGGTAATTGTGGGGGGAGACTCAATGTATTCTACTCCACTATCATGCCCTCTAAGCCCGTCTTTAAGAATTCTAGCGGTGAGGATCGTTGCAATATCTTCCTGCAAGACCCCTCCACTATTGAGGAACAATGCTTGTACTGTATGACGGACACGGTCACTCGAAACTGCCAAATCTCACTATATGGCATTACGTCATGACCGATAAAATTCCATGATATGCTGCCCAAATCACCACAGTCCCGCCTCCATACATCAGGGTGGGGTCAGGCAGCCAGGATTAAAAGCTTCTGGGGCTTCCTCCATGGGCAAATCCGTTCTAAGTATGGAAAAGGGCGAAGAGCGATTCGTCTTACTAAATGACATTCTCTCATTGTCTGATTGCCCAATTCTGATTATAATCAGTACACCAATATTTTGCTTTTAAATATTGATGTAAAAAAAAGAGAGTTTTTGCAATTGCAACCTTTCTATTGTATCTGGCTGCATGAAGCTCTCTACTAATTGATTTTGGTCGACACGAAGTTGGTTTAGCTTACAGCTGTGGTTTTATGTTTTTTTCGACACACTGCGCCGTTCTATTGCTCTACGACCCCAGTCACTGGATTTAACCTTCCATCTAGAGGTACACCTACCATAGCTGAATTTTCCTTGATATTTATATCCCAACGATACTGCAGACACAGTTTCTCTCAAATCATGGCCTCTCCAACAATTTGCTATCTTAGGAAATCTGGCCTACATTAATGCATAGATCCGAAAAAGAACATAATTGAGTTTAACAACATTAGTATGAGGTGTCTGCAATACATTTCAACACATTTTGTTGACATTTGGAGGTTTTATCTCGGTACTACTCGTATATAGGACTGGCAGAAATATGACAGGAGAAACAGCTATCGTTTCCATTATTTTTTCTGGTTTTATGAGAATTCCATCATCAGATTATTAAAGCTTCCTTTCTTCAATAAGCTAATACTGTTACAGAAAGAGATAAAAAATGAAATGCCAAATTCACTAGAGCTCGTCTTCGAAATAGCTTCCTTGAGGAAATATATTGCCGTGTCTTTTGCGCATGTGCCGATATAGATTAGAGCTGATACACGTCTTATAATCACAAGCGCAACACATAAATGGTTTCTCGTTCGAGTGAGTGCGCAAATGAACTTCCAATACATATTTTCTGTTGAAATTTTTCGCGCACACAAAACATTTGAACATATTTGTTATGGGATCTCGTTGGAGGCTGAACTTTTGGGTAAATGAACTGGCTATGCCGCTTTCAACTTTACCAGTGATATATAGAGAGGGATCACCGCTCCCTATTAAGCCATCTTTAACGAAAGAGTTTTGTAGGTTTATTTCTTCGACAGCAACACCGTCTGGACCCTAGAACAAAAGAAACCTCCAGTCATTCCAAAGATATTCTTTTACTATGCCCATTTTTAAGGGTACCGGTCTTTTCTAATAAGTAAAAAAATAAAAATAAATTCTAACCGATTATATATAAAGCTGCGCTTTTAAGCAGAGCATGCCCTGTCTGCATTTCGCATAACGTAACCCCCCCCCCCCTCCAAAGTAAAATGTGATTTTAAGTGAATCAGTTTAACTAGACTTTGTTAAACTATCGATGACATGGCTAAATTATGTTGTGACATTGGAGACCTTTGCAATTTAGCCCGCCAAGGAATCCGCCAAAAAAGGAATCAGAAATGAGACGTTTTGATGAAACTGTGTTGGATTAGAGCAGACACGGGAAACCTTTTTACTTTTAGTCGAGTGAGCCACACAAGATGTTTACTATCTTTATTTGCTCACTGAAAAAAATGCAAAATTTACGTTCGCAAGAATGCTCTACGGGGAAAAGGGAACGCAAATTCCACGTACTGTGAGTTCTCCATTGCACGTAACGCATCCAATTTATGTTGTATCCAAGCATGTACGAGTAGCTTACGATTAATATAATATTCATTTAAAAAATACACTATATATATATATATATATATATATATATATATATATATATATATATATATATATATATATATATATATATAGTACAGGAAAGAGAAATTTGACGGAATGAGCAATGAGACAAGAAACAGGAGTTTTTTAGAGTAAGAGAAGGGACATTAGAAGAAGACTAGAATCATAGAGAGCAGAGGGCGGCACAATGAAGGCAATCCTTTACCGAGAAGACAGAGATAACGTCTTCTCTGTCTTCTCGGTAAAGGATTGCCTTCATTGTGCCGCCCTCTGCTCTCTATGATTCTAGTCTTCTTCTAATGTCCCTTTCTCTTACCTCTAAAAAACTCCTGTTTCTTGTCTCATTGCTCATTCCGTCAAATTTCTCTTTCCTGTACTATATTGTAATATAGTCTGCAATGCAAGGTTTCTGCACCTATATTTCTGTCTTCAAAATTGTTTTGAAAGGCAGAAAATAAATATGGCGAAAGCACTGTGGTGGTTGTTATCACCCGCAGAACTTGCATTTGCTCCTTCTTCTTTATATATATATATATATATATATATATATATATATATATATATATATATATATATATATATATATTATATATATATATGAAACATTCACTTACAGAGAAATTTTATAAGGGGTTTGGGGTTATAAACCTGCGTTCTCCCCCAAAATGTTGCCTCAATTAGCTGAGTCTGGGTCACAAGATAAGATTAAAAGCCCCTCAAATTTTCAGAAAAAGTAACGAATTTCTTTAGAGAGTAGCCCAGCATAATAAAGTGAATCGTAAAAATAGGGTAAAAAGTAGTAAACATATCAAAAGGAGTAGCGAGGCTCTTTAAGAAGTCGCCCAATTCGCTACTTGAAGCCCAATCTAGAAGCCCTGGCTGAGTTGAGACTGGTTTCATGACAGTCATTGCAAAAGTGTACAAAAATTTTGTTGCAAGGATGCGCAGTGTTGCAATAGCACCCCTACACTTTGCGAGTTTGTTCCTACAAAACACAAAGGTTCCAAGTTGTAGAAGCGGTGAGTCGTGCAATAAAATACATTAAAAAGAACTTTAGAAGGAGCTTTTCCTCTTGCATAAAAGGATTACAAAAAGTTATCATCATGCATTAATTATCTCGGTCAAAGAGATTATCTTTTCATGTGGATATGTTTTCTCGCCTATCATTTGGGACGATAATTGACAAAATAGTAGGGCACTTTTTTCATGTTTATCATTATTTTATGGAGAGAAATAATCGACTAAAAAGTTAATCATTTTAGTAGGATCGCTAAATTAATAATATTAAAGTTTTAGACAATGGATTAGACATAAGTCTGCCCAAGCCGAAACAGGAGCCTCATCCACAGAAGATTTTCTCGGGCAATTGTGGAATATTATTGGTATAATCCATTTTGAACTTCTTAACTCAAATCCGACTATCACCAAAGAGGTTTACTATGATCAGTTGGACCGTTTACATGCAGAATTTGAAGAAAAAAAGACCAGCATTAATCAATAGAAGAAGAGTGATTTTTCATCGAGAGAACGTGTGAGCTCATATTGTAAGAAATACCATACAAAAACTTAATAATCTTGATTGGGAACTAATGAGTCATCGTCAATACTCACCCGATTTAGCTCCATCAAATTGCTATAGTTTTAGAAGTTTAGCGAATCGTCGAAGAGAATGAAGATGCCAACAAAAGATGAGGTAAAAACAACTATAAAACTTTTAAAAACAAAGTCCAAAGTTAGTAGAAAGATCAAGATTAGCGGTAGAAACTGGTGGAAATTATATTATTTATTAAATTAATAAATAAATATTTATCATCATCATCATCACTTCACTAACTCTATAATTTAAGAAGGGGATTTTTTTGAATATTTGAATAATAATTTCATCTTAGTTTGGTTATAACTTATGTTTTTTTATCAAAGTTATTTCTAATAATTCTTTTGTAATATCAAAAAAACAAAATGGTGAAGTTCAGAAATAAATATAAGTATCGAAATTTTGTGAATTTTTTAAAACCCAAAGAATTACAAATGGTGAAGTTCAGAAAATTTATTTTTATATATCTTTTTCTTCTATAACTATATTTTAGCAACGTGATATTTTGAAAGGGGGGAAATTTACTTTAGAGTTCCTTTTTAAATTATTATAATTAGCGAAGTTCAGAAAATTTATAAAAACTTAACCATGGATGATTTTTTGTAGATTTTAAATTTTAACCTTAGTGGCGAAGCCATTACCTGCTCATTTTTGCATTTTTTTTTTATTTCGGGATTTTCGGAAATATCCCTAGTTGCTTAAAGATTTCCTCAGCGGTTGTGTCTCCTTTGATGTCCATGGTTGGTCTCCATCTTGTTTTTTTTTAGGGGAGGAGGGGGGAGGGTATCATATTTATGTTATATATTTCGCTGAAGGGAGGGTTCTCTGGGAACCACATTTTTAAGGGCCGAACTTTTTCCAACACAGTGTTCAGTTCCTTCGCGTAGGATCCTAGCTTCGCTATGTTGACGAAATGAGCATGCATTATATAGAGTATGAGATCCGGTCACATGCTTCCTTCAATATTTACTATCGCAGTCTGTGGCGCAGGAGCCTTCGTTGGTCCTCCTGCTGTTGCTGCGACGGAGGTTGTATTTTTCTTTTTTCCTTTTCTTCGTTGATTTGCATTTTTCTTTTTCCGGATAAGCTGTTTCTTCATTGGGCATGGCATAGCTAGTCTTCTATATGCATTCCCACAGTTGAGGCATTTCTTTTCGGTGTTTTTACACTCTTCCGACCTGTGGTCTTGACTTGCGAATTCTGAGCCAGCCTTTCCCTTATAGGTGCATTCTATTGCCGTGTGCTTATCAAAGCCATAGCATGTGAAGCACATCTGAACAGAGACGAATATTTCTCGTTCGATCTGGTCCGGAGATATTTTGTAAAAAGGCAAGTAAGCCATGTTCGGCAGCCTTATTTGCCATTTATGTCGTGCGGAAGATTACTTTGAAGACACAGGTATGTTCTTCACCGTTTTGTTTTTTGAACTGGACCACGTCCTTGATGGTTGCCCACTTTTGTTCCTTTTCCAGTTCTCGTTTTGTTTCTGTAGCCGAGTGTGCTCGTACCCAAGGATCGAGGCGCCTGCACATCACGGATCTCTATGTTGTAACGTCAGAGGGGGATGGGGGTGAGAGGCCACTCAACAGCAGGTCTAGCTACTTTTCTGTGTCGTAGAGCGCAACGTAGCCGTTATACTATTCTTTAAGCCGTAAAAGGATGACGCCAATTTATGAGTAGATGGTTTGTAGGATTTTCCGCGGGATGGTTTCTCGTTACCGGGGAGGATACGAAGCAGCACACTCTTCGCGGTCCATGGTGGCTCTTGCGGAGCCTGCTTCCTGACGGTGTGTTTCCTTTTTCTTATACCTGTAATTTTATTTTTCCTTGGAGTAAAATTGTTAGTTTTTTCATGAAATGGGATTCCCCCTCCCCCACAAAACCGCGCGCACAGCTGGTGTACCTGCTGGGATAAAAATGATGAATGAATGAGTAGATGAACCCAGGGAGCCCCGCCTGAATGGATGACTCATGGCAGACTTAATGACGGGTGGTGATCGAATCAACTACCACCACCTTGGGTTTGGATATCGAAGCTTCTTACGGTATGCACAGAGACAGTTTTTAGTCACGTGTGACGCGAGCGACTCTACATCTCACTATTTCGGTCGGTCGTTCCCTAGTTTTGCTTTTTTGGGGGGAGGGGGGGGGGGTGTATAAACAAAATAACTATTCCGCCGATTCTAACAAAATTTGAAACCCTTATGTTGTTTTACATTCTCTTTCGAATGCTATTATTGCCAAAATCCTCCCAAGGTTAGCCCGGGAATTATTTTGTTTTGACAATTACATAACTATTAGGCCGATTTTAACGAAATTTGAAACCCTTCTGTTGTTTTACATTCTCTTCCGAATGATATAATTGACAAAGTCCTCCCAAGGTTAGCCCAGGAATTATTTTGTTTTGGCAAAAACATCATAACTATTCGGCCGATAGATACTCTGCTAGACTAGGCTATAATATGCTATACTCTGCTAGGCAAGCCTAGAATAAGCTATACTATGCTAAGCTATGTTGAGATATAATGTACAAGGGTAAGACATACTATGAGCAATAATTTTAAGCATCGGGCCACATTGATGCTTATGTAAAGCTTTGCGGGCCGCATTTAAACAGTTAGAAGCAAATTTCGAATTGCAATTACCTTTGTGTATTTGTTTGCCTATAATACATGGTCCTAGATATAGCTACACATTAATAACTAAGGCTAATTTTTTTTGAATAGTTTTGCCACCCCTTTTTAATTGTTTGCAGACTTATATCAGAGTGGAGACCTATAGCTTAACGTGGAATCCGAACCACGATTTACAATTAATTATTGACAATATGCAATATTCCCAAACTTAAAAAATGAAAAAAAATATAAAACTAGGCCCATATGAAGTGGGTTTGTTGGGGAACGCAAACCATTAAAATTTCAAAGGCTTTCCGAAATTGGACAGAATTAGTGTATAAGGTGAGATTTTGGCAAATGTTCAATAATCAATTTTCAATAATTTGTCAAATTCTGAAATGAAACGCAGGCCGCAATTTGCCCACCTCTGATATAGAGTGCTACTTGAAAAAGTTCAGCATCTTCTCACTGTGACTCATATCTAACCAAGGATTGAACTTCAGTATACCTTTTGTACCAACTTGTTCCTGGTCGTTTAGAATACACGTTCCCAGTTTCAATTATTATTTCTGACAACGTTTATCAGCGCTGTCTTTGACATACTTCATCATTTACAGTTTTGTATTTATCTTTTTATTTCATCTCTCTAGCCCCTTTTCGCTGAGTAATAATGGCACCAATGGTTACACGAGTTTCCTGTAAAGAGTCAATGGAACAAGACACCCATGATTAGAACTAATCCAAGTTTCTAAAATCCTGAATGGTTTCTCGAGTTGGAAGTCTACATTCATTCCTTCATTTCATTTTTAAAGTCTGACAAATATCGAACCCGTTCAGGATTTTAAATTTGGATTAGCTCCATTTCAAATGAGTGAATACAAGTGAGAAATGAAGTTCATCTTGGTATTTAATTAGGGTATAATCTTTGTACACATATGTACGCTGGCACTATACATGGAAACAGTGTGAATGAGCAGAAAGTTAATATAGTTAAAAGATTGTGCTCTATTCAAGTAGCCTTTGTTTCCTTCATACAGAATTGTATATACAGATTCATCCGGTAAATAGACTCATATTCCTGTAATTAGAAGGTTTATGGTTACGGAAATTATGTGATTTATACAACTTTGAGGTATCTAAGGTAACAAAAATGCGTTGATTTACTTATATAACGCTATGCGTAGCCTATAGCAACGGAGATTCGGATGATTTATAGGCTAGGAGGAGGCACTGAATATATGGACTTTCTATCACTGAAAATTGATTGTTTGGATTTCTTGAATGAATGTTATTTATAAGACAGAATTTTGTATATAATCCTCTATTTTACTGTACATACAGTCGGTTCTGTACTGGAAATAAAAAAAATACAGTTTTCAGACTGATTTCATTCAGACATTCCAGATTGAAGATAATACAATTTTAAAATCAGAATGTTTGGGGCAATATGTAAAACGAATTTCATTTGGACATCGCCGACAAAAAGGATTGGGGATGCAGACTGCGTGCGCCATATTTGAACCAGCAGACATTGAAGAATTCTTTCATATAATTATGTGGACTTATACAGAAATAGTTAATAGCAACTATAGATGGGTTCAAGAACTCTTTGGATGACCCTTCCAGAAGATTATTA
Organism: Ceratothoa steindachneri; assembly: GCA_963969495.1. Classification (NCBI taxonomy): domain Eukaryota; kingdom Metazoa; phylum Arthropoda; class Malacostraca; order Isopoda; family Cymothoidae; genus Ceratothoa; species Ceratothoa steindachneri. Next base: position 32,820,807 of record OZ018319.1, read on the forward strand.
AATATTACGGCGTGAAGGTTATTCATTATTAGATCATCTGATCTCTGCCAGTGATATGTATATATAAAGAGAATTGGGAACGTTTAAGAATGCGACATTATCTTCATACTTGTGAACACAACCAGGAAGCTCAAATGTCAAGCTAATATTATATAGCCCCCTACCCACCCCGATCTTCCAAGATTTTACCCACTTTTTAAATTATGTCTAAAATATTGGGGGGTTTAGCAAATGATTTCACTGTAAAAAAACAACCTCAATAAAATTATCTATATTCTCGTCCCGCTGACATTTTCCAGGTATTGCTTTTCATAACTAAATATTTGGATTAAAGTAAGATTTAATTAGAGATCAGCAATATCAATCAACTGATCAGAGTGCAAACAAAATGCAGATCGAAGGCCAAACTCTCTAACTTATTACTGGCGAGACGTAAATTTACGAGTAGATCATAAAATATACGACTCAACATAAAGTCAGAATAACAAACATCATGTAGACAAATCCAAAGCTCATTTAAATAGGACATAAAATGCAGTATATTTATTTACATGTTTATGGGAGCATCTTACAGGGCAATCAAAATGACATCAGTTCAAAGGTTTTAGGAGCGAATCCTGAACGATGGTTCTCCATTCCCTAGCATAACAACATCCGGGTTGGCCATAATCGTAGATTTCCGATTCTTAACTCATGTTTATGGTTAACACCCACAGATTTTTTTACTTAACTTGAAATAAATCATGGGCCAAGAATTCATTTGGAGACCAAAATAAAAATAGAATTAACCTACTTTTTATTTGAAACGGAAGTGGGCAAGTTGACTAGAATTGCTTGTTCATGGGAGTTAATGCTAAATAAACTCTTGTTCACCCTTTAGGACGTGCTTTTCTCCAAACATTCTCTCTTTCAGCACTATTTCCATGCAATTCACAGCCGAATTGCCATCTTTCTTTACCTTTTGCAGTGACCAAAGATTCCTATTTGCTTACTCCCAATTAAGTGCCATCACGATTAACTATATTATGTTTTCTTTTCAAATGGCTGTACAGGTTGCTGCATTGATGGGAACGGTAAGGGCACATATAACATGCGTAAGGTCTTTCTCCTGTATGCTTGCGTATGTGTGTGGACAATTTACACTTATTAACCGACTGGTAGGAACACTGAGGATATGTGCACTTCCACATAGCGCCCTCTTTCACCATTAATTCGTGCGTGTAGCCTTGGTCCGCAGCTATGCTACCGTGGATTCCAATAGAATATGCCTACGAAAGATAAAAGAAAAAAAAGTATTTTACTATTTATCCGTCATTAGTCTATAGTGTCTTCACAATTTTGTGGTTGCTATAGCAACCATGGCTTCATAATTTATGGTTACTATAGCAAAAGTAGCATCATATAATTTATGGTTGCTATAGCAACTGTCTTCATAATTTATGGTTGCTAGAGCAACCACTATACAACCTGTTTCTTAATTGATCACAAAATCAAACCAATTTAAAGTTAGAGGTTAGCGAAAAGATTTCTGAGTTGTTTTTAATGTTTATTTGAGTATGCATAAATAATACAGGGTGGCCCCCCAAACGGACCACAACTTTAAATAGGCTTCATCTCTTAATGTTTTGTCGAATTAAGAAATGAAGCTTGCCCCCCCCCATCCCTTTTTTGAGCTACTGCCAAATAATTTTAATTGGAAAAATCTCATTACTTGAAAACTGAAGGTCGTCTGTCTCTCCATTTGCCCCCTCCGTAGAGAGTGGTAAAGGTGTAAGCTGAAGATCTATGCTGCATCTGACATTTGGAGGATCGTACCCACCCGGCCCCAAATCCCGCAGGGGCATCTGCTTCAACAGTAGAGCTTGTCTACGTCTAGGGGAGTCACGAGCCCGTTTGATCCTGATGACAATATTTACTTCGCACAATTTCACCACTTTCTCTATGAACTCACACACTTTCTTGTTTCGATGCCCATGTTAAGCAAATGATGATGATGATGATGATGATAATAATAATATAGTACTTTCCATGAATTTGGATGAGCACGTTTACTGGTGTTATTAAGAATCCTTTATTATTATTATTATTATTATTATTAACTTAAATTAAGAAGCGAAAATCAACGCTGGTGTCTCTACCCAAAAGCTTACATGGGGAAAGATTGCAAAGTGGTGAAGTTAAGGAAGGTAAAAATGCGCGGAAGGTGGAGACTACTTGGCGCTCTCGGGGTCAGATGAACGCGCAATTCTCGAGAACGTACATAACTTCCACAATGAAGGCAGACATTTCACTTGCCATTATGCAGGCCCCACGACCCCCAGTCGGTGTCTCCCGACAAACTTGACCAAGGACACAAAATTCATGTGTTTCGGTCATTTTGTCCTGTATATATCTCCCCCTCCCCCCTGTAGCATTTATTTAGAGTGTGGTCGAAGATCCTCCAATCATAGCATTTAAATATTTCCCACAAAAAGAAATCCTTTGATTTTCGGTCCTTCTAAATAAAGGCGGTTTTGGCTCGGCTTAAACAATACTTGGGCGCAAAAAGATCGATCCTTCAACGCGGGAGAACGAAAACTCCCATTTTAATTAAGTGTTTGAAAAAGATGTTTTAAAAGTGCGTGATAAAGATGGTCTCTCCATTTTAAAAGTGTTTGATAAAGATGGTTTAAATGCGTGTGATAAAGATGGTTAAAAGGCGTGAAAACAAGATAGTTTAAAAGAGTTTGATAAAGATGGTCTCCCTATTTTAAAAGTTTTGATAAAGATGGTTTAAACGCGTGTGATAAAGATGGTCCCCCATTTTAAAAATGTTTAATAAAGATGTTTTTAAAGCGTGTAATAAAGATGGTCTCCCCATTTTAAAAGGTTTAATAGAGATGGTTCATCCATTTTAAAAGTGTTTGATAACGATGGTTGAATGTTTTTGATAAAGATGGTTAAAAAGCATGTAAACAAGTGGTTTAAAAGTGTGATGGTCTTACTATTTTAAAAGGGTTTGATGAAGATGGTTTAAAGGCGTGTGATAAAGATGGTCCCCCATTTTAAAAGGGTTTAATAAAGATGTTTTTGAAGCGTGTAATAAAGATGGTCTCCCCATTTTAAAAGGTTTGATAAAGATGGTTCCTCCATTTTTAAAGTGTTTGATAACGATGATTGAATGTTCTTGATAAAGATGGTTAAAAAGCATGTAAACAAGTGGTTTAAAAGTGTCATGGTCTTACTATTTTAAAAGGGTTTGATGAAGATGGTTTAAACGCGTGTGATAAAGATGGTCCCTCCATTTTGAAAGTGTTGGATAATGATAGTTGAAAAGAGCGTGATAAAAATGGGTTAAAAGAATGTGCTAAAGATGGTCTCTCCCCATTTTAAAAGTGTTTGAAAAAGCTGGTTTAAAAGTGTTGGATAAAGATGATTCAAATATTTTTGATAAAGATGGTTAAAGCGTGTGATAAAGAGGGTTTAAATGCGTGTGCTAAAGATGGTGTCTCCATCTTAAAAGTGTTTGATAAAAATGGTTTAAATGCGTTGGGTTGCTCTTCCTCAGGCGTGAAAAGTTGGGGGTCATTCTTCAAAACTGAAAAGTAGGTGTCGCTCTTCTTAGCAATCTCTCGCCAGATCAATTTCATTGCAACGAAGATCATATCATCACTTCTATCCTCCAAACACACAAACAGAATATACCTCACCCTAACACAAACCTGCCACAAGCTCGAAACCTACACTCCACCTAACTGAGGTAGGGGCCAGTGGAGCCACCTGGAGAATGCAGACACGTTGCTCGGGCCAGTGACCCTGACTGAAGAGAGTTAAGGAAACCAAAGTGTAAAGTAAATCAGGAGCAACTTATGGGTGGCTTATCGTCAGGTGACCCATTTTTCTCTTTCGATCTAACTTTCTTGATTACGGATGCGTGAATGAGTCTCATACAACTGAGAATGAGGTATAACATTCCTAAATCCAGCGGAACACAACATAAACCGTCTCCAAAAAATGTTTGCATCTCCAATCGCGACAGCTCTATGTGCAAATAAATATAAAATTTCCGCAGAGGAAGATAAACATTAAGAGAAAATGGGAACAAGCTATAACGAATCTACAACGCCCGTAATTATGCCAAGACCCGCTCAAGATACTACAAGGATGAGTATTAGAAAACCACCTCACTTAATTTACAACCTTACCGTCGGGTATCAAGTACCTGAAAACATTTTCAATGTCCGTGCTTCGCCTTCTAATTGCCACCCAGTCTTATAGTATTGAAACCTACATATGTACAACATGGAAAGTTAGGATGAAATTCATACTTTATAGAGATTGTGGATCTGCAATAGAGTGTAGTTTGGAACCTTGACACTATAAAATTATATTTATAATAAAGAAAATGTTCTCATTTTAAGAAACATCGTCACATGAGGAGTCGCTACTTCGATAGATTTTATGGAGGAAAAACATGCAGGACCCCTTCCTATCTCCTCTACGAAACATAAGTAAAATGGGCAAAACACTAAACTGAGATACTCCACGGAATCACGCCAGTTAGTAGGTCTCTACCACAAAACAATCCACGAACACATGACATACTCAGCCCTCCATTCTATGGGTTGAAACCATCTCTTAATCGCTATTTCACCGCCATACACGGGTGACTGGCAGTCATCCAAAAATAAACAGAGCGCCAGCCTAACCGACACACATCTACACCAGCTGTCAACAGGAATCAGCCATGGTTCAACACGCCTTCATAATATCCCCATTGCACAACTTAGACAAGCTCTACAGATACACGGAGTTCTGGATCTTCAAGAAACTCCGGCAGGTGGAGGAAAGTGGAGATGAACTTTACATAACATTGATAGAGTACACTTAATTGTCTAGGTAGGCCCGATCAATCAAACAAAAGAATTAAGAAAGCTTCATGTGTCAAATGTGTAAACCATTTTGACGCCTATTTACAAGAAGGGCGGTTCGGCTATCCAAGTCGCTTCCTTGTGCCGTCGCTTGAAGTGCTTGTACACGTTACTTGTCTGATTAGAGCGATAATTACACATGTTACAAGCAAACGGCTTCTCTCCCGTATGCTTCATAACGTGCGGACTAAGGTGACTTTTAACGTAGGTGTCATAGGAACAGCCTGGAAATGTGCAAACCCATTTGCTGCCACTCTTCCTCATGTACTCTTTCTCTATATCGAAGACCCCCTCTTCTGTCGCACCAACGGGGGCTGGACACCTAGCAGGATCTCGGCAAAAGAAACGTCCCTACGGGAGACAAGAAAAGACTCGTTTGAATCACAGGTCACTAATTACGAGATAAATAACGCATACAAAGGAGAGATTAGGAAATATCCAGGTGTCTCATTACTAAATTGATTGGAAATATCCTATATTCCTACAGTAATGGTCAAAGTTTTGGGCAGAGAAACAAATCTTGTGTAGTAGAACAACCAAAATGATATGTAAGGAAATCAAAAGTTTATTAGACCAAAAAACATATTTAATTCATATAGTATAAATTCTGTTGCCCATTTCTTTTATGACTTCTGCAACTAGCTCTCGCATGCTGGATACCAACTTTAGAGAATATGGTAAGAGGTCTTCAAGGTGTGTGGGTTTCTTATCACTCGCCTTTTAAGAAATGCCCACAGGTTCTCAATCGGATTAAGATCAAGAGACTTTCCAAGAAAAAGACAATATTTCAATGGTCAAATTGGTCCATAATGTTGGAATACGCATGGATCTTCACCAAATTGGTCTTGGACTGTCGGTAGGAGGTGTTCTTGGAGGACTTTCGGTGCCATTATTTGTTCATTGCGGTATTTTGGGAATGAGAAGCAGCCCCATACAGGAATACTCTAGGATGTTTCACTGTCGGAACGATTCAGGACTCGTGATAGCGTTCTCCTATTCTCAGGACAGCTTATATTTTAGATGTCCCAAACAGTCAAAAGAGGCCTTTGTTAATGAAAATAGCATAGCACCATTCTTCCATCTCCGAATCCTTGTACCTTCTGCTCAACGACAACCTGTCTGTAGAGATATACGAGTTAACCAAGGCAGTTAAGAAATTGCGAGTGTATATATATATCGAGGTCTTCCTCATGGCGAGGAGAAATAATGAAGGGAAAACAAAGCCCACCTGGGTTTCTCTGAGCCCCTATACCTGGTCTCCGATAATATATAAGTACGAGAAAAATGGTAAATTTAGGAGACAGTTATTCCTGACCTCTGCTCAAAAAGGCCTACCCTCCGAGGGTGGATTTATAAACAAGCAAGTCAAAAATTCAAACTGTTGATCTCGTATTACGCTCTCCCCAGAGCATCACGACGCCAAAGCACGGCGGAATTGATACCCACTTCTGTCGAATCAATATGAGATCCAGTTTCCCGAATTTTAAAATATCGAGGAAGAAAAATAACAGACGCCCAAAAGGCAGACCATTCCCGGGTCTCACCTTGCTATTCCTCTCCACCTCCCATTACCCTGCGGGGGTAATTCGAGTATAAAACTGTTCGGCAGGAGAAAAGAGGACTTTTTAGTTTTCGTCACGAGATCGATAAGAACTTGCCGGGATAGAGTTCCCCAGCAAGTTAAGAAGGACTTTTATTTTCTTGGGCAATACTAGATTGCACCAAGTATAATCGGCACAGTTCGCTTACCAAAGATCGTCAAGTGATCTTACCTCCAAGTACCATCGGCACAGTTCGATTACCAAAGATCGTCAAGTGATCTTACCCTATCTGAGTTTGACACACCAAACTAGATAGATTTCTCACCCAAAAGAGAAGCTTTACAAGGGCAACCAAATCGCTAGAAAAGCATACAACCATATGCAACCCTCGTCTGAAAAAACCGTTTCAAGGTCATAAGCGTCCGAAACATAGCTCCTCATCAGCGTTTGTTTTGATTCTTTCTATTCTGCGTGACGTCACTCGTCCAACCCTCGTTCGAAGTAACTCCATTTATTGAGAAGCCAATAAACTACACTCACGACTCCTCCCCGGACAAAATTCGAGTGAAGGTATTTCGTTTACATTCTCTGGTTAAACCTCACTACCTTATGTAAGTAATCAATCCTATTTTCATGTCCCCGTGCGGTTAACGTAGATTATTTGTATAGCATAAAGACGAATTTTGTTCAAAGTAAATTGTTCTCCCTTAAAGCCACTAGGAACCGAGTATCGGTAGCGGGACTTGAGAACCAATTTTTTAAGTTGTATTTTGTACGTGTATATATTAATTTTGTTTGAGTTGATTAATGTACAGTAAAAGTCTATTTTGGTTGAAGTGTTTAAATTATCCTTTAACGAGTTGCGTTGGCAGTATTTAGTATATTAAAGAGAGAACTCCCCTTTTTATTCATTCAAGAGAATAAAGATAAGAAAAGTGCTCTTAGAGACCTATCCTGTAGTGATCACTGGAAGTACGAACGTACGACTCATTTTTATTAATCATAATAATAAATAAAAAATAATCTCGGCTAACCAACGACACTGTCCTTGATGTTTTTCTTAGTGAGCAGTGGTTTCGTTGCTGAGCTCGTTGACACGAAACCCTGCTCCATAATTCTACGTCTCATTGTGAGTGAAGATACAGACACACCCGCCTGTTGCCACTCGTGAGAAAGTTCCGCATTACTTCTCATACGATTCTGAAGCTGACTCTGTACGAGAAGCGATCATGGCGCTTAGTGGGTACCCTTGGATGTACCGTGGCCTTCTTTGGAGGACTTGCACCTGTCTCTTTGAGCACTTTGGGTAGTCCGAAAGAAGGTTTTACAGGCGTATTAGTTCTAGTAGCAATTTATGCACATTGGAGGCCACTTTAAGCACAAAGCAGTGATGAATGCACAAGTTTTCCTGAAAATAACCATTGCGGCAAAAAAGGTAATGTAGAAATTTCCGTTTCACGTCCACAATGTTCAGTGCGATAGCTTCTATGGGAATGGTCTTGTGCCGTCCACTCACCAACGCTTATCACTATATAGTAAGAATTAGGTGATTAAATAGGGTTGGTTGTCCCATTAACTTTCCGCGAGGGTGCATAATTCAGAATTAGGATTCGAAGATAAGTTGAATTCTTGGTAATTAATGCAACCATACATACACCATAAGAAGGGTGTCTGTATATATATATATATATATATATATATATATATATATATATATATATATATATATATATATATATATTCATTCATCAACTGTTTCTCAACATCATCGATATACACCATCCCACAATGTATGGTGGACGCGCATTAACGCCGCTAAAAGCTCCCCCTCCCCCCTTAAGCCCTATCGAACACAAAATTACTGATCATTTCACGTCAAATTGCCCCTCTAATTCGATGGGAAACTGTCCGCTGTAGCATCTCGCCCATACACCCCATTCCATGCACTCGATTTTCAGTCATTCCCTCCTCCCACTCAAACACTCACGTGATCCACCTTTCACGAAATCTTCCAACACTTTTCGCACCGAGGAAATTCACTCCCTTCCATTCATTCTTCTAACGAGGTCAACAGACCTAAGTCGCGTGCTCTCAATTGTGGACTTATGACCTTCAAAACTTTCAACAAGTGGGGCAATCCGACCAATAGTTAATTTTCTTTTAATAATTCCAGGGCTAACCTTGGGAGGACCTTGGCAATTATATCATTCGAAACAGAATGTAGAACAACATATAAGGGTTGGAAATTTCGTTAGAATCAGCCGAATAGTTACGGTTATTGCCAAATAAATCCCGTAGTAACTTTGGGAGGAGCTTGGCAATTATATTATTCGAAAAGGAATGTAAAACAACATAAGGGTTTCAAATTTCGTTAGAATCGGCCGAATAGTTACGGTGTTATTGCCAAACGAACTCATTGAAAAGTAAAACGGTGACCGACCGACCTAGTAACTTATAAAAAGGATTTCGAGTGGCACTTAGGATACCATTTGCATCCTAAATGCTCCAACCCCTGATAGGGAGGGTGACGCGGTCTGTCTTTTAAAAAGGCAAATATCAATTTATATTTACATTATTATTATCTGTATCCCATTGCACGGTACGAGGCTTCCTTCGCTGTTTAATGAGATTTTTTACTCAATTTTGCCACGCTTGTTGAGGAAGGTTTCTTCGACGCTTTGTTTCCTCCGAAATCAAGGTAGTTAATTATATCAGGATCCCCGGTGTTCTCTCTCCCTGCCACACGTCCCCATCGCTGGCCCCCGAAGGGTCGGGTGGGGTGGGGGGAGCGTGTAGGCTGTTATATCTGGAGGAGCGTTACCCAACCACAGGGCCTCTGGAGTTTCAAACTAAATTGAATCTACCTAGGCTTCATTCTTTGGAGACATTCTCATGTTTTACCTTTTTTGCCACTTTCTTTACTAGGCTCTTATCGCCTCTCTCGGCAGGGGGAGAATTATGCAGGCTAGTCGGAGATCAGCTTTCGTCCACTCATTCTTTTGGTCATATCACGAATAGCGAAGCCAATACAAGCTGAGGTCGCTATTCTTGGGCAGGGAATTTGGGCGGAGGGGACGCTATTCTCGAGGGAAGTTTTGGGGGTGGCTATTCTTGACAAGGGAATTTGGGGGGTCGCTATTCTTAGAGGGGAATTTTGGTGGTAGTTATTCTTTGACAATGTAATTTTGGTGGTCGCTATTCTTGAAAAGGGAATTTTGGTTATAGGTATTTTTGGGATCGCTATTTTTGACAAGGGAATTTTATGAGTAGCAATTTTTGCAAAGAGAAATTGAGGGTTGCTATTCTTGACAAGGAGTTTGGGGGTCGCTATTCTTGCCAAGAGAATTTGGTAGGATCGCTATTCTCGGCAAGGCTATTTTCGGGGCCGCTATTTTTGACAAGGGAATTTTAGTTGTGGCTATTTTAGACAAGGGAATGTTGGGTTAGCTATTCTTGACAAGGTAGCTTGGCGGACGCAATTCTTGAAAGGAGAGTTTTGAGGGTGGCTATTCTTGGCAAGTGAATCTTTGGGTCACTATTTATGACATGGGAATTTTGGTGGTCGCCATTCTTTGACAATGGAATTTTGGCGGTCGCTATTTATTCTTAACAATTGATTTTTGGCTGTTGTTATTCTTGAAAATCTCATTTGGGGGTATCATTTCTTTATAGAGGAATTTTGAGGGTCGCATTTCTTGAAAAAAGAATTTTCGTGGGTCTATATTTTTTATGAGGATATTTCGGTTGTCACTATTCTTGAAAAGGTAAATTTGCATATGCAAATGTTAATAAAGGAATTGGGGGGAGGGACGTTGTCCTTGGCAAGAGAATTTTGGTGGTCGCTATTCTCGATAAGGGAAATTTGGTGTGTTCCCATTTCTTGACATGGAAATTTTTGGGGGAGGTGTTTTCAACAAGAAATTTGTTGTCACTATTCTTGACAAGAAACTTTTTATTGCCGGTATTCTTGACAAGGAATAAGGAATTTATTGGGTGTGATTATTGACGTCAATAGAATTTTGGAGTTCGTAATTGTTGAGAGGAAGTTTAGGGGTACAAATTTTTGACATCGTAATTTAGGAGTCGGGTCGCAATTCATGGCAATTGAATTGGGGGGTTTGAGGTTCTTGACAAGTGAATTCGTCGGTTCACTATTCTTGACCACGAAATTTTGGTGGTCCTCTTCTTGAAGAGGGTTTTGTGATCGCTATTCGTGCGTGACAAGGGAATTAGAGTTTCGCTATTTTTGACCATCGAATTTTAGTTGTCGATCTTTTTGAAAATATGATTTTGGTTGTCGCCTTTCTTGAAAATAAAATTGGGGTGGGGGGGAGCGGTATTCTTAACAAGGAAATTTTGGTGTCTGCAATTTTTGACAAAAGAAATTTGGTGATCGCTTTTCAGGATAGGGAAATTTAGCGGGTCGTTGCTCTTGACAAGGGGAGGGGGGGGCGCTATTCTTGACAAGGGAATTTTAGGTACGGCATTCTTGACAAGTGAACTTTCGTCGTTTTATTTGGGATGTCTGTTTTCTTAAGGATTTTTTTTGGTCGCTATTCTTGACAAGGGAGTTTTGCGTAAAATATTCTTGAAATGGGAAAATGTTTGTTTGCTATTCATGAAAAGAGAATTTGGGAGTCACTATTCTTGAAAAAAATATTTTTAAGCTCGCTAATCTTGGTCGCTATTTTTGACAAGAAAATTTTGAGGTTCATTATACTTGACAGGATAATTTTCAGGTTGCTATTCATTAAAGGGAATTTGGTAGCTTTTCATGAAAGGGGAATTTGAGTGGTCGCTATTCTTGACAACAAAATTTCTTAGGGTCGCAATGAATGAAAAGAAATTTGGTGGCTGCTATTCTTGGCAGGAAAATTTTCGAGTCGCTATTCTTGATAAGGCAATTTTCGAGTCTCTTCACAAGAGAACTGTGGTCATCGCTATTTTTGAAAAAGGAATTTTAGTCGTCGCTATTCTTGAAAAGGGATATTTAGGGGTAACTATACTTGACAAAGGAATTTTTGAGGTCTCTATTCCTGACAAGGACATTTTGGGGTCGCTATTCTTGAAAAGATATTTTTTGAAGTTGCAATCCTTGAAAGAGGAATCGTGGGGGGTCGCCATTCTTGACAAGGGAATTTTGGTAGTCGCTATTCTTGACAATGAAATTTTGGTGCTCGCTATTCTTGACAAAGGAATTTTGGTGGTCGTTATTCTTGACAATGAAATTTTGGGGCTCGCTATTATTGACAAGGGAATTTTGGTGGTCGCTAATCTTAAAGTGGATTTCGGGGGGACATTATTCTTGTTAATTGAATTTAGGTTGTTGCTATTCTTAAAAATCGCATTTGGGGATTGCATTTCTTGATAGAGGATTTTTTTTTGGGGGGGGGGTCGCATTTTGAATAAAGGATGGATGGAGGGGGGGGGGATTTCTATAAGGTCATTTCGGTTGTCACTATTCTTGATAAGGTAAATTTGCAATCGCAAATCTTAATAAATGAACTGGACTGGGGGCGGGGGTGTTGCTCTGTTCTTGACAGGTGTTTTGGTGGTCGGTATCCTTTTGATACATGGTAATCTCCTAACCGAATAAGAAGCTGTTGAAACTCCTGGAGGCAAGACCTGCCCAACACTTAGCCGAAGCATATTGATAGACGGGAGTATCCTTACCTAGTAACTCTAAGGCGTTGAAGATTCAGTCATAACATTTCCAAACGAACCGAACCTAGTGATACACGCTAATTTCTAGACCTAATAACTAACGCGTTGAAGACTCATGTTGTCACATGTTCGACCGACGAAATCTAGTGTCATGACCTTGTACCTAAGGTGTTCAAAACTCCTTTAGTTATGTCTAAAACTTATACGAAAGCTAGTAAAACTTGGTAATCTCCTGACTTAGTAACTACGATATTGAAGACTCCTGTAGTCACAGCATTTCCAACACTTAGACAAAACTTACGGATACTCGGACTGTTGGATCTCTGAGAGAATCCCGTCGGCGGAATTCCTCGAGATAGCCATGGGTTCCTAGAGGCAACTTAAGTTATTATTTACGTTAACCTCTATTTCCTAAGAGAGAGTTGTGTAGGGAAACTTTTTCGTTCCTTCTCCCTCACCACCACCTAATTGAAGACCGTCTTTGTTGACATAAAGCTCCCCTTCCTCGGTCAGTCACTCAAAGAAGTTTCCATCATTTTTTTCTTTAATGTTGACACGAGACAATCTTAAAATACGTCTCGTTGTCGATTTAATACTATGTATAAAGCTAAGAAATGGGAAGGTTTTCGGGGCGTTATTCAAAGCGAGATTTAGGGTCCACTTTCCCCTTAAAGCGCCATGCTAAGAAAATGGAGAACCCCTTCAGCCCCGGAGAAAAACCAGGGTTAGGAATTCAATGAAATTTTCCATAGGCCTAAAACCATAAGAGGGCCAATTGGTCCGAGCGACAGTTGTACGCCTGGGACCTTTTGGTCTACGCGGTGCTTTAAGGGTTAATGGCGTTCACGGGTGTGAGAACTTTCCAACTGCAATTTTACACTTCCATAATTTGTTTCAATTCACTCTAAATTCTTAATTTTTATTTTTGATTACTGTATATGATGAGGCGACATATAAGCGCGTATCCCATTGACAGAGTCCCAATATAAGAGATTTAAATCACTTGTAATATAAGAGTTGCTGTAGCAGGATTCGTGAAAAGGTAAGGATAGAATTAAATAAGCAGCAGAGGTGGACCCCTTATCCAAGCATACCCTTGGAGAGAACAATGGGTATGAAGTTCCAGGCGTGGCACATTGTGCTGGATGTTGGAAACAATGTTATCGTGGCTGTATGTACATATGCGTGAAAAAGTATAAGCAACACCTATATGATTGATATTTTGTAAATAATTGGGAGTTTAGACCACTTGCATAATGTATATGTATTACATAAGCATCCTACTCCATTACGACTACATACCAATAAAAATGGTAAACTAAGAACGGGTGTAACAATGATAAAGATTTATCGGAAAACAAGAAAATCATAAATATAGCAACATGAAATTAATATCTGGTATGACCCCTTTTAGCTCCCCTAGTAGCCGTAAAGCGTTTCTTATAAGAATATACAAGATTCGTCCCCGTTTCTGGAGCGATTTTATTCCACGCTTCTTCACTAAACTTTTCCAAATTAACAAATGTTGCGAGGGGCCCTATTTGTGAGCACGTTTCTTTTCAGCTGTTCGATGGGGCTCAAATTTGGGCTTTGAGAAGGCCACTTGAGTACAATAATGTATTGTGTTAGATATTTCTGAGTAGATCTGATGGTAAACTTGGGATCGTTGTCTTGTTAAAAGGTGAAATGCCTTCCAAGTCCCAGTTTTCTTGCCGATTGCTTCACGTTTTCAAGTAAGCGCTGATAGTTTTTAGAATTCATGGTGCCCTTACAACATAATCGAACCTCTTCCATGTTTTACACTACTGAAGGTTTCATTTTCTATGAGTTTCGCCAGATCTCCGTTAAAAGTACCGTTCGTTGTTATACCAGGGCTGGATTTCTTTCTCTCATCTGACCATAGTATTTTATCTAATTTAGGTTGGCTATCAAATGGAAACACCGTTTCCGAGTTAAGCACATTGGTTGTGGTTAGTTATTGGATGGAATATCACGAATCGGATCGATTTCGGGGCGGTTGCCATATACTATAGATAACCGTGGTTCGGCTTTCTCCTTAAACTGTAGGACCCCAATGAAAAATAAAATATATCTAAATGAGTACAGATCGGTGGTAAAAGAAATAGCAAAATATTGTCAATCATATTTTATTTTGGTCTTGCGGGTACTGGTGGGATAAAAAAAAAAAATGGCGGCATACAAAGATTTCCACTCAGTATGGGAGTTAGGGTAAAATTACTACTTTACGGGGTATTTGTATCTTCAAAGAGCCGTTCTTCGCAACCTTGAAATTATAAACATTAAAAATCAAGAAAATGTCCATAGAAAAGAACAGCCAATCAAGGTCGGAATCCCTACCGTGATGCCCGTTTTTAGGGAGGAAAAACGACACTCAACAGTCCATAACTTTGCTCAAACGAACAGAAACAATTAAAAGGATACCAACATTAAATTTAAAAGGGACAAAGGGAGAAAACCTTAATCAAATCAAAATGTTTTCATAATAAGATAGGGATTCAAATTAAGAAAAGAAAGTTAGGCAGAATATGAATAAATAAATAAATAGAAAAAACTAAGGATAAGGATCTATCCAATAAACTTTAGCCCCCATCAAAACAGTGTTACAGGACGACTATGACCAGGAAAGAGCATGAATTTAACGTTATACCTCGAGGCTTTGAACAGGACTTGAAGAATACAGTCCAACTCAGGACTGAAGAACCTCATTCCAATAACAGGTCTTGAAGAATACAGTTCAACTACGTACTGAAAAACCTCATTCCAATAACAGGCCTTGAAGAATACAGTTCAACTACGTACTGAAAAACCTCATTCCAATAACAGGCCTTGAAGAATACCTTATTGAAAATGAAGAGCGCGAATGTGTCTCTGTAAATTTCCCTTTTGGCTCGATCGATATGGACATAAATTGCAAAAGAACGGCTTTTCTGATGTATGACGTCGAATATGACGTAAAATATTAGTCTTAACATAATCCTGACTGAAGCATCCGGGGTATAAGCACTTCCAAAGTGAGCCTTCTTTTCTCGCAAGGGGTTGGTACTCATCTGGTAACGATGTAAAACTATTTGCACAAGAATCCTAAGAAAGATAAAAAAAAGAAGATTTTACTATGCAGGTTTTGCACATCTCTAAATTCTTAATATCAGCGTTCACACTAATAGATAACTAGTCCTATTAAAATTAGGGGTTATATCTACTATCTCCAATACCCGATCTGCAAGTGGGTTAATGATTTTATCATTAAACAATATTAAGATAATGTTGTATGGAAGAAAATGGCGAAAACGCCGGTCATTGTTTTCTTTTATACTCAAAACAACGTAGTTTGTTGTAGCAATTTTTAACTTATTGGCTTCAAACGCATTCTGGTTGTTCGTCCCACCTATGAGTAGTATGTTTGTGAAGGGCCACATTATCTATAAGAGGAGAGCCTTAGCTAGCTTGACTGGTAGAGAGGCCAAGGTGACCAGTTTTCCTGCCCGGAGCCTTCTGGCGGCCGTCAGAAGCTACGACTGCCACCGTTTCGGTCAAAGTCGAGTTTACCCGAAGGCTGTGTAAGTTGCTCCAAGTCTTTATCGTGTATGACCAATTGTGTCAATTTAGAAGAGCCGCATGGTGGTTCTTCGAAGCAATATGGTGAGTATCTCATGGAGAAGAAAATCCTGGCCGTTACGCCTGCGGATCGCCTCTCCTTTCGTAAACCCTAAGACTTGATATTGGCGCGCTCAGTGCTGCCTGGAAAGTCTTATGCCTCACTTTTAAAAAGGCAACTCCAGGAATATGAACACGGCCGTTTCCGAGCCCATTCGGAAACTTTCTGTGGCTTCAAAACGCCACGGCTCTTCCCAAGTAGAGAACGTGACACAAATAGATCACGGCCAGCGTCGACTAAAACCAGCCTCCCCACTTCCCCGACGTATCCGTTTATCGTAAGACGAAACATTGAGTTAGACCCACAGGAGGCAAATCCTTTGAAGGTAGCCGTGAGATCGTTTTCCAGAGTTTATAAAGATGACCCCCAAAAGGAGGACAGCATCAAAGGAGCTTGGGCTCAAAGGCCCCACCAAGGCTGGACCGGGGGACTCGGAGACGCGGTACCCTCCGAAAAAGAGACCCCTGCCTACGAAGCCGCCAAAGGTTTTGAAAAAGAGGGAGGGAAAGACTCGCATAGCGAGCCCAACATCCCCCGATAAGTCCTCGAAGGGGACAGTTCCTTATTGGGCCAACAGAGCCCGGCGTTCTGCTTCCGGGAAGCGTACGGCCATTCCCGTTGTCTTCTCTTCGAAGAGAGTCCCTGCATCTCCTCTGAGATAAGCCTGGATGGCATGTTTATTCATTGGAATTGCTGTGGACTTTAGGCCAACTGGGAGGAGCTGCGGAACCCCATTCCTCGTTAGCTTTTCTTTGTTTTGTGACCCCATGCTGGGCGCGTGTACCACGGGATGGAGATTGGGCTGGAGCGATTTACTCCTGACATGATGTTTTCGTTCTTCTATTTGATATAAATTCCACCTTTCAGACAGAAGTAGTGCAGCTGCGACTGGTTAGGAGGTATACTGTAATTTCTGCGTACATACTACTGTCAGCCGACTTCGACGAGGGGGTTACGCCGTGTCGTGGCAAGGTTGCCGAGGTTTTTTCTCCTATCAGGGGATTTAAACGGTAGTCACACCCTCTGGGGAGACTACTCAATCAATCCCAGGAGTCAGGTCCTTGCCGACTTGATCGACGAGCTGGAGATAGGAGTCCTAAATGTGGATAAGTTTACGCACCATTGCCCGAGGAAAGCTTCATTTTCCTGCCTTGATCTGCCCCTGTGCTCTATGGATGCACAGCCTGAGTTTGGTTGGGAGGTGGTCGATGACCTTCAATGCAGTGACCACTTTACCATTCAACTATCATTTTCTGGGCCACTGCCGCCTGAAAACCCGACCCGGGTTTCCTTGGAGCGGGCGCGGTAGTTCAGATTTCAGGCAAAGATTGATTCCATTGTCGCAGTCGAGTTTAGATCGGTGAATGGGTCCGCTAGGGTTTTCTCCAGTAACCGCATCGGAGTGTGCCTAACTACTATTCCTAGAATGTCTAGTCATTTTTTACGTCACCCGATTCCTTGGTGTATGTGCGAGTATGAGGTGACCCTCAGACAGAACCGATATGCATACATGAGCTATAAGCGCCGCCCGATCGATTTTACCGTCGGTTAATTTCGTCGAGCTAGGCCTAGGTTCCGATGTGTTTCGAAGTACACCAGCAGCTATTACTTGGGGACATACGTGTCTTTATGTAACGGGAAGACCCCTCTTGGATGGGGTGTGAAAGCGAGTCAAATATTTTGGTTAAGCTGTCGGAGGAATCCCCATCCTGTTCTGCAAGAGAACGGGACCGCAATCTCGGACACCCGCGTCCATGGCCGAGCCTTTCGCCACCTCTATCTCTACATTCTCCAGCCGAGATGCTGCTCTACCCGCATTTAATATTTGTGGGGATGTCAATGAAGGCCCCCGAATGGTCCTTATCTCCAGGTTTCGTTTTGCTCTCGCTTCATACGTGAGGATGCCCCCACTGCATCCGCAACAGACTTAGACGGTACGAGTTTAGGGTTAAGAAACACCTAAAAGAGCTCAGTGTAGCTCACGAGCCGATAAGACCTTTAATTCTGTCAGTACGCCACACCATAGGGGTGGCCTCTGCTCTCAAAACTTCCACAGACCCGAGAGTATTGTGCTCGACTTTTGGGGAACACACTTAATGTCAGGTTGAATCCGTGCCAGTAAATACGAATGATTCCAACTCCCAGAATTGGGTAGGCTTCCACGCCGTATACCCTGCTATTTGAAGTCAGCGGGGCTCTACTAAGCGTTGCGTCTGTCTTTGTGGCTGAGCTGACTGTAATTCACCGCTCGGCACGGGAGATAACGCGTTGTGCCCGGTTCGGAGACCGGATAGTGATCTTTAGCGATTTTTTTTTTAATTTTAGGAGCCCATCTGGCGACTGCCCACTTGGGCATAAGTAGCCGGAATCACGACAGCCTAGCACTAGGCTACTTTAAAATAAGAATATGAAAACATAACAATGAGAAAAATGGGAAAAACGTAACAATTAGGAAGCAATCTCCGGCGTCGGAGGGAGGTCACACTCACCCCGGCGCAGGAGCGTGCAACCTACAAAGAAAACAATAACAAAAAAATAAAACTTACTTAAATAAAGGGAAGAAGCCCGGCCTCCACCCAAAAGTCAACAAGTCAATGTGCACGAACTCGTCCCGAGTACAAGGGACAGGCGGTAGCGACCCCGCCCATCCCGGTACCGGGACAGGTATCGTGCGCGAAGATCACCCAGACTGGGACATTCGACAAGAATGTGCCGAACAGTCTGGGGGACGACGCAGTCATCACAATAGGGCGCTGGCGAGCGCTCCATCAGATAGCGATGCGTCACACGAGTGTGCCCGATTCGGTGAACAGTCGTGGCGCAATGGCACGTAACTTTAAGTTCCCATCGACCGTCTCTCATCTTCTTTGCCAAGCAGTCCAAAGAGCTACCCGTATTCCTGCCATGTAGTTGGTGTGAGGAAGAGCGAAACGCTAGTCCGGTCGCAGAGTCCTCGCGGACTCTTTGGCGCCCTCATTCCATGCAATTCCTACATGTCCAGGAACCCAGCAGAAGATAATCTCGACATCCACCCGGCTCGCCAAAACCGTGGCGTCACGGATATCGCGAACCAGGGGATGCGGAGATTGCAATGCCACGAGAGCACTTAGGGCGCTTTGTGAGTGGCTATAGATCACAATCAGGACTCCGAAAAGGGCACGTCGCGTGATCTCCCGTACCGAGTGGTGTATTGCCACCAGTTCGGCCGTGAAGACAGACGCAGCGCCTGGAAGAGCCCCGCTGACTTCAAACACGGGGGATACAGCATGGAAGCCGACGCCCTCTTCGGACTTAGAGCCATCCGTATACTCTGGCACGGTTCCAGCGTGACACGAGGTGTGCTCCAAAAAGGTCGAACGCAATACTCCCGGCGCAGTACAAGCTTTGGGAGCAGAGGCGTGGCGACAAATAGCCAAATGTGGTACCCTCCAGGGTGGCGTCCTGGGCAGAACCAGGTGTGCTACCGGCCTGAGAGCTATACCTAACTCTCGAAGGAGATTCCTGGCCCAAAACCCAAAGGGCTTAGGGTATGACTGGCGTCTCTCGGCAGCATAGGCACCGTCGATATCAGCTGCGGATGCAGTGGGAGCTGGAGGCGATTGAGGGAGGCGCCGGGCTCGCGCGTACAGGCAAATGATGCACTGCACGCAGCGCAGAGCGAGTGGCATCTCCCCCAGCATCGACCAACAGGCTCTCAATGGGAAAAGTGCGGAAGGCAGAAGTCGCAAGGCGAAGGCCAGTGTGGTGGATCGAGTCCACCTTCCGCAATAAACGCTCGGCTGCGGATGCATAAAACTCGCATCCGTAGTTGAGCTTCGAACGAACAAAGGATCGATAAAAAAGTAGGGCCCCAAGCGCTGAACGTCACGGAACGGAGAATGTCCTTGGCGCGGGTACAAGAAACCCTAAGGTTGCGAATATGAGCCTCCCAGGTGAGGCGTTGGTCAAATACAAGACCAAGGAAACGGTGCGATTCAACCACTTCCAGGCGCACCCCATTAAGAAACAAATCTGGTTCGGAGGGGAGCCGTGGATGGCGGCAGAAGTGCACCACCTTAGTCTTGGCTAAAGAAAACCGAAACCTCTGCGCTTCGGCATAGCGAGAGACGCGGTTCAATGCATGTTGGAGTCGACGCTCCAGAGTTGGCATCTGGGCCGCGCCAAAAGAGATCGAAAGGTCGTCCACGTAGAGCGTAGCGAGAACATCTTCCGGCAGCACCGAGGTGATGCCGTTGATGCTCAGGGCAAAGAGTGTGACACTGAGGACACTTCCCTACGGGACACCCTCTTCCTGCTTCTTTGGGCCGGAGAGGGCTCACCCCACCCGTACGCGGAATCAACGATCTCGCAAAAATTCAGATATAAACATTGGGAGGCGTCCCCTCGCCCCCATCGTGTGGAGAGTCTCCATGATACCGTATCGCCATGCGGTATCATAGGCCTTCTCCACAGCGAAAAACACCGTGGCGTAGTGCTGTCTACGAAGGAAGGCCTCGCAGACGGCATTTTTCAGTCGGAGCAGAGCATCCGACGTGGAGTGGAATTTGCGGAAGCTGCACTGTGCGGAAGACAGATGGCCTCCGCTGTCCAGGAAAAAGGCTGATCTAACATTTACCAATTTCTCCATCAACTTGCACACGCAAGAGGTTAGAGAGATTGGGCGAAAACCCGCCGGAGTAGAATGATTTCTCCCCGCTTTGCGAAAGGCGAGCACAGTAGCGATTCGCCAGGAATCTGGGAAGAGACCCTCCACCCAGAACCTGTTGAACAAATCTAACAGAAAGGCAATGCCTCGCTCACCCAGGTGTCGAAGGGTGGCGTACGGGACATCGTCCGGACCATGGGCGGTGTCTGCGCACGAAGCAAGAGCAGAGCAAAACTCACTCACAGTAAACCTGTCGTTGAAGTGTTCTCCGCCTCTGGAGGTAAAGTCCAGCCGGCGGCTTTCCGCGACATCACGACGTGCATTGAATGCTGGCGGAGCAGCATCCCGGCTAGTGAATGCGAAGAAAACGGTCGCAAAGGATTCCGCCACGGACGCTGGGTCCGAGATTGCGGTCCCATTCTCCTGGCGAACGGGAGGAGGATCCTGCGAGAACTTGCCCCGAATCTGTTTGACTCGCTTCCACATCTCTGCTAGAGGGGTCTTCCCGTTAAGTTTGCTCGCCAAGAAGAGCGGCGGGCGTGCTTCGAAATATACCAGAACCTAGCCCTAGCCATACGAAATTTACCGACAGTGAAATCGTTTCAGTTGAAGCTGCACAGCCACTGCCTCAAAGGAGGTATCTGGAGTGAGAGGAAGAACGGAGGCGGGGGGCCCTCTTTTCGAGGAACCACCGTATCCGAGCCACTCAGCCAACCAATAGGCGTGGGCCAAGGAGCCGAAGCTCCTTTCTTGCTGTCATCCTTTCGGTGGACAGCTTTAGGAACCCCGAAAGATGGCCTAGCGACCAACTTCAGGGGTGTTGCCTCCTGTAAGTTTAACGACTCGGGGGAGGCGCGTGGCCGTTTCGCCTTACTGAAAACTGTCACGCTGGGAGAAGAGGGAAGGAGCCCTAGTTTTAGACGGGGCTGGGTATGAACCCTTTTTGCCGCCCGCTTTTCCTAGGGGAGCGCTCGGGTTGAGTAGAGCCCGCAGAAGGGCTCTGAATGGGCACCGAAACAACCGTGCTCATTGACCTGGATGGGCCAAGAGCAGAGGGTGGCTTTCTAACTATTGAGGCATAAGACGTCCCAGGCAGAGCCGGGCGCGCCAGGACCTAGTCCTTAGCCTCGCCGAATGAGAGTCGATCCTGGGCCTGAACGGCTAGGACTTCTTTCTCAAGGAGATATGCACCACATTGCTTCAAAGAAGCGGGGTGCGGCTCTCCTCAATTGACACACTTGGCCACACACGATTTAGACTTATCGTGTGCGGCCTTGGAGCAATTTACACAGACTTCGGGTGACCCCGACTTTGCACGTCTACAAAACCGATTCGTATGGCCGAGGCAGTGACAGTATTAGCCCCGCCGCGGCAGTGGCACGAATGCCTTCACGCGGTAGCGGTTCAACCGGCACGCACCGACTTAGGGAGCTTGTCACAGTCGAACGTGACGAAGAGTGTAGGGGTGGGTCTCGAGGCCCCTCCCTGTTTTCTCATCACACGTTCGACCATGACCGCCCCATGGTCGGCCAGCTCTAAGGTGATGTCCTCTATGGAGTAGTCAACTAGTTCCCTCGCATAAACTACTCCTTTCACAAAGTTCATGGTAGAGTGCGGCGTCACACTCACCGGGGTGCCATGAAGTGTACGAAGAGCACTTATCTTTTCCGCCTTGGCGGGATTCGCCGCATTCGCCAGAAGGCTCCCCTCCGAGAAACGGGTCACCTTCGGCTCTCTACCAATTACACTAGCTAATGCTCTCCTCTGATGGATCATGTTACCCTTGGCCAACATGGTGCCATCAGTGGAGCGAATAACGAGGAAGCGTTTGAAGTCAATGGGCTCGAAAACGCCAGGTAACCTCTGAATGAGGGGCCCCAATGTTATCGAGGCTTCGCACTGTGCACTTTTGGTCTTGGTCATAGTCAGGGGCTCCGCACCCAGGGGGGACAGAGGGGCTGGATGTGCCGATCTTGGCTTGGTCGCTTACCGGGGGCAGCAGACCCATCCGTCCCCGCAGCCCCCGCGGATGGAGAGGAGCCCCGAGTCTTCTTTGTCTTTTTTGGAGAGGCGGGCGGGGAATGAACCCGCTTCTCACCTCCGCCGGAATGAGCCCCCAGGCTAGATGGACCGGCCTCAGACAGGTCCTTATCCGAAATGGAGAAGGTCCTGGCAGTCGTAGGGGCACCGGTGGAGGAGATCCTCGCCCTTCTTGTACTGCCTCGGAAACCTTAGCGATTTCTTTAGGAACCTCCATAAGGGCGTATTCGGGTTTGGTGCTTGGCGCCGAGCCCGGATTCTCCCCCATGGAAAGCCCTACCGTATGAGGCTGGGTTGCCTCAAGGACCATGTCTATCTCAGGAGGGGCCTCCAGTTTGCCATCCCCTCCCAGGACATCGCAGGTCCCGTTGGCAGCGTTACCAGTCATGTGTAAGGAGGCACAGGCCTTAACCCCGGCAAGGTTGAGTATTCTTGCCAGCAGGTCTTTTGAGGAAAGCGACCGAAGGGGCCTGGCTTCCCTCTCCCCCGTAAGGGGGTTTGCCCTACCTAGCCGCTTTAATGAGGGGCGGTCGGAAATGGGCTGCCTGCTGGCTTTCTTGGCAGTCCCCTTGAAAAGAAAAGGAGGGACTGCCGCTGGAAATAGGGAGGTGCCCGAAAGCACCTCCAGAGAAGAGGATGAGGGGGAGTTCCCTTCACCCGTAGTCGTAGGAGAGGAGTAAGCCTCCTCTTCGGTTAGAGAAATATGGAGGGTCCCCTGCGCAAGCACAGGGAGGAACTCTCGATTTTTTTCGGTGGAGCTGCCCGAGGGCGGCTCCGTCGTTGGTACAGGGGAAATTAAGGGAAGATTTTTATTTTTTTCATTAGTGGGCATGGTGACCCTAAATTTTCTACGGGACGCAATAGCTCACCACACTTCGCAGTAGCCCGCACTGCCAGGGGTGCGTACAGGCCTGGCAGAGCCAGGTGCCGCCATTCAGGACCATCCCTCCCGCCTGGTGGTCTGGCAGTCCATCGGCATGGCGGCTCCACCTTAGACACGGCGTAAAATTGATAGTGTGTGAAGAGGAAAGGAAAAAGGATGCGAGGAAGGTATGGGTGGGGATGAAGCAGATTGTTAAAAAAAAACATCCAGGACCGGAGCTCAGGGGTTAGGGAACATTGTCCCCTCCCCCCCCCCCTCAGCCCCGATCCGGGACGGTTGGCTGAGAAGGTCAGCATCTACCCTGTGAAATTAGAGGCCGACCAGAGAAAGTTGTGGGAGAGGTTGTATGAAAAGCGACGAAGTAGGGAAGAAATACAGGCTGTCTGAAAGAATGAGAAGAGGCTAAGCTGGGGACGAACGGGGTGCTGAGTCCCTGATCTTTAGCGAGTCACAAAGTCCTCTTAGTGCTTTCGGGGCGTTGTAACCTTCACACGCCTTTGTTCGTAGTATCCCTGACGCGTTGGTTGCCCCAAGCCGAGCGGATTTCGAAGTTATCTTCTTAATGAACGCGCCAATTAGGGCAACAAGATCAGTATTTCACTCTTCCTCACACTGACTACATAACATGAATCAGGGGAGCCATCCGGGGTGCCTGGTAAGGAAAAGGGTGGAGGCGGCCGAGGAGAACTTAGAGTTGAGTGTCATTGCGCCACGACTGTCCCCGTGGACCTACTGCGCAATGCCGCGACGGCTTCAGGCCTCTTTCTGTCGTCTTAGAAATGTGCACAGTGAGACACACCGCCATTTGATAGAGCGCTCCCCTGCATCTTATTGTGGCGACTGCGTTATCCCCCAGACTGTTCGGCACATTCGTGTTAAATTTCCGGGTCTGGGTTATCTTCGAGCAAGTTACCTGTCTCGGTACCGGGACGAGCCGGGTCGCTGGCTAACACTTTTCTCCTGTACTTGGGACGAGTTCGTGTACACTGACTTGTATAGGTACGATTTGACTTTTACGAGAAGGTTGGCCTCCTCCATTTTATTTTAATCTCTTTGGTGTTGGTCGCATCCTCTTGCGGTGGGGGGGAGGGCGCCTCCCACCGAAGCTGGAGTGTGCCTTCTTCTTCTTCTAGCCGTTATTATTTGTTTTTTTTTGTTTTAATTTTTTTTGTTTGATTCAGTTTTTGTGACTTTTAAAGTAGCCTGGAGCCAGGCTTAAATTTTAATTGCGGAGACTTCTGCCCTTATTGGCAGGAGCTAAATGGGCGCTGTAAAGAAAAAAAATCATTTCCCTTCTAAATTTCTTCTCTCATCTTTCTAAAAATACGCGACGAATATTTTCATTTTCTATGAAGAAACCAGGTACTTCGCCATTCCCCCGTACGGGGATAGCTTGCGCTTCGCTACTAAGATTAGAATTTAAAACCGAAAAAAAAGCAGCCATGGTTAAATTTTTAGAAATTTTCTGAACTTCGCCAATTATAATAATTTTAAAAAGGAACTCTAAACTAAATTTTCCCCCTTTCAAAATATCACGTTGCTAAAATATAGTTATAGAAGAAGATATATAAAAATAAATTTTCTGAACTTCACCATTTGTAATTCTTTGGGTTTTAAAAAATTCACAAAATTTTAATACTTATATTTATTTATGAACTTCACCATTTTGTTTTTTGATATTATAAAAGAATTATTAGAAATAACATTGATAAAAAACATAAGTCATAACCAAACTAAGATGAAATTATTATTCAAATATTAAAAAAATAATCCTCTTCTTAAATTATTGAGTTAGTGATAATTATAAAAGAATTATTAGAAATAACAGTGATAAAAAACATGTCATAACCAAACTAAGATTAAATTATTATTTAAATACTCAAAAAAATCCCCTTCTTAAATTATACTTATACGTTGGGAATAATTTCTGGCAATTAAAGGCAACGGTACAGAATTTTTTTTTCAAGTATTGATGATTTGTATACAATAAAATGGAAACTAGTAGAAACTAAAGGAGGAAGAATTGATCATTTGGTTTATATTTCCATAATACAAAACGGATTCAATTTTAAGAAAAAAAATAAGCAGATAAGAGCAAATGAATGGAATGAGTTATAGAAATAAGCTCGCACTACTGGTCCTCAGACTAGTTGCCGCCAAGTTCCCCTGAATGCAACCTCCTAGGAAAAAGGGGGCGTTGTTGATGATGTCAACACTTTAGGTTATCTGAGAGACGCAATTGTGGAAGTAATGTCATCCAAGGGCATGTGGCCTATACAATTTATTCGCGAAACCACGTTTCAACGGAAACCTCGGTCATCGTCAATCGTTGGTGGACTAATGAAATACAAGTCAGGATGTGATTAGGAGGGATGGTGGGGGGTATGGGAGACCAGCGGCATTTTTTATTAAAGGAAGTATATATTTCTTACTTATCAAGGGATTAGTGTTGAATTGGCCATCGGAAGTATTAAACTTTCGAATTTCCTTTATAAGCGCCGATTCAATTAGACGCCTATGTATATTATTGTGAGAATTATAAATTATTTTTGTATTATCAATGTCAATTGAACGGTTTTTATTTGACATGTAGAGAAACAAACTAGAAGGAAGAGATCCACTTCGCATAGCGCATTTGCTCCTTCATTCTCTTGGAGAATCTGCTGTTTTCGCCAATATATACTTGATTGCAAGATTTGCAAGGGATATAATAAACTCCCTGTTCTTTATCGATGGATCTATTTTTATACAGACTTTTTCGGATTGTTTTTTTCGTATTAAGAGATTGATTTTGAGAGAAATAAAACAAAACAGATATTGTGCTTACTAAATCTGACAAAACCAATCATAGTAATTATGGATAGTGATCAGTATTCTGCTAAATTGAATGATTTGCTAAATGACAGGAATACTTATGAAAAACTGAATAATGATATACTGGCAAACAAAACTAAATCGTTTAATAGTTCGCTCAAAAATAGTCTCAAAGGACACCTATCTAATCAAACAATTCAAAGTGTATAATCCCTCGCTACCGTACATGTATGGTTTACCGAAAACATATATAAACGGTAATCCGTTTAGACCGATAATTTCAAGCGTAGGATCCCACGCGTACAAACTTTCTCAGTGATTAGCGAACATCCTATCCAAATTAATTGGTAGCATCTTTGATGCTCACATTATCCATCCTGATGATTTTGTAAATAAAATTAAAGAGGTTGACCAATCCAACAAGCAGTTGCTATGTTTTGATATTAATAGCCTTTTCATTAAAGTTCCCGTTGATAAAGCCCTGGATGTCATTATAGAAAACTTACCTCTGTCTAACTTAACAGTACCCTTAACGTGTAATAAAATTGTAAAGGTGGTTCGTTTGTGTTACAGACAATTTGTTTAAAGTCGAAGATTGTTTTTTACAGGCAGAAGTATGGCCTGAGCATGGGTAATCCCCTTTCCCGAATATTATGTAATCTGTTAATGGAGAACTTTGAGAAACACCCCCCCCCCCTATCTTACCTAATCCCATAACTTGGTTCCGCTATGAGGACGATGTATGTGCCACATGGCCAATTAATGATAACGCATTTGATTCTTTCTTTGAACAATTGAATAATTTCTACCCTCCTATTACATTTGAAGTAGAATTGGAACAAAACAACTCATTGCCATTTCTGAATGTAAAAATATCTAAAGTAAATAACAAAGCAGAATGTTGTCTACTGGAAGCCAACCAACTCTAATGCCCTATTCACTATTTCTCGTGCGATGACGTATCAGTTAAAAGGTCTGTAGATTCTTCCCTGTTCCCGAGAGCATATCGCATATGTGACCTTCTTTCTTGCAGGATGAAATAAATACGATCATCCAAACATTCAATGAGCTGCAGTATCCCCTTTAGTTCATAGAAAAATGTCATTATAAAGCCAGAACCATCTTTTACTCAACAGCTAATCATAAGAAAAATGTATGTGACAATTATTATATTAAATTCCCATACTCGCCACAATTAATTAATTTTAAAAAGGTTAGCACGTGTAAACAATATCAATGTTACCTTTCAATACGAAAACACGATCCAAAATAGTCTGTATAAAAATAGATTCATCGATAAAGAACAGGGAGTTTATTATATCCCTTGCAAATTTTGCTCTCAAGTATATATTAGCGTAAGCAGCAGATTCTCCAAGAGAATGAAGGAACATAAATGCGCTATGCGACGTGGATCTCTTTCTTCTAGTTTGTTTCTCTACATGTCAAATGAAAACTATTGAATTGACATTGATAATGCAAAATAATTTATAATTCTCACAATTATATACATAGGCATCTAATTGAATCGGCGCTTATACAGGAAATTCCAAACTTTAACACTTCCGATGGCCAATTCAACACTAATCCCTTGATAAGTCAGAAAGTTATACCTCCTTTAATAAAAAATGCCGCTGCTCCCCCCTTCCCCCCCCCTCCTCCTAATCACATTGCGACTTGTAAATTTGTGTGTCTGTAAGTTAAGCATCTCTTTTTGTATTTCATTAGTCCACCAGCGATTGACGATGACCGAGGTTTGCGTTGAAACGTGGTTTCGCGAATAAATTGATTCTAACACTGCGGTTTCTTTCCTGCATATATATATATATATATGCAAAAAATCCCACAGGAAAATGAAAGGTGTATTCCAAGTACTTTCGAAACTTGTTCAGTTCATTCCTTGATAATGAACTGAACAAGTTCGAGAGTAGTTGGAATCCTCCTTTCATTTTCCGGTGGGATTGCATTTATTGCTCCAATCACTCGCTACTTTGTGAGTTTCTCATCTCTCTCTCTCTCTCTCTCTCTCTCTCTATATATATATATATATATATATATATATATATATATATATATATATATATATATATATATATATATATATAAAGAAACCACTGTTTGTGAGCATCAAGTTTATTAGAACGGGACTAATTTCGATATATAGTTTCTCATATCATCTTCAGCCGTAAACTAAGGTAAATTGACAAAGAAAACTGAAATATTGGAATATATAATAACAGGCAACTGACATTAATCTGGAGGCGGCGTTAGCTTTAGCTGATTTATAATATCCTTTAAAATGAGGTTTGATACATAGAGACTGCCTTTATGCTGCCCTTCACATAAATTAAAATTGGGATTTTCTTTAATTAATGAGGATTCGATAAATTTTCTTTTATTATAATCATTACAATAATCAATTATTGGGCAATAGAGAAATCTACTATATGATTGGCGTTTTTTATATGGTTAAAAATAGTAGAAGAATTGCTTGTTCTACGGATATCCTCCCTTATGTTCGTATATGCGTTTATCTAATTACCTTTTTAGTCTCTCCCACATAGAAAGAGGGGGTAATTTGGGGCTTTACATGGGGTTAAATAGACGCCTGCATCCTTATTTTGCTATTCTGGCTTAGTGGAATGGAAAGATTCTTGACAGTTGAGGGATATTTGAAGGTGGTCAAGTTTGGGAATACAATGGAGTTTAGTCTTTTAAGCGGTGATATGGTAGAGATAAGCAATTCTTTTTACCTGTAAGATTCTTTTGTTGGGGACAGTAGAATATTGCCCCAGCTTTAGATTGGCTTTCAACTATACAATAAAGTGGATACTTTACTTGTTCATGGAACATTTTGAAACTTTCCTACTCACGACTATTGAACCAAACAAAAAAATTGTATTGTATAGGTATGTAGATGATGTGATTTCCACAAGGCCATTAAACCAAATAAACTCTTTGGATTATTTTTGAACAAGTTTAACAACCTCCCTCCCACTATAAATATTCAGAGTTGAATGGGAAAAGGACAATTGCTTACCTTTTCTTGATGTAAAAGTCCTAAGAATTAATGATAAAACATCTTTTACTGTATACCGTAAACCTACTAACTCTAATTCCTACATTCACTTTTTTGTGACGATGTTAAAATAAAAAAAACAATCGTAATATGTATGTATTTAAAAGCCCCTCGAATTTGTGACCCTTGTTTTTTACAAGATGAAATCATGTTCACAACATGCATGTTTATAAAGTTAAAGTATCCACTTTATTGTATAGATGAAAGCCTATCTAAAGCTGTGGCAATATTCTACCATCCCCAACAAAAGAATCTTACAGGTAAAAAGAATTGCTTATCTCTCCCATATTTCCCCTTGCTTAAACGACTAAACTCCATTGTATATCTCAACTTTACCACTTTCAAATGTCCTTCAACCATCAGAAAATATTTCCCTTCCACTAAGCCAAAAATCGCAATATAATGATGCCGGCATCTATTTAATCCCGTGTAAAGCTCCAGATGACCCCTCTTTCTATGTGGCAGAGACCGGTAGGTCTGAGGGTAAAAGTTTATAGGGGTGACAGGGAACAACGATTTATGGGTG
The DNA here is from genome assembly GCA_963969495.1 of Ceratothoa steindachneri. Lineage (NCBI taxonomy): Eukaryota > Metazoa > Arthropoda > Malacostraca > Isopoda > Cymothoidae > Ceratothoa > Ceratothoa steindachneri. The sequence continues at coordinate 32,850,582 of OZ018319.1, forward strand.
TACACAACTTATTAAGGGTGGATTAATGAATGAATCTCCAATGATGATTTCTTCACTGTGTTCGTATTTTGACTGGGCTTACCGAAGGTTTAGGGAAATCGAGGTAAAGAAAGACGATGCAAAATATATACTTTATTCTAATATTGGTCTATAACGAGACAAGCGACATGTCACGAAGTTACTTTGCGGGGGACTAGCAGTCTATATATATTCAACGCGAAGTATTAAATTCTGGAGCGACACGACTTAGTGAATTTAAAAGGGGTTCCGAAAACGCCAATACGGTATGAAGATACTTAATAACAATTATAATGCTTGATTCTTTTATTCTTCTCATTGCTCGCCTATATAATATACGGTTTCATTTCCAGCGGGGCGTGGCCTAGACTTGCCTGCGGGACAAAACTTTGTCGTCGGGGCTCATTAGTTCCACCCCTGGGCGGAGTTTTGAACGGCTGTGTATTACAATTTAATTACATCTCCCAAGTTTTATCCATATAACAGGATACGCTTGTCGCAGCGGATGTATTTAACCAGGTGTTCGGTAGACTTCCGTCATTTGATAAATCTATTCTGAGACGTGAAATGTTTATTTACGCCTTGCCTTATTGACAAAAGTGATTCTGACCTCTTGCGCGTTCGTATATTGTTTGTCTCGCGCTCACTTCCAACGGTCGTTTGCCTTCTATATATATATATATATATATATATATATATATATATATATATATATATATATATATATATATATATATATATTACATTCCTTATTTTGTATTCGAGTGCAAATTAATCTATGCATTCTCAATTCCTTATTCCAATTTTGACATTTATTTTATATGAGTGGAGTATGCTGAGATTTAATAAGACTACCGCGCGTTCATTTTGTGAAGGTGTTTGCTGGGCCTATTGAATCCTGCAATTTGGTGCCAGTAGCCTACCTATTACATAACTGATCATTACCGGTCATTATATAAATGCATATACGAACATAGGGAGGATGTCCGTAAAGCAAGCAATGCTTCTAGTATTTTTAACCATATAAAAATCGCCAATCATACAATAGATTTCTCTATGGCCTAAATAATTTATTGTAACGATTATAATAAAAGAAAAATGATCGAATCCTCATTAATTAAAGAAATTCCAAATTTCAATTTATCTGAAGGGCAGCATAAATGCAATCCCTATGTCTCAAACTTCATTTTAAAGGATATTGTAAATCATCTGAAGCTAACGCCGCCTCCAGATTGTCAGTTGCCTGTTATTATATATACCAGAATTTCAGTTTTCTCGTGAGAATATATTGCTGGGTTTGGTACACTACTACACTACATTGATTTTCCCTATGCACAATTTGTAGCGATTTACCCCCCCCCCCCTCCTGACTGTGGACAGAAGAGCCTAAATTTAGGGTCATAACTACTCTTTGCATAAGTATTGGCGACCACCTTATTGAAAATGAAGAGACCGAACATGCCTGAGAAGATTACATTTTTGGCTCGATCGATAGGGGCATAAATTACATATAAACGGCTTTTCTGACGTGTGACACCGAACGTGTCTTATAATATTAGTCTTATAGTAATCCTGACTGAAGCACCCGGGGTAAACACACTTCCAAAGTGAGCCTTCTTTTTTCATTAATCGACGGGACTCATCAGGTAGCGCCACAGATGTAAAACTATTCACGCAATATTCCTAAGAGAGATAAAAAATATTTTACTATGCAGGTTTACTCGTCTCTAAAATCTTACTACCAATGTATATTGTATATGCTAATGAGAAAAAAAAGTCCAAATAAAGGTTAATATACCTTAAACACAATACCAGATTTGCAAAATATGACAATATTAAAAATATATTCGTATTGTATGTATGAGAACGGGCATTGTCACAGTAAATTCAACATTGCAATATCACTTACTCCTCGAATTAACCTGATTGTAAGCCTTGGTTATCGTTTACACGTGCTCAGACAGTAACTTCCTTCTGTGGTTATGTCCATAATTCATATTTAAGTCGTGCTTTCCCACCAGTCGCATATGCCCTGATACAATAGCTTTCTTTCATTTACCAAGAATTTTGAAGGACTGAAAAATATAGTTGAGTATATCTTGTTGAGTACGAAAGGGTGAAAGTGGATTGTTTGCTATTTGGGTGAGACGGCAATCTTCCATGGATTGTAGTGAGCTCGATCGAGGTAAGCAGACAAAAATGCTGACACACCAAAATTTATATAAAGCTATCTTAGTTAAAGGGGTACCTAGTTGTTAAAGAAAAATTAAAAAAAAAATACTTTTTATTAATTTAAAATAAACCAGTATATATACATATGGTAGTGAAACCACTGTATAGGAGCATATAATTTATTTACGAGACTAATATCGGTATGAAGTTTACCATACCCTCTTCAGTCATATACTGAGAATGGAATAGACACAAGTGTCGCTACAGGCCTCAGAATCCCGACAAGAAAAGAAAACGGAGAAAAGGGGTCATTAATCAGGGGGTGATGGTTCTAAGATTATTAGCTAAACTATTTACGATCAGGTTCCGGGAATAGGCGCTACATTTAAATTGCCCATCCGAAATATTGAAATTGGTAATTTCTCCCATTAGTATCTATTCTACAATTTTTCTTTTACGGAAATCTTTAAAATTGTATATTATTTGCGATTTTGAATAATCTATTTGGTGGTTGTAATTGCTAATGTGGTTTAAAATACTGGAGGTAGTACTGCCTCGCCTAACATCACCTTTATGTTCATATATTCGTTTTTTAAATGTTCTCCCAGTCTTTGAGGCTGTGTAGCGACTCTTGTGTCCACTCCATTCTCAGTATACGAATGAAAAGGGTATGGTAAACTTCATACCCAAACTAGTTTCATAAATAAAATCTATGCTTCTATACAGTGGTTTCACTATTATATACCAAAACAAGCTATTGACTTCTTTCACTTATATATATATATATATATATATATATATATATATATATATATATATATATATATATATATATATATAATAAAAAGAGCTATTAATAAACTATCAAACGTTTTAGTCAGTAATGCTAACAAGTCAAAATGTAGAAAGACCTAAAAGAAAATAATGTAGAAAGATATGAGAAGGTAATATCGAAGAAAGATATCATATAAATATAGGCTTGCCTCCATTTTCTGTGAACATCGTCGATCGAATTACCAATATCAACAATTAGGAGATGGAGAAATAAAAACTTATTTTGAGCGTTTCAATTTTATTTAATATCAACGGAAGACAATTTTAATTAAACATGCTTTTTCTATCGAGCTTTAGATAATATTCAAGGGTCAGAAAAGATATTAAACATATATTCCCTAATTAAGATAGATTTTTGATTTCAAAAATAATTTGCATAGACTTCAATGAACATTTTGAAATACTGAAAATTTGGATTTTGCCTCATTATATAGGATTATCAATAATTTTAAGAGGTACGAAAGCTTACAATAAACTTTATTCAGCACGGTTATGCTTCCTTTATCTTATATATATATATATATATATATATATATATATATATATATATATATATATATATATATATATATATATATATATATATATATATGATAGTGAAACCACTGTATAATAGCACATATAAAAATTCTATACTCCTATACAGTGGTTTCACTATTATATACCATAACTCGCTATTGAGTTCTTTCATATATATATATATATATATATATATATATATATATATATTCATCTGTTCCTTGGGAATCGTAGTAAGAATATAAAGAGCCAGAAAATAGCTCTAAACATTTATTGGCCGGTCGTTCCGGCCCTCAACTGGGACCATCAACAGCAACTATCGAGAAGGAAAAATATTAACAGTAAAAGTTTTTAAAATACATTAATGGTTTACATGAAAAAGCGTGGCAAAGAAAAGTAAACCAATAAAATAGACAAATATTGAGTGGTATGTAAAACAAAAATAACGGGGACATTTTTTTTTAATACAAACTAATTTGCCGATCAGAATTTAAAAAACAAACTGAATAGATTTAAGAATAAAATAACTCATTATAATATAAACGAAAAAAATGTGAATAAATTGCAAAGAGTGACTGACCTGTATCGTTGGAGCTCTGGTAGCAAATGACTAACGCTAGAAAACTGATAACGAAGAATGTTGTTTGTCTGTTGGCGGGTAATATATTGGTTGGTTGTTCAGTGAGTAATTTACTTGAAGAGTTTAATTATTCAAAGTAGGATTTATTTTATTGATGAATAACGACTCAAGGATTTTCAACTCGAATGATGTTGAGGCTGAAGACAAGATGTAAACAATTCTGGATTAAGAGGATGTTGGTGATTATCACAGTGTTGACTAATGGATGAAGCTTCTGGGTTGGAAATGGGAATGCCATTCCTGTGAGACAAACCCAAGTGCTTAGCGATCCTGCATTCTAGTTGTAAGCCAGTTTGGCAGACATAACAACTATGGCAGGTCTTGCATGTATAATTATAAACTACACACGATCGCAACCCCATAGGAATTGACTCATTATGGCGAAAAAAGTAATTCAAGGAAACAGGGTGAGAATTAATAAAAAAAAATGGCATCGGGAAAGTGGTTTGTGAGGGTAGAAAGAATTAGTTTATTCAACTTAGATGTTAATGTTCAAGATGAGCAATCCTAGGAAAACTCATTGGAAGAACTGCAGAAACACCTTCGAAAAATGTGCAAACTGCGCGCAAGGTCACTGAACGATGGCCATGGCCTACCCAAATGAGAAGGAGCTAATCCGAAAGAAGACAGAACAAAGTAAGCAGGAGGAGGCTATAAGGAAAAATACGATATATATATATATATATATATATATATATATATAGTTTGTAGGGTGAAGGAAAGGAGGTAAAACGGGAGGTAAAACGGGAGGTAAAACTTTAAAAAATATGGATGTAATAGATTAATCGGACAGTTAATATGAGAAGGGGGGAGGAGCTATACTGGTTACAGGGTTGTTACTTAAATGGTGGAGAATTTAATTAATAAATAAAATTTAACTATATTAATTGGAGAAAAAACACTAGATACATTGTAGGGAAAACACTAACCTTTTTTACAAATGGCTGTTAAAAGAAGACGCGGGAAAGCGCGAGGTGAGTAAAAAAAGAGAAAAATTTAGGGGTTGGTTTATATTTTAGAACAGAAGGGGGTGGGAAGAAGAGTCAATATTTAGACGGGGGTGGAAAAAAAATTATAAACATGGGTTCTTGAATTCTTAAGGATATTGGAGCGGGGATCCCATATTAACTGTCCGATTAATCTAGTACAACCATATTTTTTGAATGTTAAAGTTTCAACGTATAATACCAGTCTTTTTACCAATTTTGTATTTTTCCAGTACCAGAAGATGGGTGAAACTTACACCCGAAACGTTGTACCTATCATGTAACCGAAATGAACTTACGGTTTTACCTCCTTTCCTTCATCCTACAAACTAAATTAAAGCTCGACAGGAGAAGCCCAAATCAATATATATATATATATATATATATATATATATATATATATATATATATATATATATATATATATATATATATATATATATATATGCTAGCGGCCATAAATTGACGGTCAATAAAAACAAATGTATTTTAAATATTTATTATGGAAGTTTAACAAAACGTTGAGACTATATATTATACATATATTTAGATATATTTAATATCTATCTTTTGTGAAAAGTTTCAAGTGAATGGAATAAATATTTCGTAAGTTATGAAGAAATAAACAAACTAGCTGCCAAATTGCAGCGGCCAAAAGTTGAAGATCACTTAGAAAAACAATGTAAAATGGAACAAGAACAAAAACGAAACCCTTACTATTAATATTTTGTAACAACATTCCTTCACTAGCTATGACCTCCCGAAATATGCTACCACAGGACTGAATTAATTTCTTGCAAAATGATGGGGTAATTTTGTTCCATTCGTTTTTCAATAATTCCCAGAGTTCATCTTGGTTCTTTGGATTTCTCTTTCGCGCCCCATCTCCAATAATTAATCTCCCAAACGTTTTCTATAGGGTTGAGATCGGGACTTTGAGGTGGCCAGGCCATGAGATCAACCCCTTTAACACTCAAAATATCTTTTGACTCTCTTCGCAGTATGGAAGGGAGCGTTGTCCTGCACGAAGATAGGTGGATGGAATGGCGAGGATCGGAGATGTGGAAGGGCATGCTGTTTAGGAATCTGCGTGTCGATTTCAGCATTGACAGTCCCTTGTATGCGAATAAGTGGACCAGGACCAGCAGCAGACATCACTCACTCCCTACAAAATTACACCTGTCCTCCATATTTCACTGTCTTTTTCATACATGCACGAGATAACCTTTCACCACATCTTCGTCGGACGGAAATCCCGCCATCGGAACCTATCATATTAAACTTCGATTCATCGCTAAAATGAACCTGCGCCTACTGTTCTCTCGAATCGACATGTTCGAGAGCGCGAGAACAGGCAGGCTCTTTGATTCTTCTTGGAGATCAGAGGTTTCTTTGCCAGTGCCCGAGCAAGCAACCCAAAACATCGTAACCTCCGGGAAAATGTTTTGGCGATACGTTGACATCGGAGGTGGAGCTAAACTCGTGGGATATCTCAGTGATATTCTAACTACATAATACGATCCTCTCTTGGTGACGTTTTACGAGGTCTACCGGTTTTGGGTTTAGTATTTGTCGATCCTGATGACTTAAAACGAGCTATAACACTTTTAGACCTTCTTACGGTTGTTGTTATAACATAATTTGACTTGCCCTCTTGGTGAAGGCACACAATCCTTTGTTTTTCATCAAAGGACACCGGTCGTCTCTCACAAGCCGCCTTGTTGAGAGTTGAATGTTCCAATAATGTATGATCCTAAGAAGTAACTGTTAGCCCATCGAGAGCCTCCTAAACACAAATACCTCGGTTGGTAGTTCATTTTCTTCTAAGTGACCATTAAATTTTGGCAGCTGCAATTTGGAAGACAGTTCGTTCATTTCCTCATAACTTACGAAATATTTAATCCAATCAATTGAAATTTTCACGAAAGACAGATATTAGATATATCTAAATATGTCTATAATATATAGTCTCAACGTTTTGTTAAACTTTTATAATAAATATTTAAATACACTTCTTCTTACTGATCCATATATTATGGCCACTAGTGTGCGTGTATATGTATATGTATATATATATATATATATATATATATATATATATATATATATATATATATATATATATATATAAATTTTTTTAAGTCGTCCATCATTAAATTATCGCAGAAATCAATTTCAATTTAATCAAGTTTATTTAAATTAAACCATAATTAATAAACTTTGTTTAGAGTATAAAGTTAATTTATCGGACTAATTTGCTTATAAAAAAGGATTATAATTAGTTTTTGTTAGTGTGTTCATATATTTGTTTTGACTTTATATGTGCTTGTTTTTCTTTCTCATCCTGTTCTTTCTCTTCCTGTGTCCGTGAAGGTGTAAAGTAAATACGGCCGTTTTGGGATATTTAAGCATTTTAGATCACTGCACTTTTGTGCCCCTAAAGTTTTGGTGGTATTTTAAATAGCTATATTAAAACCCCTGAGCGAGAGCATTCGTATTTGAAAACTTTGGTGTGCGTGTATAGTCTATGTATCGACTTAATGTAATTCTCTTTCTGTTTACTCTTGCGAAACTTGCCCCTCAAGGGCCACGGCGATCTCTTTTCCTTGCCGCCGTGTTGACGGGACGTAGAGACCCGCCCGGCCTCCCCTCCTCCTTCCGCTGACGCCTACTTTCTGTACCACCTTTCCTCATCTCTTTCAACCCTTTGTTAGGCTTAAGGGCCTAACCAGCGACCTCTTGCTGTTTCAGGAGAGGCTTTGGAACCTCTACAAACAACGCCCGCAGGTCGCAAGAGACCAGGACTTGAGGGGTCCTGGGCATTGGGGTGCGATTAGTGGGAAGATCGGTTTTGCCCCTAATAAAGCCTTTCCCTAAGTGTTGACCACCTCTCTGCCGCCGTTCCTGTTGTATAGGGCTGTACTGCTTTGGTATGCAAGCTTGTGTGGGTTTTTTTTTAACTCGGGCCACACTGTAGGGACCATCCCCACTTGGAGGTATTCCACACGAAGTGAGGAAGTTCCACTTCTTAGCCGTTACAAGGACTCCTAGCACAGGGGGATGCTATAAAATTCCCCCAGCATGCAACAGCCTCCCTCCCTTGGGACAATCTCACAGAAAGCGCGACCCCACTTAATTGTGGTAACGCCGACTGGGATCTATATCATAGGCTGTCGGATCAAGGCTTCTCCCCTAATCTCCCGAAAGCGGTCGGAGGGGGCAAAGTCATCTGTTCATGGGGAGCAATTAACAACAAAAACAAAATGCGAAACTTACAATTAAACAAACAGAGCCGTATGAACCTAACCATTTAAATTAAATAACTAAAAACGAAACATGTTCAAATAACCTTCTACATCTTAGTTAAATTAGCGTCTTAGCTCAATCTGATTCTAATCATCGTGGGGAATTATGTATTTCTTAAATCGGTGCGATCAATCTCTCCTTTTCAGATTGTTATGACGTCAGACTGACAGAGATAGCAGCAGCAGCAAATAATATTGGCTAAAAGTGATAAGATGGCCTCAAATCTATTTTTCTTATTAACATTATAAGTTTAGATTTTCGCAGCGTAACTAATAAAGATGCTATACATTATATATCTACAATATATTATATAGCATTCGAAAGCGATGTAGTCGTTAATCTGTTGACCCCCTCAACAAACACTCCAGCAGACCATCTGTTAGTGAGGATTCGATTGAGCCCATTCGAATGTTTTCTTCGCAGTTCAAAGAAGGGGCGTCGATGTCTTCTACAATTAGGATTCACATAAAGAAACGCTCCTACGGTGTTGAAAAAGCATTTGTATTTTTACACCTTATAAAATTCAACTGCTACATGCACTCCGGCAGGCTGATCAGCGCATCGCATAAGATACGAGTTTGCTGCTGATATTATTGACGATGAGCATTTTTTTAAGATCATATAGTATTCTGTAATGAATATTTTTCATGTTTCAGGGCGTCTGTCGACAAAATGTGAGGATATATGACTATAGAATATCTGCATTATGATAAATATGAGTGTAATAGCCTGAAAGTTAATGTGCGGTGTGCTCTAGCACGAGATCGAGTGATTGGCCCATTTATCTTCGCGGAACACCCTGTGACGTTATGCAACTACCTTGCTATGTTCGGACATTTTGCAGTACTCCAATTTGTTGATGTCATCTATATTTCAGCAAGATTGTGCTCCTCCGCATTAAGCCAATTTTGTTCGAGAATTCCTTAATGAGATTTTTCATAGGAAGAGGAAGATGGAAGCCATGGCTTCCACGTTCTCTGGACCTGACACCTTTGGCCTTTTATTTGTGGGTCAACGTCAAGAAAGTGTGCAGAATGTAGCCATTAGGGATATTCATCACTTCACGAGCGAATGGCGGAAACTTTGGCCGTCAATCCAGATGTTCTTGAACGTGTGGTGCTGGAATTAAATCACTGCCTAGATGTTACAGGGGAATCAAAGCCACTATCAAACTGTTAAATAAAGTTATTCTTCAAACATCTCATTATCATGTTTCGTTGCAAGTGCTCTGAGCGGGAGAGGAGGAAATGAAACTTGAGGATTTTAGTCATATGGATTTTTAATAGTAAACAAATAGGCGAAATTACTCCTGTATTCCTTCTGATGAAAACTTTCTAAGAATCAATGACTATCTAGGGACCAGGCAACAATATTTCCCACAGAAGTGGTAACTATGCACGCAGTGGAAAAACAACAGAAACACTTTTTTGTTTTGGTTGAACGAATGTTTTTCAACTTTTCATTATTGGTATTTATGATATTTAAGAGGAACTTAATATGTAAACCAATATATTCTGAGGAGAAAACGTACAGTTACAACCATTGAAAAATCTACAGTGTCCCCAAAGTCTCGATACATAGCTAATAGTTTCACCGAGAGAAACACAGTTTCCCCGATTGCTTGATTTGTAAAAGTGGTCTTAAGTTATGGTCTGAAATATTCATAAATCCCTTACTATTTAATTTTTACCTGTAGAGAGTGCTTCGAGGACATGAGGAGAGGACCTCTCAATTCTTTCTGTGTCGTGACTTTGGAACACCCTGTACATGCGCGAGACAGAACGGTAAGAGAAAACTCATTGCTAGAAATTAAAAGATGCAAAATTTTATATACTCGTACCTAATCGTCATGAAAAGACTTTCAATTAAATAATGAACCATTCGAAATGAACATAATCCAAGAGAAAGAAAAATAATAAATCAAAATGAATCTTAAGCAAAGGTACACAACTCAAAAAATCTGTAGCCCCCAAATTAAAGACGAGAAAGGGGAGTGACAGATTAAATTTTGAAAACTATCCTTGGGTGCTACAAACCCCGTTATAAGCGCGTTTTCTCCAAAGGGGAAAAAAACATGTATCAACTGCAAAAGCAGGTGAAAAAAAACGTGGAATACCCCCCCCCCCCCGCATTGGCGGTTATTGGCAAAACTATGTATCAAATTTACCATTAGAATAATATAATTAATGATGTGGTATATTTAGTGTTTCCGCGCTACTTTCAAGTGTCACTCGCTCGAACTCGGGAAATCCTTGCAATTCTGTGTAAGAATGCCTTCTCTTGTAATGCTGATACAAATTACTACTTTGACTTGTACGATAATCGCACACGAAACAAACGTAAGGCTTTTCGCCCGTGTGTTTGCGAAGGTGCGTTGAAATTGTCGTCTTTTTATACGCCTCATAGAAGCACTCCGGGAACAGGCATTTCCACATCCCGCCTTCTCTTTTCATCTGTTGATTCCTTACATCGAAACTTCGTCCCAACGTTTTACAACCGCGTCCGACTCCATCGGTAAGGGAAGCCTACGAAAGACAGAAAAACGGCTTTACTGGAACGTTCTAAATAACCCATTTTAAGAACTGATTAAAAAAACAAAAAAACAAAAACAAGTTCCATTAGGGAGGTTTTAAAGCCTTTCTTCAGAAGCCTCAATCATTGGAGACGAGTTTCCAAGTTTAATCTCACTTCGAAACTGCCCAGCACGATTAAAATATCATAAGAGTGCGTTTCAATAAGTGCCATCTTTCAGCCCCCTGTTACTGATAGGGTCACAGACTGTCGACTAAGAGCACTAACAGGGAGGGGGGGGGGGTATGTAAGGAAACATTTACCTGCTCCTTATATATTTTTTTAAAATGTTTAGTGCCATCTTTCGCCCCTTTTGGGGGTCTAACAGGTGTGGAACTGATAATGAGAAATTTAAAATAGGGGCAAAGGACGCCACGAGAGAGCGACATTCCCGTGGGGCACTAAGCTCGGGAGGGGATGCCTCTCCTCCAGTTTTGTTGAAGAAGGGGTATTACCCCGGCTAACGACCCCTCCTTGCAGGAACCATGTAAACCCGCCTAATAATAGTCGTTAGCCTCGTGTCGCGGCACGAAGCAAATTCGCTCATTGAGAATGAGGCAGAGACAAAGTAATAAAGCGAATGAAGAGAAATGTGAAAATAAATCAACACCGAATCTCTAATAACAAATCCCAATAACTCTAAAGCTGGGGCAGGTAGGGTACATTCAAATGATACAAGAACAACGTATTCAAAACAAAGGTACTCAGGAATTTGAAAGGACTGTAATGAAACCTCTCTATCATAACACCCAATGCATCCCAAATATTCCAATGAACAAGTTACCACACCCCATAGTAACCATGGCAAACCACCATTTGGGTTACGGGTGGAAAAGTAAACTTGTGTAATCCAACGAGGGCACGGTAACACAGCAAGAATGAGATGCTGAGCAGATCAATAATACGGATTTTGGGGGTAGCGTTCTTCAAGGCACTGTGCCTCCACAGAGCGCTCGCTGCCTCTCAACTAAAGGAAAAGAGTCGGTCCCGAGCGTACAACTGCCGTTCGGACTAATTGGTCCTCTTATGGTTTTAAGCCTATGAAAAAGTCCATTGAATTCTTAACGGTAGTTTTCCTCCGGGGCTGACGGGGTTCTCCATTTTCTTAGCTTGGCGCTTTACGGGTTAGAGATGTAGTGGGCGAAGCAGGGAGGAGTAGTGCGAGATAAACACGTTCTCGGTGGACGAAGACGAGGTTTGAGAGGAAATGATGATAATGATAAATGAGACTCTACAAAAGCACCATTCTCCAACCACGAGCGGGGGCCGGGAACAAATTGCAGCAAGTCCTCAAAGGTAGGAGGACTTTAATCCCTTACAGATTCGTAAATCACCAAAATTTAAATGGACTAAATTGGAAGGTAAAAATTACTCGTGGGAAAAGAAAGAAACTATCGAAAAATCGTCGTTGGGTGCATTGGGGAGATCTGAGGGCACCGAAACTGCGGCTTTGAGATTAACGGACGGGTTTCTTACCCAACGGCGTCTTCAAGGCTAAAAAGACTGGGATCAAGCAAAGCTTCTAAGGCACTCACATCCCACTCGCCATGTTAAAAGGAAATAAAATCTGAAGCTGACTTTGTGAAGGCAAAAATCTAATTCTCGGATAGTCTTACAATAATGAAAATATGATAATGCATAAAATTTAAAAAAACAGTGTGCTTATTTTGCCACTCATCCTATTTTTATTAGACATCAAAACTATTTTGGTTACCGTTTAAGTATGAGGAGCGTCAATGGAAGTTTGGCTATGTTGAGGAAAACTTGAGATCACTCACCGAGTTTAGGGGGACTTGAGTGGGTCACGTAACTAAAGAATGGGAAGCATTTAGTTGAGCTTCGAGGGTCACGTGAGCGTTCTCGCCACAAAATAGAGGTAATCAATAGACTCAACATTGTGCTTAATGGATAATAGCAATCCTCGAAGGAGTAAATGTATCAATTTTGGCAAGAAGTCAACAAGAAAAAGCAGAGTTACTTTATTCATTCACCTGCTAAAAATAAAAATAAAGGGAGCACAACTTAGGGAGCACAACTTCCTTAGGCGAATTTTAAAATTCTTATACATACACTTAGCCTGTGGTATTTATGGTCTAAAATTTCAGAATTCATTAAATGTTCCTAAGAAAGTTGCAGGCAAAGAAAAATAAACAAAATTTATTGGTAAATTATGAACAAATTCACTTCGCATTCACTAAATTTTTAAATTAAATTTTTTTTATAGCAAAATATCTCGACTCCGGAATCGAGACGAGATATGCACATACGAGTACATTATACACATCCCCCCTCAGGAAATACGCCTGTCAAAGCTTTACAATTGGCGCCACGGTAAATAAAACAACCAAGTGAAACTACTCTGGATTGAGTGGAGATCTTTACACTTCATTTTAACACATTTATAATATATAAATCAATGAATTACCGATAACTATAAATAAAAAAAACATACATCATTGAACAAATTCGGTCGCCCCTAAATGTTTGGGGTTGTTTAGGAGGCTTTTCATTCTGCAAAGGATAGGTCGAATCTATCTCAACGGCATGAGATGCTTACATAGTTCAATTGGTACTAGTCTAACCTTACCGACCACATCTTTTAGTCCATTTCTGGAACGGAACTTTATATATATATATATATATATATATATATATATATATATATATATATATATATATATATATATATATATATATATATATATATATTATTATCGCTGCTATAAACAAGCTCATATTTACTCCTAACTACTTCCCCCCCCAAAAAAAATCAACTAACTACACGATTTGCGTGAAAATCACGGCGTACTCGTACCACTAGGTTAACTAAGGTGCATGCTTTCTTTTATAATGCTGATACAAATTGCTCTTTTGATTGGATCGGTAGTCGCAAATGGTACACGCAAAAGGTTTATCTCCCGTATGCTTGCGAACGTGCTTTAAGAGGTCGCTTTTCATGTAAACCTGGTACGAACAACCAGGAAATTCACATTTCCACGTGAAATCTTCCTTTCTCATGTATTGTGATTCTTGCGAGGAAATAAAACTAGTGGACGCTCTGCCAAGACAGGAGGCCTAGGAGGGGGTTAGAAAAAAATATATAGAAAAAAAAGAGATATTGTTTAACACTGGTTGGATTCTGGGAGGGGGGTATGTCAATCATAATTAAACCCAAAAATCAATAATGCACCCCCCTCTGCCCCCAACCAGATACTTTAAAATCAATGAAATTCTTACGGCAACTGTGTCTAAAAAATTGAGAATTTTTAAAAGATAAAGCGTGCGAAACCTGCGTTTTCGAAAACAAGTTTCACCATCTATGTAGATTATTGGTGAAAATGAACATTTTCTCAACAATTATTATTAACAAGAAAAAAAAAATATATATATATATATATATATATATATATATATATATATATATATATATATATATTAACTCTCCATCCAAGGTGCACATAAATTGAGGTATTCCTTGGAATGAATTCCAAGGAATAAGCAATTTTATAAGTAAAATCTCCTGCCTTATTTATGTAGACAGAACGAGGCTAAAAATAAATTTAATTATTAACCGCGGTGCTCAAGGGATTTTATTAATGCAGAAGGACTGTCTTATTAGTGGGAACTAGTTTTAATTATATCAAGTCTAATCTAATCATCGGCGACTTTGCAACAACCATGAACAAATGAGCCTGAATCTTGGCTCCCTCAGTCATCCACTGGACACTACCTATTAAGGGAAATGAAATCGGCCTATTTTAAAGATAAAAGGTTGTCTTAAAAAAAAAATAGTTTGAACAATAATTAATTTATTGCAAAATGAAAAAACCCTAAGTCCGACCAATTCAACTATAGAGCTTTTTTTAGTAATACATTATCATATTTAGTAATCCAATCAATATCCTGCATTCTGATTGGTCATCGTTGGTTTCGTGACTGTATTCAAAGCCGCTCACTGGATAGGGGCTTAAAAACCAAGAATGCCTACCTTTTTCCAACCTAATCTTATTACTAAATTAAGTTTTGATAATAGAACTAAATTCCAAGAAAGGAACAAGTCTTTTTTCTTAATGGAACATCAAATCAAATGAACGCATGAGAAATGCATATCATCGCCGAGACGATGAGAAATAGAGGGATTGTAACTAACAAATCATTTTCACATCTTTTTTGTGTCAACTTTCGAAAATATTTCCCTGGAAGCCATTCTCGCGCGAATATACCCATCTCTTTCACCATGCACTTGTTAATTCGCGAATCCGGCGGTCCACCGATTGAGTGTAGGTTGGAAAAGATGGCAATTCAAATTTATTGGTAATCAAATTCTGAAGTTCGGCGATGGTGAGATCGCAAGTGAGGAGAGACTTGTAAATCGTGACTAAACCCAAATCGATGAGTTCAGCAATGGTGTTCGCATTGAAGTTGAGGGGAAAGCGTGTTAGACTCGTGGTGTCAAGATGGCTGCTACTTCCCTCGCCTTCACTCTTGCCAGTTGCTTATACTAAGCACTTTTGAAATTCGCCTGTGTAGCCCACATCCGCCATATCCTCTCTGAGGATAACAAAACCAGCCCCTCATATAGTGTTGAAGCCTCTTACCTCTATCTATTCCCCTGAGACGCCAATTTCTAAGCGTTATTCTCAGTCGACATATAGTTCCTAACTTTTCTTCCCCAACCTAGTAAATTCCTATGAAGTAATTAAAAGATAAATTAGCTCTATTCCCCCCGTGTTCATGAAATAAATGACATCGTCTGAGAATTTCCAGCTTTTTCTAATAATTGAGGACAATTAAACAGAATAAATACTATCTCACACCTAAATCAAGTTTAATGAATAAAGTTCACGTACAAATTAGTGACCTTCAGTTGATTCCCCCGCCTTCATTGATATTTTGCAAGTACCCTACTGTCTGGTTAACCTTTACTGATGTTTGTTATGTAATTTTGACTGTCCCTTTTTTTATCTTTCCTATCCGATTTTCCCTTTCCTTGTTCACCCTCTTTAGTGTTTCCCGAATGAATAAACAGCTCCGTCAAGATATTTCCCTCAATAATTAAATTTGCCCAGCACCAATTTATTAGAGGATACGAAGATACATATATCATAATTCCTCACCCTTTGCGCACGACTGGAAAATCTCTGATGCAGTTTTACAGATGTTTCCTTTTGCAATGTTGGGCCAAATTACTGCTCTGGTTCGATCGATAGGGGCACATGGGGCAGGAAAATGGCTTATCTCCCGTGTGCTTCAGGACGTGGGTTACCAGGTTGGTTTTATTGTATTCCAAATGGGAACAGCCAGAGAATTGACAAAGCCATATCTTGCCCTCCTTTCGCATATAGCGCTGGGTCAATTCTGATACTTGCTCGTACGTTTCCGTACTTACGAATCGGTACGACTGAGCCCAACCCTACGAAAGATAAGAAAACAAAAAATCTTTGAACTTTCCCATAAAACATCGTTTACGTCAAATTTATCTTAATATATTTGTTGGGGTTTTTTTTTGTAATTTAGGCGCTCATTTGGCGGCATCCACCAATGATATGGCAGCCGAAACATTACAGTAACCTAGAATTAGGCTATATTAAAAAAATGAAAAAGAAAACAACAAACTAATATAACAAAAGCCCCAAAGACAAAACTCGACTAAAAACAAAAAGGAAGGGCATACACAGGAGGCGGAGGGAAGCCCGCCTCCCTCCTGAGTTCTAGCCTGCAACCAACAACCCAAATAATTAAATACCATGGAGGAGGTCAGTCTCGTCCCAAAACTCAGCTACTTGACATTCAGGAGTGCACGAATCCAACCCAAGTATAAGGACAAGCGGTAGCGAAGATCTGCTCAATAATGAGGTAGGACAGGTAGCGCGCGCGAAGTCCCCCCCCCCCTAACAGAATGGGACATTCTACGAGAATGTGCCGAACAGTTGTCACAGTAAGGTTAAGAAAAGACATCCGCCAAATGGCACCGCGTAGCGTGATTGTACCAGATGCAGAGATGACAAAAACCGCCCTGAAGGCGCCGAGACATTGGTGGCGTTGTCCACTGGGAAAAGTCGCGGAGCAATGGCACGCAACTTTAGATTCCTGTTGGCCGTCTCCCATCCACTTTGTCATACAGCACGAAGGGCTCACCTGATTGGGAAGAACAAAACGCTTTGCCATGTCACTCAGCCCGTGTACAATGTTGGGCGCCGTCCTTTCCCACAATCCATACATGTCCATGAACTCAACATAAGACAATATCGAAGACCTCCTGCCCGCACCAACCATGGCGGCATACATACTGCGAACCAGGGGATGCGTAGGTTGTTCCAATGCCTCAAAAGGACTCAGTGCGCTACCTGAGCCACTAAATATCACAACTGGGTATATGAACCAGGCACAGCATGTACTCTCCAGTATCGAGCGATATATAGAAACCAGCTCGGCCGTGAAGACAGATGCAGCGCGCGGAAAAATAACCCCGCGTGCTTCAAATAGGAGTGGGGACGGCGACCCTTTCTTCGGATTTGGAGTTATCCTTGTACACTGGCACGGCTTCAGGTGACACGACGTGTGCTCTAACAATTACGAACGCAGTACTCTCGAGGCTGTATAAGCTTTGGGAGGGGAGGCATGGTGACAAACGTCCAGAGGTGGCGTCTTGTGCAGAACCAGCGGCGCCAAGGGCCCGTGAGCTATATCTAGCTCTCGGAAGAGTTGATTGCCTTACCTTAAACCCCAAATGCTTAGCGTATGATTGATGTCTCTCGGCGGCATATTTGTACTATGACCAAGAATATAAGAGGAAATTGCTCACGACTCACGATTCGGACAATGTATTTTCCCCATTGGCTTTTATCTTATTCGCATTGTAGGTATGTATGATATCAGCACCACTTTTACATATGCCAATAAAATGATACCCAAACCATCTAAACTTAAAAATAAACTGTCAAAACTTTAAATAAAAACAACTAATTCGGTAATCTATAAGGTTGTGGGGAGATAAAATTTGTTTTTGAGGTGAAGGATCTTGGCTACTGAAAATTTGGATTATTTGTCTCCTCGCTTATTTTGTTTTTTTAAGTATTTACATTTTACATAGTAATTAGTTTAGACTTGTATAGGATAAGTTTGGTTATGGAATGAACCATACTCAAACAACCAAACGTAGCCTAATTAATTAATATATAAAACAAAAACACCATAAAATCATAATAAGCGACCCTAAAAATCACAAGTGATCTGAATTGTTTTCGGGACAACATCGAAACTCAATTGACTCAATCTAATGTCTTTGGAGTATTTTGGAACAAATTTAATTTCCAATTTAGGAAAATAAATTGAACAAAGAAATTTTTTAAAACAAAATACATTGCGTTTTGCAAAATAGGAAAGGAGAATGACTTCACACTGAGAGTATTATTGCCACTTTGGAGTAAACACAACAAAATGATTGTTCAAGTCTAGGATCTTTTTAATTAAAAGCGAAACCAACGAGAGTATCTCCCGCAGAAAGGTTTTAATGAGAGATCTGTAAGGAAAGAGATGAAGATAGAGGAAGTGAAAGAGTGTAGGAGATGTATAGCTGCGATCTAAGCCTACAATCATGGCCAAAAGTTTTGAGCCGAATTTATATATTTTTTTCATTCGTTTTTTTTTTTTAAATTGAAGTAAAAAGAATAATTATTGGAGGTTCATTTAAAAGTCAGCATTTCAAAAGTAATAAGAAAAAATAGTACATTCCTTCGGTGAATCCCAAATCGCGCTCTGTTCCAGTTCCTGTAGGAGGCGAGTTTCAGTCTCTGGAGCTTTGCAATTCGGCCAAAAGGGTAAAATGATGACAAATATGAATATGGGCTATTGAATGAATGATGTGTAATTATAATCTATTTCGTAATATTTTGGGGGGGTAAAAATAAATAAATCTTTTTCAATTCCAGAAATAGTTCTTTCCAAAGAAAATCGTACAACCATTGTTGCTTTGCACCATCTTTAGGATCAATAATGATTTTAAAAAGACTGGTTAACGCTCCTGTGAAGAAGTTTAACGGATGCCTAAGAGATTTAGATAAACGCCAAGATCGCTGGCCGGTAAGGTAGGCGATCGGGTTGCCCACACTGCCAAGTTTGCTAAGGATCGGAAAGAGGAAGGTGCGAACGCTTCTGCGCCCGTAGCGAGGCGGAGGCATTTCGACAAATGTCTCTAGTCGAAAAGGGCTGCGAAGAAGCCTTATTTCACGAAGAACAACCTTACGGATAGGCTTCACTTTTGCAAGAAATATAAAGAATTGACTGTTGAAGACTAAGGTAAAGTGATATTGCCTGGTGAATCTCTCTTCCACTTGTTTGGAGCTTCTAGAATACCCTTCGTTAGGCGGAGAAAAGGGGAGCCCTTTCACGAGTCATGTGCCGTGCCCACGGTAAGGCATCCTGATTATTTCCACGTCTGGTTTGGGTGACTTCAAAGATAACCATTTTGGAACGCTGTATAGTAAACTGTTTACACTTGGCCGAACTTTTGATGATAGATCCCCCCCGCCTTGTTGTTTTTTCTTCTGAAGATAAGCCATCTCCACGAAAATTTAAGGTGACTTATATTCCTTATGTGATCGATATCATTGCATGTAAGGCACGATAAGATCCTTAGTAAATATAAAGTTTACAACGTGATGGAGTTTGAACTTAGATAGAACACGGGTATGAGCACAAAGTTTGTTTCAGTCAAACTGTTTTATGTGAAGAATTAGGGAAATTGGAGGATAACTTCGGAGCTATACAAAAGCAAATGCTTTATAACGAAATACCGAATGAATATGCTAGTGGTTATTGCATAAATTGGAGTCTTAACAAAGCTTAAGATTGTCTCTTTTTCCTCCAATAGTCATTAGGGCCTAGGTCTTTTCTTAGCTTGCACGCATTAGTTTTTGATCGAAAAACACGAAATTACGTAGAAACTTATAATTAGCCATTTATAAGCAGCTAATTAAACATATAATAAATAGGCTCAAGTACAGATAATCCATATCAATGATGACTCTTAAATATAAGCCTTCTCTAAATTTAGCTAGTAAAGATATGTCAATTGAATCACGACTAAAGATAAGCCGTCTCTAAATTGAGCTGGTAAAGATAAGCGATATCTAAGATTACCCTGCTAAAATAAGTAAACTATATCTAAGATTACCCTGCAAAGATAAGGCGTCTAAAAACTGACCCAGTAAATGTTTACGTGTGAATTAGAAAAAAGAAAAAATTACCCATAAACGAAAGTTGGATTTTCCTTTCCGTAAAATACAATTGAATCTTTTTTTCCCGGTCAGTTCATAGATTGTTTATCTTTGCGGGGTCGTTTTAGAAATATCTTATATTTGCTAACCTAAATTACAAGAGTCTAAGTAAGTATAATTAATATTATAAGGACGATGAAACTCCAACCTAGCTCGCTTAAAGACTAGGAAAGATAAACCGTCTCTAAGTTGATCCCAAAAAGAAAAGCCATCCTTTTCTTTTAAGATGGCTTAACTTTACTAATGTATTTTCAAACTTGCTAAAATTTTCTAAACCTAAATATATGAAGGAAAAGCAGGTAAATTTTACCTGTGGGAGATCAAATGACAATTTTGAGTGGTTTTAATTTTTATTAAAAATAAACTTACAACTATATAGAGATAAGAAAAGATCTAGATTAATGATTCAATTAAGATAGCTTCCAAGACAAAATACAGATTATTAAATAGAGTGGGGACAAGTTGGAAAATATTGCGAATAATGATGCCTTATCAAAAATGGCAGTGTGAACGTCTTCAGAATCCATTAACCAAATTCAACTGGAGTTTGGTCATATCTCAGCATCTAATGTCTCCCACTCGTTTGAAAACAAAGCCCGATATAGTGGAAGCAATGAATAACCATATGGTGGAGGGTAGAGGTAAGATTTTATCCAATAATTTGCACCATTCACAGCACCCCATCAATAAAGTTGATAGGATTACAATAAAGGCAGTCACTTAAGGAAGGTAGAGAGGGCATCGTTTTCAAGGGATCTCAAAACTCCGTATTCCTGTGATTTATGGATCTTGTGTGATAACTTCCAAATATTTTCCTCTTTGCAACACCTTTTTAGCGTGTCTATATTCAAGTATGGCGGGCGAGGTTGAAGCAAACGGGCAACACTTTGATAGGAAGTTTTTAGGGATGACTCGATTAATTATGTAACGCAAACGAGCTACAGATTCGTGAGACGTGGTTCCAACAAGACGAAGGGCGCAGTACCCCCATTGCAGCATCGTTGCGCGCGATAGGCTCGATGAACTCTTACTTCTCTTATGAGATTGATTGGTTGAGGCCCTGGTGCCATGGAATACCTACACCTCTCGTCGCTTTTTTGGGGGGCTGTCCTGACTAATTCAGTCTATGCTGAAAACCAAGTGTAATTAAGCAGTTGTTCACTACGAGAATTGTGAATTCTTGCGGAGAAATCAACGAAGTGCGAGCTATTTGTGGTAGACAATTTCTAAATGCATTAAAGAACGTGATCAGTATTTCGAACACTTGCTCACAATCATGATTTATAATGGCTGCTGTAGTATTATTGTAATTTCTTACAATGAGTAGAAATTCAACAAACATTAACTGTGGAATAAGTGCTTATTTAGGGAATGGTTACTTCTTCTGCCTCACCCGATATTTAAAATAGTTTTGTACGTTCAAGAAAATACATTAGTTGAATAATTCTTCTGTCTATTAAAAAGCGAATCCTAGAAAGCATAGGAAAAATTCCAGAAGTAGCACAACGTATCTGAGATGATTGGTCAGGTTGAATAAGACCTATGAGATGACGGGTGGAATAGCAATCACCTAAGGCACATTGCACCTTTGATTCTTGAAACCAGAAGTGTCCATGAATACTCACGAGGACTTTTAAGGATAAGCAAGCAAATGCACGACGTCCCAAATGGGGACTGCTTGAAATCACAAATTCTCTAGACGAAATACATAACGAGGACTTTTATAGCGAATCAAATTCTTCAGCGTTTTCCCCTAGACCTTCAAATATATCTTCTTTTTTTTGGGGGGGGGGGGCAGAGGAGGGATAGAACATTACTTCCTCGACGACGTCCTTTAGAAGGGGCTCTAAAGGTTTGCATTTGTGTACATTTTTGTTCCTCCACTTTGCTTCAGACTTTAGTCTCCTTGGATTATATATGCAGCACAATGGCTTTCTTTAATAGAAAGCGATTTAAGATTACAGTAACTTATTTTCAAGAGCACATTATGAACCCTTAAAATAGCAATTTGTTCAAAGTATTATATTCTCGCCCACCTCTTATAGAGCACCAGGTTCTCGAATACCATGAACGTATCGCAAAAGTTCATTAACTATCTGTGAAGTTCAGTAAACGATCTACAAACATTCGCCCTTTAGTGTAGGGGCTACACAGAATAAAAAAATCATGCTATACTAATCTACATATTCGGATCAGGTTGTGAGTCATTTGGTAGGTCATTACGCAATTATCCTAGTCGTACAAGGATTCAATGGAAAGTCGGGAACTCACAAGCTACAATTCCAGTTTCGCCGATTACACATCTTTTAAGATTATGCTGAAATTCAGGTAACTCAGACTTCAGAGCTGGCCTAGGGTGGATCTGAATGCCATCTGTTGAGTTTAATACTACTTTGCTAAAAAATTAAGTCCTCAACCTCGACTCAATACATCTAACGCTACGTTCGCCCCCCGAAGGAACCCATCTCCACATACTCCCTTTTGTGTATCCTTTTGAAATGCTGATACACATTGCTAGTCTGATTCGATCGATAATCACACAAATAACACGAGAAAGGTTTCTCTCCCGTATGTTTCCTAACGTGAGTCGCCATATTTGTTTTATTCGGTGCTTGGTGTGAACACCCGGGATAAATACAAATCCACTGTGATCCTTTTTTCTGCATATAGGAGGGAGTCTGCTGTTCAGTAATGGGCCTCGTGTCTGCGCTTGTTATATTAGTTGGCACTCCGCGGTAAAAGGGCGCCTACAAAAGATAAAAAAAGGAGATTTACCAATCGATTTCAGCGAAATTGGAGGTTGTAGAAGACTCGTGATGAAAAATGTTATTTTACGAACCTAAATTGTTGAAGGTGAGACAGATATCTATGAGTATACAATAACACAATCTGTAATAAAAACTTTTAAGTTTAATTATAAAAGGGTGAAAATAGTGATTATCGAAAATAAGATACTGTGTCCCTATCTAAATTATCTGGAGATGGGACAGGTTGGGTAAATTTTAGCATATTTTTTTTATTCGTGTTAGCTCAAACTGTTTATCCTTTTAATGTTTGAAAATTATTTTATTTCTACATAGGGATAAAGTTTTGCCCGGTGGAATCTGACCTCAGCGGTTACTCCTCCCAGAGGTAATCTTGCAACATGTTGTCGATCTTTTTCTTCTTAAAAGAAATAACCATTTTGGCTTTGTTTTGTTTTTTGTTGTTTTTTTTGCAGAATGGAAAATTTTTAACCCCCAATTTGTGAAAGAGTCATCCTTAAAATCTGAGCAGGAAGGGCAAACAAGGAGATTTCAGACTTCCTCAATATCAGCAAGGTGGTGGCGAAGGTCAGAAAGGAGCTAGAAAATTCAGGATTCAACAATGATCCCAGAAAGTCCATGCGTGCCATTGCAAGGGAACAGGATGTAGATGAACATCTCATCAGGCTGGTGATGCATGCGGACATTCGCTACTTTTCATACAAGATGAGGAAGGGGCAATTTCTGCTCAAGGTGATGCATGAAAAGCAACTAAAGCCCACTAAGAAGCTGATCAACAAGTTGAACCCCCATTGAGTCAGGCATGATGTGGTTCTTGTCCGAGAAGAATTTCTGCCAAAAGCAGAAAATCAATACCCAGAACAGGTGGCTCGCTGTCGCATCCTGAGTGGTGAAAATTAAACTTAATTGTATTCGGTATCGTCAGCAGTAAAAGTGATGTCATGCCACCCCACTTCTTCCCTGGAGGCCTCAGGCTGAACACCAACGGCAACCTCCGTGACCTGAGCGAGGTAGTGAAGCCCTGGATCGATCGATTAACTGCAGGGAGGCTCTACATGCGGTAACAAGACTGCGCCCTCCGATACCAGCCGGAAGACCTAGCCAGGCCTGGCTGTCGGAGAATTTCTTCCGATCACACAGCAACTGACATTTGGCCTTCAACTCTTTCGACTGCAACTCCCTTAATCTCATTGTGTGGGGCGCGGTAGAATGACAGACCAACAAATCCAGCTGCAACACGAAAGACGAGCTGAGAGCCAGGATAACCAGTGCCTTGAGGGGCCTAAAACCGGAGATAGTGACGAAGGTATTGCCAGTCCCGAGGACGCCTGGAGGATTTCATAGAGTAAATTCGACAGAACATGTCATGAAGACAAACTGACCCAAATTTACAGAATATATCTAAAAAAACAATAAAAACTTTTTTTCCTGAAAGTCATTGCACGAGCGAATACTGTCTACACCCTCTTTGAATGGACCGTAAGGTCTCCTAGGGTACCTTCTTTCCTTGTTGTTACACCCTGCATATCTGAATTCACAGTTAAGTACTTAAACAAGTAAACCCGTTCAAGAGAGTAGAACACAATCTTTGAAGATAGTTAACATTGCTTCAGGAAAAGGATAAAACCAAGGAGTAGATTAAAGACTAAAAGCAAAAGAAATATAATTAGAAACAAAGTGATATCAATCCGTACCAACCACAGTTATTTCTACAAAGATCCCCAGATATGAATCGTCTTCAGGCGACCAAAATGCCCCTTGTCAAGGTATATCTTGTTCAATAGTTCGATTTAAAGATCCATCAATTGAAAAGTTTTGAACACAGCGAATGCCCTGTTTAGGCTGTTACGCCTGGTACCTTGAGGAAGGAAACGCCCCCTTGCTCTCAGCACACAATCTAGATTGATACTGCCTGGGCTTTATTTCTATACATTTCCATATTGCCCTTTTTATACTTTCCTAACAAGCATCTTATCACCTATTTTCTCGACCTGCTATTTTCCTAGGGAGTGGGGTGTCACCCAACCCCCCTTCGTTGGCTCGCTACGGGTGTGATTATTTTAACACGCCTGTTCTCTCCTCAGCCTTTTACCTTTCTAGTACCCCTTCTCATCTTTCGTTTTTCTTATTAACTCGAAAGGGTTCAGGTGAAGCAGGGACAACAATACTGCGGCAGACATCTGGAGCATTCCAGGAAAAGCTCCACACATTTTAACTCCCTCAAACTTCACCACAATAACTCAACACATCTCCCTTTACAAACTTTCTGCAGAAGATCCGCCCCCGTCGTTGGTTTTCGCTTTAAATTCGGAAAAAAAGTTTTAGGCCTCGATTCCTGGACGTGACACAGCTAGGTGTGTGGACTCACTATGTAACGTAAACACTCTTCAGCTCCGTATCCTGATTGGATTGATCCTTTCGCTGGATATCTTTTCAGAGGCTTTGTCCTAGACAGGCCCCTACTAGGACGCACAGCTTTAAAGACCCCCGCATAAAGGTTATTATTAGTTGCAAATCTTGACCTGCCCCAATGCAAAACGGCGCCCAGCTCAGGAAGCGAGCCTGTGGCACGCGTGTCATAAAGTAACACGGCAGTAGTTTTCTTTGACACGCTTCTTGAAGCACAGGAATTGGGAGTCTAGAATTCATCATAAGGCTTGATTGTTATTATGACGCACTATACATTTTTTTTTATGACGCACTACATCAATGCACATGTGATCAGGACTACTAATGTACAAACCCATACTATTTTTTAATTATATTCCACCATGACCAAGTCAAGAAGGTTCGCCACCTATCTTAGTCAGTTGGTGTCAGACTCATTTGCCTTTAGTAGTCATAGATGCAGGAAATAAATTCAAATCATAACTAATATTTTATTTAATGACTTATTACGGTTTTTTTTACAGATGCCTTCGAATAAATACAATCTGGAATTTGAAACGTTGTTAAATGAGTCACCACCATCTTTAATAGTGCAATAGTCGATCTTATTCCAAGAGACAAATGACTGGGGACAAGAAATGACATTTGCACCCGACTTCATTTACTTGAAAAAATAGAAAGATAATTTTGTGACAATTTCACTTAGAGGAACGAATTTTCATTCTTTTGTAAACAAGTCAGAATGCAGCCAAAAAAAAACCTTCTAAGCCAGCCGCAAGATACTCTTAAATTTAATAGACTATAAAAAAGGTAGACCCAACAAATTGGAGATCACCTAATAGAAAACAAAAAGTATTTTTATAAATAGAGAGGGAATTGTGGGTAACTTTGAAATATAAACCACAAAATAAATGAAACCGATTAAAAACTAAGGTTTTTTTCTGTCCTCTAAAGGACTTCTACTACTTATTAGCTATAAGATCTTCTCCCTATTGGAATAGATAGAATGAGGAACCCACTGTTTATTAGTATACCTCACCTTAGTGGTTTTATGCCCTTGACTCGTCAAACACCCATTGTCACCATAGCAAACCGATCTAAATCTATTTAGTTAACCCTATGTCTCTTCTTATAATGTCTATAAATATTACCACTCCTATTGGATCTATAGTCGCACATGGTGCACGCAAACGGCTTTTCTCCCGGATGTGTCCTAACATGGGATGCGAGACTGCTTTTAAATAGCTCCTGATACGAGCAGCCGGTGAAAGTACACACTTCCACACCAAATCATGAACTGCGATGACATATCGGCAGTTATCGCTCGAGGGGATACTTCGTACCTCGCCGCGCCGGACGACAACGAAGCCTATGAAAGATAAAGAGTCGACGTTTTACTAGAAACGACAAAGATGCGTTGTCGCACAGGAAAAAAGAATGGACTATCAACATTTTAACCCAATTCGAAAACTACGGAGGAAAAGTGAGTGAACCGACGGAATTATCATCTTCGCGCCAGAAACCTAATTTCTCTGAATTTCGCCTGTGACGGGCTTTCACTGTGAAAGGCTTTTCCGTGTACTGCAGAGAATGATGAACATCTAATGCAGCTAAGGGGTACACAGATCGTGGTGGGTAGCACAAAAAGAGGCGGGTAGACTGCAATTAAGATTTACTCGTTCACACAACTAACAGTTGGCATACCAAATAGGTCGTGTTAATTATCCCTAAGCCTCTGTGGCGTAAATGGAATATTGAACGAATTTGAAAACTTAGGTTAAAGAAATCGCTCAATTGTAAGACTTCTTTATTTCGGGGAGTACTTTAAGGAAACTCGCGCTGCCATCTTCAATCCGCCAGCCCGAAAACGAAAAGTCATATAATGCCACGATTTCCTTAACGACATAAACAAACAGGAATTTACCAATAGAGTATTAAAAGCAGCTTAAAGTAAACAAGTAAGACTAATTCAGTTGTCATTTTAGCTTTATCACATTTATATATAGAGGGATGATAATTTTTAAGAAGTATCATCAGAGTAAACTACTGCCCAGCCCCCAAAAGATTCAACGGAAATATTACACATAAAAATTCTCCGTCATTAATTACATCGAGTACA
Organism: Ceratothoa steindachneri; assembly: GCA_963969495.1. Lineage (NCBI taxonomy): Eukaryota > Metazoa > Arthropoda > Malacostraca > Isopoda > Cymothoidae > Ceratothoa > Ceratothoa steindachneri. Next base: position 32,878,178 of record OZ018319.1, read on the forward strand.
ATGGTTTTCGCTAATTTCCAACGGCCAGTGTGGGTACGTTGTGTAAAAAGTGAATTAAAACAGACCACTAAATAAAATAACTTAAAATATATCGTCTAACAGGGCCAGGACCCACAGCAGGTCTCAGGACTATTATTGCAGAACTATTTTTACTGTCACAATGCAAAAAGGCGGGATACGTTAACACATCTTTTGAGACATTACAATTTCGTCAAGGGTCTCTACACTTTGCGATGAACTTAATATTTACATTTTATTAACATACATCAAATCGAGGTCCAAAAAGGTCCAACATCCTAAACTCTATACATGAACGCAGCACAGAGACCATCTATATTCACAGTTTATTAAACATGGCTCACATTTTGTTAAAACCACACGCTTTGAACAGCAAATCCTCTAGAAGAAAAAATAGATCGCGACTCAATTTACAACATTACTATTTTCAATTGATCCCATCTCGACTCACGAGATTTTGTAAACCACGCCTTCCGTTTGATCCCTGACGACCAGGAACCATCATTCAAGCTGAGTCCCACAGCCCTTTGAAAGGAAACTCGTGCCTCGTGACGAAGTGGCGTCGCAAATTGCCATTCTTGCTCGTGCGAAAGGGGCAGAGGTAACAAGCGAAAGGTTTCTCCCCCGTGTGTTTGCGAACATGGGTTAGAATATTGGTCTTATAATAGTCTTGGTACGAACAGCCCGGAAATAGGCACTTCCACATTGAGCTTTCCCTTTGCATATAACGCTCGGTCAAGTTACTGAACAGCTCAGGTGAAATGTCAGATCCGACTCTCGGGGATAACGATGCCTACAAAAAGATAAAAAAAATCTTATGAGCATTCTTCTTTTAATGGGTAAAAAGAGAGGAAAAAAATATGAAACGAGCTTTCTCTCTCCTGCAATAACAAACTAAAAACGTAGCCTAAATAATTATAAAATTCTCTAAAGGTCCAAAGAAAAATGCGGGAGGCAACTTTACTTCTTTGAACATTACTGAATTACCAAAAAAATGACCCTTACAATTGGGGAAAAAATTTTGCTTTTAAGGGGCGAATCACATTTTATTTTAATGTGCGAGGGCGGGGCTCGTTAAGCTTATCTTCGTATCGCAGAGGAGGTCTCCTTGCGGCAAGTTGAGGACAATTTAGAGACGCAATAGAATCTGAAACATGGCGCTTGCCCCAAGCAACCTTTTAAGCCCAATTGAAATAAGTATTCGGGCATCATCTCTGGGTAAGGCATTTCTCGCGTTAGATTCACTACTGGGAAAATTCTCCCACTAATCCGGATCAAAATCATCAAAAGCAGTCATTAGGAAAAGTAAAGTATCGCCCATCGACAAGTCACAATGAAATTATAAAGAACCACAGAAAACATAAACTTATCCACTCTAGCCTGAGGGGAAAGAAGAGCCAAGGGCAAAAGTAAAAAAAAAATGAAATAAATGACAAGGGAAAGTGAGATACGGTTCGTACAGGTCACGATGGTTCGAAAATTAGAACTTAAACCCTGGAGCAGGACGTTCTAATAGTTAATCACCTCGGAGTACCAAGAGGAGGGGGTGGCTGTGTAAATTAAATCACTCCAACAAGTACACATGTATAAAACTATCCCAGATGTAAGCAAGTCTCAATTTAGGCAATAAGGAACAAAACCCTGAATTCTTATTTTCCGAGAGGACGCAGAATTCACAAATGATAATAATAATGGAGCCGAGAAATGAGGAAATTTAACAAGGGTAAATTCACACATTAAGAAAAGAATAATGAAAGAAAGACAAAGAAATGAGGCGAGGGAACAAGAATAGTAACAAATACCAATGGGAAATGAGGCCGGAAAAGTCAGGGTATATAAACCTCGCATCTGAACTGCAATAAGTACACAAGTGACATTTCGAACGAAACTCGAACCTCTCTAAATTATTTAAGCGAACTTCTGCCGTGGACCAGTTTGAAATGCCTTCCTAAATTACTACTTCGTGTGGAACGGTAATTACACAAATTACAAACAAACGGCTTCCCCCCGGTATGACTGCGAAAGTGGGAAAGTGTATTCTTTTTATGATAGTCTTCAAAAGAACAGCCAGGAAAACTGCACTTCCACATTATGCCATCCAGGTGCACATACTGGCGCTTCAAGTTACAAATCGGCTCAAAGGACAGGTCACCCGCGAGTCCCTGGGAGACAAAAAGAAAAGGAGACACTTAGAAGCAATCCGACTCTCTTCTTTCGACCAAAGCTAAATATATTTACTAACCCAATGCATCGTCAAGTGGAATGTAAATGGAAAATCAGTATGAACCGTTGGAATAATATGAAGAGCAGACAAAACATGGTATACAGGATCCACGTTACATGTCGAAGAAAATGACAGACAAAGAGAAAAATAGAGGAAAGACTACCAGACATTTTAAAATAAAATTCGAAGAAGGGTATAGCCAGAAAGTGGAACTGAAAAGGAGAGTATCTAATCATTCCTAAGGGAGAAACAACTTTGCACAAAAGCATACACGAATTCTTTCGCGCACAACGAAGGCATTATTCGAGAGGGGTCATCTAAAGCAGGGTTTCCCAACCGGGAGCCACAGGAAAATTTTAAGCTTTAGAGGGGCCACAGATCCATAAAGGGGGCCACAGGACACAACCTATTGAAACCTGAATTATAGTTAGGGCAGTACCTAATTTTAATTAATGCAGTTGAATTACATTTTTAAAATATTCATAAATATATTTTCCCTTTTTTAAAATATTTTATTAGCATAATAGGATTTACATTAATCTATAAACAAATATTTTGCATCTTACAAGCTTATTCTGCGGCGCACTCCATTGTGCGCCTGGCACCGTTGTTGGCTTGATGAAAATACTTCAGGTGGAACTTTAAATCCTTACACTCTGTTTATCAAGTGGTTCGGCGTTATAGTATGTAAGTAGCTTTTATTTGTTTACCCTAATACTGCAAAGTTGTAGTAATTTTGCAACTCTGTGCTACCAATGAAGAAGGGTTTGAGCGCCTACTTTTGCATACATAGGTGCGGTGGCTTTCTAAGGGCAATTGTCTGAATCGCTTCATTGCACTTAGGATAGTGTTGTGTTATTTCTGGATGGTAAGCAGATCGGAGTAAGAATCATTGCTGCCAAATGTGACATAGTCTGACACCTTACAGATATATTTGAAAAGCTAAATATCTTGAACAAGCAGCTACAAGGTAAAAATGCAAATATTTTAACTTGCAAAAAGTCTATTTGTGCATTTATGGGGAAAATTAAGCTGTTCAAGACAAATATAGTGAGAGTGAACTGAAAGAAGATGATATTTTAGTATACATTGATCATTTGGAGAAATTGCATAGTGATATGGAAGTTAAGTTCAGAAATCTTCTACAACTGGAGATTCCAGGTTGGGTGGTAGACCTATTTGGAATTAATGAGGCTAATGTTGATATCAGATTACAAGAAAGCCTCATTGAGTTACAGAGTGATCAAACTTCTCTGGTGTCAGGAACTTATGGACAAGTCATGAAATTGCTATGAAATACCCTTTGCTTTGGGACGAAGTAAAATTATATTTTATTGCTTTTCCTATTTCTTATCTGGTTGAGTGGGGTTTTAGTAAAGTGTCACACCTCCTATCAAAAGCTCGCAGCCGCTTAGAAATAGTAAGAAGAGGTGATCTTCGTCTGTCTCTAACAACTATAGACCCTGATATTGAAAAACTTGTGAAACTGCATGAAGCACAAGGATCGCATTGAATGAATAAAGAGTTGATGATATATTTATTTCCTTTTGCTTAAGGATTTTTATTTTTTGTAAGACTAATTATTTATTTTAAAAGAGTACTACATTTTTGTTAACCACTGTTTAATTTTTGCTATGTTTATAGTCCTATATGTGTAACAAATATAATTGTACCCGAATACAAATAGCTGTTTTAATATTTTATCCTTTAAAGTAGAGTTAAACTGCATATTACCTATTGAAAGTAATGATTATGGGCCACAGGGAAAAATAAGGTTCCTAAGGGGGCCATAAGCCAAAATCGGTTGGGAACCATTGATCTAAAGCATACCTTTCTATGGGGCAATAAGACATTTATCACATTTTGACCATTTTAACCCATTTACTTTTCGTTAAATTTTCTACCTTTCCTGACTGAGGAGTGGAGAAAAGGTTTAGTTCACATCATATTTGCTATCGTCTGTGAATTTGAACACCATTTTTTTTTTTCGTTTCTTGGGGAAAGGCTGAATCAGTAGTCTCCTGTGAACTTCTCCCCGTCCAGGGTGTTTGGTAGGATATCTACAAAGTTAACAAGGCTTTGTGAACCAACTAAGTGTATGGATTCATCTTGCCCCACAAGAAATTGGCGTCCAGGCCAGTAAACCTGTTTCTTTCATCCGTGTTCAAACGAAATGCCTAAATCTACCCTCCAAATTGAGGCGTGTGTGTGTACGCTTTAGAACATCATCGCTTCGTGTATAACTGAAGAATGAAGTTTGGGAGCGTCCAGTTTTAATGTCTTCGCGCCCGCACGCTTAAAACCGCAAGTTAATCCCAATTATATAGAAGACAAAACGTACTTTGTATGTATACATTAGAGATGGGACGATTAATCGGAATCGGGAATCGTAAGAATCGTTCATTTGGAGGGAATCGGCATCGGAATCGCTAAAATTAATCCCAGTTTTCCGATTCCAATAACGATTCCTTCAAAATTTCACTACATAGACTCTTTCAACGGTATTTTTTTAAGTTTTTAATTTTCTTTCCTACTTACCAAATAGCTGAATCAAAATTTTAAACATGGTTTATTTCCCGTTGGTGTCAATCAAGTTATGTATCTACTAATCTGTCCTATTATTCAGTGAAATTATAACGTTAATGTTATTTACTAATGGATTTAGATTAGTCGACAATAATGCATCACTATTTAATATCAATTAATATTGAAGATCTGACTGTATAAGAAAGGTATTTTATGTTTAAATGTTTATATGCGTGAAATGAAGGACTGCCCAGGGCTCAGGCGTCATTTAGAACAGCTGATGCAATTACAAGATTTTAGAGCTTTGTTCAGCAACGCTGCCGAAGTTGACACGTTCGTACAAATTTGGTACCTTTTTGCCGCCAAGAAACCCTTTTGATACCATTTTACTTTTGTTTTGTTTTAATTAGATTTGGTACGATTTTACCAATTTTGTTTTTACGTTTTCAGAGTAGGTTTCGGTACTATTGCTAAAATTCTTTCGGGAGCGGGCATCCCTGTTGTTCATCTAACTAACATCCACCGTAGATGTATAGTATGCTGTGCGCGCTTCCTACCCCCAACCTATGTTAAATGTTGAGTAACACTATCATAATAGCTGAATATTAATAGTATTTAATACATTAGTCGTTATTGGTTGACATTATCGAATTAGTGTGATTTGAATTACAATTTCCACATAAAGTGTGTATTATTCGCTATCAAAGATTTAAATTCACTTGGTTGTGACGACTGACGATACCAAGCACCCAGCATAAGGCTCTATGTCAGATGATTAGTTGTTAGCAGATACTATGTAAACTTAGGCACAATGTTCCTCTTACATTTATTTGTTTACTATATTCTATTTAGTTTATGTAACAACTAACTTTATTAATTAGTATTGAAGTAGAATTATTATGATTATTACACGGAAGGAATTATGAATCAATATTCTATTTTGTGAAGTAATCGGAATCGAATTTTTTTTTTTTGAATCGTCCCATCTCTAGTATACATAAGCGGATAAATGGATGGAAAAATAAATACGAAATAAAAAGCACATCAGCGCTTCCCCCCGGCAGATAAATTTATATTATGGTGTCTTTTGAAATGCCTCCTAAGATTACTGGGAAAATTGGAACGGTAGCCGCACACAAAACAAGCGTGCGGCTTTTCTCCCGTATGGCCGCGAACATGCGAAAGAACGTTGGTCCTATGGCAGTCTTGGTAGGAACACCCTGGGTACCGACACATCCAGACCGACGCCTCCTTTTGCATATATTGTTGAGCGACGTCACAGTAGATGGGATACTCGAATGATAGGGAGTCGGCCACATCATGGGGCCGAAAATCCTACAAAAAGAAAACCCTGCGATAAAAACCTCGCTCACAATCCAGCACAAAGGGCAGATGAAATCTCCACACCACTCGACCGTTTGAAAAGGCCCGTAATCACTAGCCGAGGCATAGCGCTCTGGTGAGTGAACAAACAAATGAATAGAGGATAGTCAGACAGAAACATGGCAATGGTAGAGAATGAGAAATGAAACAATTTTCATCGATCTCGAATGCTACCTTTATAATCCACTCGCGGTCACAGGTACTCATCCTAATTTCTACCCACTAACCATATCACGTCCCAACACGAATGCCAATAATGCCTTTTACTAATTAAGCACGATAAAAACACCCGCATTTTTCTAAGACCCTAAAATTAGCGCTATGCAAGCGTAAAGTCCTTAGACACACCATAAAAATACCACGATTTGTATATAGATGACGTTTGCTATTGCTGTCCTTTTCATCAGAATGAAAATGAACTTGACGAAGCACAAGTTACCCCCCGCCCCACATACACACACTTTTCGCTAACAGACAGATAACGAAAACATAAGTCTCGCCCACTCTATCTGCCATCACGAAAGATTTTCGTCCCAATAAATTTAAAGAATAAAACGAAATTGTACGAAACTTCTTCGCGATTATTTGGAAACATGGGATAACAGAAGCAGGTCAACTATGCGTCTATGTACCCACGCAAGACGGTGGATGATGTAGTTGGGTTAAAACCACACCATCAACTCCCTCCCTGCTACATAAACATATAGGAATGACACGCGATCCCTGGTCCATGTGTACCATGCAAGGGATTCCGAGATGTGGCGTGAGAACGACGCTGGAGCATCTGGAAGATTGCGTGACGATTGTGACTTACAGACAAGCCTCACTCTAAAAGAGTGAGGCTTGTCTCATAAGTCACAATAGACATCTCTAAACCTTTTAAACCATAGCTGACATGTACGAGCCGTCACTGCAGCATCTGGATACATTTCACATATCTTTCTCATTGCCTCTGTAGCTGTACTTTTCTTTCTACACTCATACAGGAAGCAATGACGAATATGTTGCTTCATTATCAACTTATCCTCCATGGGGTTAAACACCGATTACGAACGACACACTGCAAAACAGAGATGATGATAAACTATTTATAGACACTTTCCTACCATTCGATATTGGTTGTGACATGGTCGGTTGGCTCATATTTCAGAGGTGAAATAACGAAGGAACTTTCCGAACACCCTAATATAATTGCAATTAGAGCAAAAGGGAGTCCAACTAAATATTAAAATAATTATTAATATATATATATATATATATATATATATATATATATATATATATATATATATATATGTGTGTGTGTGTGTGTGTGTGTGTGTGTGTGTGTGTGTGTGTGTGTATTTAAAGGCCTAAGGAAATGAAAATTGGTAAGACAACCCGGAAAAACACTTAGGAGATGTAGAGAACGGAAAGATAGGACAAAATATTTTAACCGTTATATGAAAATAAATAAAAAGAATTTGGATTTGAGCCTGTGTCATTAAGCGCTCATCGCTTATATGAGGATGGTAGCTCTGGCGATCAGCGTCTTGGTCATATAAGCGATGAGCGCTTAATGACACAGGCTCAAATCCAACTTCTTGAATTTATTTTCATATAACGGTTAAAATAGTTTGTCCTATTTTTCCGTTCTCTACATCTCCCATTTTCCTTCTTAAGCTTTTATTGGTTTATGTGATATTCTCCTAAGTGTTTTTCCGGGTTGTGTTACCAATTTTCATTTCCTCAGGCCTTTAAATACATCTATAAATCACGTGTCATGTGATTTTCAATTTATATATATATATATATATATATATATATATATATATATATATATATATATATATATATATATATATATATATATATATATATTTTCTTTAATGACAACAAAATGAACACCCAGGTATACCGAAAACAAACCTTCACTGGCCTACGACAAGAATTTTTCAGTTTCTGCGCCCAAACCAATTGTTCAAAATCAATTCTATAAAAACACTTCTTCACCGTGCTTATCACTTATCCTCTAACATACTCTTCTCTCCATAAAGAATTTCACTTTCTTCGTAAATTCTTCAAAAACAACTCTTATCCCAGTAATTTATTTATACAAGATACTTAAGAAATTCTTAAACCAACAATATGCGCAAAGGTTACCTATTAGCACCTTCCTCTTTACCATACTTAGGCTCTCATCCTTTTTCAGATGAATTTTTCTCACAGTTCAACCCGGTAGGTTACGTACAATGCCTTTTTTCCCTTCCCAGTCTCCTCCCCCATTTAAATAACGTTTTGTTTATCTAATTTGAATTTCACTTTATGCCTTTATCTTATATATATATATATATATATATATATATATATATATATATATATATATATATATATATATATATATATATATATATATATATAACAGGAAACAGAAAAGGGGAAAAAAAATTCTTGGGAAATATTTCCTAATTCGCAAAATTTCCGTACAGGAAAGGGATTCGAACCGTGCACACTGAAGCAGCGAGCATCCGCTTTCATCTCAATTAAATCATCCTCTAGGCCACTTAGCTACGCGGAAGACCAAAAAATACTCCGAATAAAAAAGCTTTTATGCTTTTATCAATAGCGTGCTTGGTTTTCACCTTCATATTGAAACTCAGATTTGAAAGATCAACAGTTCATGTCATCACTTCGCTAACTTTATAATTTAAGGGTATTTTTTTAGTATTTGAATAATAATTTTATCTTAGTTTGGTTATGACTTATGTTTTTTTTATCCAAGTCCAGAAATAAATATAACGGCCGTATGCTAAAACAAATGTGAAATGCACATTTGAGCAAAAAACTTCGTTTATTAAAGTATTTTACATTTTAGCCTTTTGCATATAATAAATTCATATATAATTGTGAAGCTACACTAAATCTGATAAATATATATATATATATATATATATTGGGCTGCAAATTAACATTTTAGTTAACACAGGTTAATGAAATTTACAACGCACGTGGATATTTTTGTAATAAATAAAATGTAACGATCAGAAAAGCAAAATGGGGAACAGGAAAAACTTCATACGGACAATAGTGAAATTTGACAAAGCAAAAGTTTACAGCACACAGTAAGACGGTTACATAACCCTTGTGAATTACAGCTTGCAGGCGCTTTGAGTAGTCTCCTACGAACCCTCGAAGTATTTTGAAAACTTCGATGAGCTGACCACGCAGTCTACGGGTTTCCAACGAGAACAGATCTAATTCCCTTAGTCTATCCTCATAACTTTTATGTCGGATAGAGGGAATCAGTTTGGTTGCCCTGGCTTGTACGCGTTCCAACCTTGCGATGTCCTTTCGAAACGAAGGACTCCAAAATTGTACGGCATACTCCAGGTGCGGCCGAACTAGGGAGTTGTACAGACAAAGTACTATCTCCCTGTTACGGTATCCAAACTGGCGCTTTATGTAGCCTAACATCCTTTGGGCTTTCTTCTCTGCCTCAATGCACTGTTTCGAGAACTTGAGGTC